>OU343033.1:2236262-2817439 GCA_910593735.2 Ectemnius lituratus
ACAATTCCGGCATTCCTGCCACTGGTTTCATGTTTTCTATCCGTTTTGATACTCAAACAATCGAAATATCAAGCGTTCGTCAAAGTCCCAGAACCTTCGAAAAATCGAAAATTTTCGAAGGGGTACATATGCAAAAATTTACGAAAAAATGAATTTTGAGCTAGGGCTCTGGAATTTATATCACTTCTTCCTTGATGCAAGAGAACATTCTCCACCAAATTTCAGCCCCGGAAAATGTCAGGAACTACAGAAAACGTGGGAAATACCGTCCAAATCAGATGAAATCAGTGCTTGATACTCGACTTTCTCTACGCCAATTGTGCTCTGGTTAATTGGGACTTTCAATACTAGAGAGCAATAATAATTTGAATAGGAATCACATCCCGAGAATATCGATGACTAATAAGTAACGAGTGTTCTTCAAGTCAAGTTTATCATTAGTGATTGAAGCGTTCCCGACAGAAAAGCAGGCCATTGGAAGAGAGAGCTCTATTGCTCGCCCTGAGGCACATACATAGACACAATTAGACTGTCGTAGCTTGCGTCAGTCTCCGTTCATTAATGGCGCTTAGAAGTGTCATACTTATCGGTTGCTCGATAGTGCGAGAGCTCGCTCGAAACTAGGTGCTTTTCCATGGTTGAATCGAACGGCTGGGATCGATCGAGATTATGTGCGCCTACCGTGGTAGAGTTTTGCTCGGCAGCCCCTGATCCTCTTTGAGTGCTGTCAAGCCTCTTACGGCAAGGCTCCACGAAATCTCGGCCACTTTTTGCTCCGTAGCAAAAAGGCAGGGATAACGTGATTGCCTGAGCAAAACAGTCTCCGCGTGGGCTTCGACGTTTCCCCGACGTTTACCGTATCGAGCGAGCAACGTCTCTTCCGCTGCATTAATTGGCAAATAAACAAATCCCCTGTGACGAAGAAAGGCTGACTGTGGCAATGCCATGATGACTCAGTCTTCCTCGATCGGAACGGAAGGGCGGACGCCGGGTAGAATAAGAACATAGTATCCTTCCGATTGTGAGTCGAGCTGAAGCAAGCGATTAACGTTAAAACAAGTAACACAAAGTCCGAGCCTGGCAAGAAAAGCTCGGAGAGTTACTCGAAGGGGCCCCATTCAGCAGTAGTCACACGTCATCGCGAGCCTGCCGAGCAATGAGACGAGTGGTATGTCGCTCGAACAACAACCCTTTATACACTCGGAAAAACTTGATGCGTGCACCCTTCTCCTTGGCTCACCCAAGCACGTCGCTTTTATTAATAGAGACCCCGTCGAGTTATTAAAGTAGTTCCAGCTGTCTGGCGCGCCATTCTCGCCGATTTCATCAATTCCAATTACCAGAGACATCATCGGCCTGCTCTCTCTCTCTCTCTCTCTCTCTCTCTCACCGACGTGTTAGCCGGTGGCATGGGTGTTACGGGCGCTTACGTGTCGGGAGTGCCAACGGTGACGGCGTAGCAAAAATCTCGGAAGGATGAACGCAGGAAGAAGGAGAAGAAGAAGAAGGAGGAGGAGGAGGATGCGTCGTAGGAAGGATCTGCCGATATCAGGGATTATTAAAGGTGGAAGCTACCGCGAGTCTACTGGGCTGGTAACCGCGATACTTATAGCCACTATTTCTCGCCATCGATACACCAACATGCACCGAGCGAGCGAGAGGGATAAGAAGGCCGAGGAAGATAGAAAGAGATAGGCGGCCGGCCCGATATCTTCTTGGTTTTATATCGTCCCTCATAGAACCAGTCTCGCGTAACCGAGCAGCTTGGAAGAATGACCATGCGTCAAGATAATGCAGCCGGATAAACGTAACCCTTTCCGGCAGAACCAGATACCAGCCGATCTGTGTACGTAGTTACGACGGCGAGGGCAAACCGACCCGTTGCTCACACTCGTGTCCGTCGTCGGTTGTGCTGACTTTTCTCCGCACTCAATGGAATTTGCATGTTATTTACGGACTCTGCGGCATTAGCATATTTGTCGCGCTAAAGATAGGCGCCTTGCGAATGTCTTTCCACCGTGGATCGCGATCGCCAGGGTCTACAATCCAGTGGAAAAGCCCTTTGAAACTTAACATCCCCATCTGATACGTGGAGTCCTGTAATAAGGATTCTGCGATGACTCACTCGTTCTAAGAATATCTAGAAATGAGCGCTTTGCGTTCGATATTTGGAATGGTTTCGATATTTCAACGATCTGAATGAACTTTGATATTAAAATGTTAAGAAAGTATATTTGAAGAGCGATATTTTGTGATACGAATACAAGCAGAAGTGGAGCTGGTGAGAATCTGTGGTTATTACGGGGAAACAGGTTCCCTAGTTCTCCGATTGCCTGTCACTGGCTAGCAGTCATTCCATACTGGCGATGCCATATGAATTTCGATCGTCTTACGCAGTGCATTAACGGCGAGAACTGGAGAAGCGCTAAAACGTGACCACAAGCTTAATTCGTGCTTGCAGCGCAAATACAAGCGCGCGGTTGCCACGGTGATTTTTCTCCGATGTTGTGCTGCTGGATACCTGGCTAAGGAGTCAGGGGACTTCGGGGAAGAGCAGACAGGGCTAAAGGTAAACGATCAGTTACCGGGTAGCATGCGTGTTGTCCAGACGGTGGCTGAAGGGAACCAAGATATATATCTGCCGATAAATCGAATTTTTTCACTAGAGCGAACAACGAGCGGGAGGAGTTTTCAAGCGCGCGTCCAATTACCCCGCGCGACACATCGCTCGTGACTTATAGACGCATGCCAGCGATCCCTCGATCCGGCGGACGACTGCTCGACGTGACCTGATTAGAACGATCGCTAACTCTCATTAGCAGTTGCCGGAGCGAAAGACGCCGTGCCTCGAGCGTCTCTTCAAATGAAATCTTGAACGGTAGCACTCTTTTTTCCAACGATATCCACCCGGCTTTCAATCTGCTTCACGCGCACTTCACCCTTCCGGCCTTACTACCATGTGTCACAGACTTTTCGCTCTCTTTCTCCACGCGCCTCTTTCATACCAATTTCTTTTTAGTTTGCGCCATCTCCTAAAACTTGTTCCACGCCATCTCGTCACAGTGAAGTGTCAGGAAATTATCTCGTTCCAGTTTGCACAGTTTCGACTGGTTCCTCTTGTACGTAGGCTACTTCCGCTTGGGACTGAAGATCGCCTCTTGAATGCAACACGGAACTTGAGATGATCTTTCCTAACGAGCCGTTGAGTGCATGTTTTATCGATTACTTGAGCTCAAGATTCGCCTTATGAATAAAGATCGGAAAGGCCTGATAATTTGTTGAAGAGCTTTTTACGCCCGATATCTCAGAGCCTCCATTACGATTTACGAGTGGGAATGGTAGACTCGTTATTCGGAAAAGTATGACAGTATCTAAAGCCCGCACCTTTCTTCTTCGGTAATACTCCTGGTAATACGCAAACCCTCTATTGCCATAGAGTTTAATTGGCAGGAACGAAAAAGCTATCGGATTTATAACCATAGCCTGGGGAAGAGTGCCAGTTTACTCCAGCATCTCGGAAATCCTCCACGCAGATCTGGAGGCGGTTGCTGAATGACAACTAGCCAGTCCTACTTGGTCCACCGCAGCAATCCACTGTAATCAAGCGAATTGATAATTCAAGAGTCTCTCCACGCAATTAGAATGAGCGCGGAAGTCCTCCCAATCGATCTTTATATTAACAAGTAGTTACGATTCATTCCAAAGAAAATCAGCATTTTTTTCGATCAACAGTAAATTGTGATGTCGGCTCAATTATAGATTCTATGATTGGAAAAAGCGGATTCTCATTCGGTTTGGGTGGACTATCGAGCGTTGGAAAGGACCCCCCCCCCCCCGCAGCATAGTTCCCTGTTGTTCTACGAGTTCCCAGGAATCGGGTGATCCTCTCGCAATATTTGCGTGTGTGTGCGTGCGTGCGGGAGCTTCGATTCCCACGACAAACCCTAGCCGCGGGCATGAAGGTAGCGCGGCTATCGGTGGAGAGTGCAGAAAGAGAGAAAGAGATGACCGGCATGTGCCTAAATAAACGGTTAGCCTGGAGCGCGCATGAAAAATGAAAGAAATGGTCGGAGTGACCAGCGTGCGTGGAAGAGGGCGCAACTGGCGGATCCCCGGAGAACCAGAGGATCGTTCTTGGTGCACGCAATCTTTAGATGAATACCTACCTCCTGGACCTATGCCTCGGGCGAGCCACTCCACCTCCGGCAACGCAAACGCCAAGTGGACCCTCTTCTTCCTGCCCTTCTTCGCTCACTTAGCTTCCTCTACACTTTTATTATACTCTAAGTTTGCCTTTCCTCGCAACTCTAAGAGTTCACCCTTTTTCCACACTACACGCGATGTAGTCGTCTTATATGTAGTCGGATTAGTTGTATGCCGTATCGTTGACTTCGAGCACTGCCGTGTCCAATGGTGGATGCGGGCTCCCATCTATTAATTTGCTCGAGAGGAACATTACGTCGCACGCTGGGAAAGTGAAGGATCCTTGTGGCGCTGCTACATCCGCAGCTTCTTCCTTCGCTCTTCCTTTTTAGTCTCGATGAGTAAACTGGAGGGGGAATGGATCGTTTTCGCAGGGTTTCATGCGGGTATATCCATGGCTCTGATTTATTAAGTATATTACGAGAAACAGACGTAGATCAGGTTCTACGATCTGCCGGTGAATTTAAGTACCATCGAGTGTGTAACTCCGACTAGGATATCACAGGTGAACGAACTCGTTCACTCTCAAATTCTAGTATCCTCGTTGAATCAGGCATGCATTTCATGGTTCGTTTTACCTGGATGGCATTCCGATCAGTCAATTTCATGCTCGCCCTAAGTGGAGGAGTACTTCTTGTAGCCTATATTTCACGAGATGGTAGCATCCATAATATCTATGAAAGTGCATGAATCGAAAGGAGCAGCGCAGCGAAAGAGAGAGGAAGAGAGAGAGAGAGAGAGAGAGAGAGAGAGAGAGAGAGAGAGAGAGAGAGCGAGAGAGAGAGAGAGCGAAAATGGGGGTGAAAGGAAGAGCAGGAGCAGCTGGTGGTTCGCCAGTGTAGAATACCGAAGCAACTCTTGGCGCAGTTTTGCCTCCTTCATCCCCCGGTTTCTCTAAGCCACTGACTCTTCGCTACGGTAGTCCGGAAACGGGCAACGATGCTTTTTCCGCTGAAAGCCTGCGGCGAAGGGCTGCAGCAGGTGAAATGTTACGCCGCCTATGCTTTTGTTGGGAAGAACAGTTGCTGCTGGCGGCGTGCTTGTTTGCTCGGTTGCTTGCTCGCTCTCGTTCTTCCTGCGACTTATTATCAGAGCACAGTTTCCATTATCGTTTCGCTCGCAGTGGCGACGACGACGGTGGCAGCAGCCGGCAAAAGTGGTATGAGCCCGCCGAACTTGCACAATGGATGCTCTCGTTATAGATAGTGCTTGAAGTTCGACTCCACTTCCAGCTGCAATCATCCACCGCTTTTATAATACCAACTCTTTTGACATCTCCTACAAAATCTATCAATACCACCTATGAAACACTTTTCAATCATTTCTAGAGCACCAGTAACCCTGCATATCGACTTGTAATATTTCCTTTATTTTAAGACAGAGACTTTTCTTCTTTAGTAAATACCTAGCATTCCATTTCACTGCTTTTTCCCGCGTTCCTATTTACGGGTACATGAATCAAGGGATCGGTGAAGTGCGGCGAATTCAATTGGCCGAAATGCTAAATGGCAGCGGGCAAGAACGACGACTTGTAGACCGCGCACCTAAGCAACGGTAGGGCCTTGCTTGAGGCCGGCGTACCAAGAACCATCGAAGCGTTACTTCTCTGGTTGGTGTAAGTAACTCGGGGTACATCGATCGTAAGCGTGCGACGAAGCATAAATAGCTGGCTACAAGACGTCTCTGGTGTGCGTGGACGCGTGGAGCTTAGAGAGGCGGCACAGCGCTAGAGCTGCGGCTTAGAAAAAGTGACAAATGGCCCCGACGTACCCACACTGTCCTTGCAGGCCATCGCAACTCTTCTTCCACCACTACCACTAGCATTGCCAACCACCGCGGGCATATTAAGTATGGACTGCACATTCGTTCGTTCGGATACGGCGCCGCGAAACTATTTATAGTTGTGCAGCGTGCGCGCACCAACCACCCTGTGATGAAGCGGAAACGGTATGCTCGGTCGAACATGTGGAGCGATTGCTCGAAATTAGCGTATGCGTGCGCACCGGATATGTATACCTCTTGATAATTGCGCGACTAGGATATTTGGCTTACAAATTGTGAATCCCCAGGCGATTTGTAACGGAACATCTGATTAATGCGGATCGGGCGTGCTCGCATTAACAGAGGGGAGAGAACAAGAGCAGAATATCACGCTCGAACGTAACATCAAGGAACTTCGGAGTGATACCCCTTTAACCAATATACATTATTACAACGCACGTGTAAAGCCTCTCCGCACATATATCCTTTACACGTCATCCAGTTTCATGCGCGTGAGTCAGACAAAGGCACTTTTACGCCTCACCTTTCCTGCCTAGTTGACTTTGCACCGTCAGCCACTACTACATGTCAGAGAGCACAACGGCTTTAATAATACGACTCGAATTCTCCGCAGAATCTTACAGAAAAGATGTCTTGTCTTTGCCTGGCATCTAAAAAGCCTGGATTACAACGAGATTGTTTCAGCAGGTGCGCGAAAAGAGACTCTCATCGCATCACGTTCCAAATTTGACGTCACATTTTCTACCACGTGTAATATCCAAAAGAGTAAAATTTCTTTTTAACAAATTAAAAATGACACGTGTGTATTCTCCGAACGAAAGAAAAAGAAAGAGGGTCGAATTACTCTTGGGTGAGTGGCTGGTGGGGGGCTATGCGTCTTTAGTAAGGAAGATCAATCAGAGGCTGTGCTAGAGTCGGGTTTATTGGATAGAAGGTGGCTGCTCGCAGGTCGTACGCTCGAAAATTGGTATTCCCCGGTAGGTATGAGTTAGCGGCATTGGTATGTGGGTATTATACCTTTTGTATTCCGATGTGACACGCCTCCGTCACGTTTGCGGGCGTACAGGGCGCGCAGGCAATGCGCGCTGGTGGTACCCTACAGCCTGGACGACGATAAGTGTCCCCTGGGCTCGTCCACGTAGACGGCAGCGACACACAGGTCCAGGTGAGGGGCACGTACGAAGACGCCGCGGACGCACGTACGTACACCAGAGCGGTACCATGCGGATGCCATACGTAAAGGCCCTCACTGGTAGCAGAGGAGTGCAAAAGAGAGAGAGAGAGAGAGAGAGAGAGAGAGAGAGAGAGAGAGAGAGAGAGAGAGAGAGGGATGGATGGGTAGGGAGAGCGAGTGCGAGTGCGAGGAGAGGAGAGTATAGCCAGGGCCCCGTATGTACGTTTGAGAATACATTATGTAAGCAAAAGGTAAAAAAGGCCAGCTCGAATTCTCCCCACCAGATTCTATCGAGTCGTATGTATGTATGTAGCCTTACTCACTCGCTCGGCTTCGTTGCCGTCTTGCGCGCGAGAGAGCTACCGCCGAGAGAGTTCGCTCCATCCTCACGCTCTCTCCCGCTCTCGTCGTACCCTCAGCTCCTCTACCTTCGAGCCCAGCGTCGGGACAACGCCGCCGACAGGGCATAGACCTTCGCTCTCTGTTATACATGTGCACGTATGTACGTATCCGGCGATACCCGCCGATACACCCAACTCTCGTCTTGTGCGCGCCAAACCGAGCGAGCAATACCCACCCGCCGAAAGCTGTGGGCAGCGCGGCCCGAAAAAAAGGTGGAAACAATGCCTGTCCTGGACGCCAGTCCAACGACGCACTCCTCCAAGTCAGGAGTAAGGCTTGCACATGAGGAATCAACGGATGCCTGCCTGTCTTTCTCTCTCTCGAAGGAACAGGCTGTCCCCAACTGTTTCTTCATTCCGGCAGTGAACCTTTCGTCCTCAGCTCTGATTTGGTTGATGGGCAACTTGGAGACTTCACTCACTTTCCACAATCTTCTTTGTGGGTGGTGCAGTTTTTTTTTAAAATTTCGTCCTCGACGCAAGACATTCTACTGGAATAATTGTATATCTCATGACTAGCTGGTTACTTCAAATTCAGAAGTACTCCGCGCGTTGACACGCAGACGGTAGCGCATGAATCTTCCGAAAAAATGCAAAACTTATTTTTCCCTGACTTGGGACACTCCTCGTTTGCGATTCAGTCGGGATCCCGACAGATTCGCGAAATCTTTCGTGTACAGGAGCCACTCGAGGATCTCTTGAATCACGTAGTCAGTGAAAATAAGCCTGCGCGTCTTGGCGATTCATCACCCGACTTCTATTTTCTCTCTTTCTCTCATCCGAGTGAACGCACGCTTTTCGGAAAGCTTCGATCTCCGCGCCAAGCGAATCGGATTACTCAGATTTAAGGGGGCTCGCGATTGCAACCGGTCGAGTTGGCCAGTAAACCTTGGACCATTCGAGTTGAACATTCGTTTTCTCCCTCTTCTTCGTATCTCCCTCGCTCTTTCGCCAGTCTCAATCTTTTCCAGGCATCTGTTCTTATCGGCCAACGCAGAAGACATCTTTCTTTTCTGTATATCCCTGTCACCGTGCAATTCTAGCCGGCGTGATATACGCCATTCTTATTTGTCGTCTGGAACAGCGATAGAGCGATGCACTCGGTAGATCTATAAAAGCCGACCAGCTCATCCCGTCCCGCAACTTTATATATGTCCGGATAGATTTGATAAACAGGAAAAAAAGTTAGAGCCTCTTGTGTTGCCTCGGTGATTTATTATAACCGCTCTCTATTCTACAGTGTTTCTTTGATTCTCGAGGCATCCTGTTATCTGTCAAATTGCATCAGTGTTCTAGCACTTAGAGCAGGTCACGGGGCCTGTAGTTGTCATATATGGCGTGTAATTTTCTATTTCAAACAATCATTCTCTCCACTTCCGTGCAATTCAAACGCTCTTCGCTGGTATTATAGTACTTGTCTCTAGGGAGATATCGCAGGGCAGAGCCCGTCCGGAACCTCGGAAGGTGCAAAGCATCTCGTCGAGGTAAAAGTGCAGGTGCAGCAGGTAGAATAGATGCCAGGGAGAGATAGGTTCACGGCGCTCACAATAAATTTCACGTAGCCGCGATCCAGATACAAGTCTCGCCAGTGAAAAGGGAGGCTGGGCCGTTCGTCTATTCGTTCTCCCTTACCCAATACAGACGGTGCTTAGTTATGGGCCCTGAATCACTGAAGCAGTTCGATCAACCACTATTTTATACCATTGAATCGTACCGTGGAACGAATAGATCTTACTCGCCGAAAATCGATTATTATCGCAGAGAATAAAGTAGCCTTGAAAAAATAATCAGCCTCGAAGTTAGCGATTTGTGCGAAGAAGAAGCTGGGAACTACTTGTCGATTCAATACCTCACCCGGATTTTCGAATCCTACCACGAGGAGGGTTAACACGGCCTTAATAGTGCCCGGTACGCCGTCATCAATTACTCACGCCGAGATTCCTGGCAGCGTGGTATTTTCCCCAAGTTCTGTTCGACGCGAATTTCTTGTCCGTATTATTTGTACCGGTTGCCATCAACGCTCCACGCACCGTCATTAATTATGCACGCTCGGCGCTGACCTGGGAGATATTTTCCGTAATTTCGCCCTGTTACGGTCCCCTATTAGTCAGTGCTCCAGCACAAGGGTCGGCCAGAAAGTTTCAAGTGTCGGTACAGTATTCGTTTAGAAAGTAAAACATCAGAGTAACCCTTCATGGTGTTGGTGGGCCGATGTGGAGGGTCTTGAAAAATTTCACGGGTCATTTTGTTCTAGTACTTTCATTTACAAGATTGCAGTCTGGACATGTTACGAAAAATCCCTTAAGGGAAGTAGAGAGTAGAATGCATCTACCAGACTTCATATCTTATGACTTTAAAACTTTAGTCTCGCTAATTTCATCTTCCTAATCCTCCGTAGAACTTCGTATATATGCATCCTATACTCTTCCGCCAATTACAGTATTAATCGTCTCCCGAGAGCATGTACGTACCAATTAGCCGTGAGCATTATACTTATCTAGTTAAACAAGAGTATACTATCACGTCGTTAGGGAACTCCTCGACTGTAGGTTCAATTATGGCGGTCTGGAATTCTCTGCGTAAAGACGGGGTGTGCGGGGTATCGTGTGTAAATGAGTAATCAACAAGGAAAAGCCGACGGGAGAGAAGTGTTTGGTGGGATTGCATATGCACTTAAAAGCGAGTGTAATCACTCTAACGCCAATATAATGTTCCAAATTGCCTCGAACGAATTCTTAACGAGCGAATAAAATCACTTTTACACTTCTACTTTAATCTCTTTTAAAGTGGCTTGTAGGGTGGTATATACAATTATTTACTAAAGTTTCTTCATCTATTCGATTATAAGAAAACCTTGGAGAAATCAAGGATAGTGGACTTGTTGGAGGACGAAGATAATATCGAGCTGTACTTGCGGTGGGTACGAAGAGGATTTCTCGTCATTTTAATCCGACGAGTTTCCTGAAAGGTTGGCAAGTGTTTCGACGGAAATACTTGTGTATTTATCAGAGCATGTGCTGAGAGATGGATGGTGGGCAAAGGAAGGGCAACGTCAGCAGGCGAGTAAGAACAAACGGCGACAACAGCCACCGTAATCATCGGGTTGGTTGCCGCTCTCCTCGGTCTCTTGGCGTAATACATTAGGAGCGCATCTCGTCAAACCACGAGGCACTGTCACGTCGTTAGAGGAATCAGCAGCTTCGATTATTATCCCTGGGATTCCAGCCGGCTGTGCAAGAAAGGGCTCGGCGCCCTAATGAGCGATTGGAAAGGACCCAGCATCGCGAAGATGGTACGCGTAAATGCACAAAGGGAGAAACTTATTAATCGAGGAAGAAGTGGTCCGGGAATGGCGAGAAAAAGCGGGACTTGGATAAAACTGGAAGCAGGCTGTTGATAGTCAGTGCAATGGGAAGGAAGGTAATCCGGGCGAGTGGATATGCAGGGCTAAGAGAATCGAATGAAAATAAACGAATCCAACGAAGAACATTCTGCGGAGGAGAAGCGAGTAAGCAGGAGAAAGAAGATCATATGTAACGTAGAGGGGAAACAACAGTATTCTGGGAAGGGAAGGGGCGAAGTTACGCTAATTACGAGGAAACTCACGGGGCTATATTCATTCTGCTTCCACGGATGCGTGTGTACGCGTTGGAATGCTCGTACAAGTTGGAAGTGACTCTTGGGGGAACAAACGATCGGACATGAAGCCGCCAGGTAGAGCGGGCTCCGCTCCTATCCGTTAGTTTCCCTCGTGCAGAGAGAAACAAGCGGGAGAGATTCACGGCCGGCGTAAGGATCACTGGGAACCGGAAACTCAGAGTCGATTTTAATCTCGCCTCGTGGCGAGCGTCTGCTGCTACTGGCGTCGTCGTCGTCGCCCGTCGTCTCAGACTTAAGTCGTTGCCTCGGATAATATCCTATTCGAACTTTTCGCATTGAGAAGGGGTCTCTTCTGCTGAGCGTTGAAATTCTCTCTGCTCTGGGAAACTTCGATAATGAAAGCTAGCGATGAGTGATGGCTGATAGGTGGATGCTGCGTGATTGAAATTTTATTGTCCGTTTCATTTGCCGAGACAGATACTTCTCGTTTGAAGGGTGGTGTCTGCATCGGCGGCGACGGCATCAATGATCGCTTTTGATACGCGATCCTCAAAGGGCCTCGTTCAACAACCCTCTCAGATTCCGTTCGCCCACGCCCGAGCGAGTGAGCGAGTGCAACCACGATCCTCCCAAGTTCCGCGTATTCGCGTAATTTCGATATTCGGTATTCAATCGGTCGCGACGACCCCTTTAATCTCCGGATTGCGCGACCCCGCACCCGCACCCGCTCTTCACTGCACATCAAAGTATTTAGCTGCTCGCGAGGAAAATCCCCATGTGCCAGGGGGCCCCGCATATAACCATCTATGTATATACGCCAATCGACAGAGATATTCTCGCCCTATCATACTTGTTCACACATGCGTAGTTCATATTACAAATCGAAACTAAAATAAAAATGAGAGAAATAAATTAATTTAGATCGTCCAACGATAGCTTGTTCTATCATTGATCTTGTTTCGATTCTCGTATAAGAGGCATATATACGTCATGAATTAATAACGTCCTAATAACTCGCCCTATCATACTTGTTCACACATGCGTAGTTCATATTACAAATCGAAACTAAAAAATAGAAAACACAGAAATAAATGAATTCAGATCATCCAACGATAGCTTGTTCTATCATTGATCTTGTTTCGATTCTCGTATAAGAGACATATATACGCCATGAATTAATAACGTCCTCCTTTTCGAAGTCAGAGAAATTGGACGAATGATTAAATTAAGCACTCTTAGTCTGGCCATTTCCGGCGGGATAATGGTCCTACGTTTAATCGTCCGCTCGGCAAGCTGGCCAACCTATTTGTCTGCGAGCAGTTGAACCGTTAGAAAAAGCAGTCCTGATAGATATCGATGGACGTTACCCGTGGCAAAGAAGCAACTCGTTTCGATGTAATGCAATTTCGCGACACGTGGTCGACTGAGCGTAAGACCAGCAATTTCAATGGCCAGAGTTGATCGACCACTACTCCACGCGGCAATCAGCTTAATGTAGGTCGGATCAGGAAGTGATTTCTCTCGCGATGTTACATCGCCATGGCGACGTAGTGCTAACCATGCCTTTGTCTTCCTTGCAGAGTTCGAACCTGGGCCAGGAGCTTCTCGACAGGGTGTTTAGACATCTGAACCTATTGGAGACTGCTTACTTTGGATTACGGTATCTTGATCACGGTAATCAAACGGTGAGTATTAGCCACGCCCTTTGCAAAATAGTTGACTTTTCTTTCGTCGCAATTTACACTCGAAGTGGCGAGTTAATAGCATTCAGTGATGCACGAAGTAAATTGCTCGAGAATCGAAACTCGCTCGATTACATTGAAGGGAATCTTGCAGGATCGAAGTGTAGAGCTAACCGTCAATTAGATTTCTCTTATTAAAAATTCATAATCCGATGGCTCCGGGGTAGAGCGCGATCTCATTTAACCCCCGAGGCACTATTAGATAGGATTATTAGCTACGGGAAATGTTGAGCCGGCTGTAATATCCGGTCAACTCGGACTCTAGTTCGAACTGGACATCTCTGGGTTGATGATCCATTAATTATTTGCAAATAGTCGTCCATCTGAATCCTGCGACTTTTCAGCAATGGCTCGATCCAAGCAAGAAAATTGGCAAGCAACTGAAGGTTCAGAAGGGCGAGCCGGGATCGGATGTGCACACCCTCTACTTCGGTGTGAAATTCTACGCTGCGGACCCTTGCAAACTCATCGAAGAAATTACGAGGTAAGGGAGGAACACGTATTTCCTTTCACACAACGTGTTCTTGTTATATTACAATCTCGAAACTATATTACAAATGAGAAAGTTTCCATACAAGATACTTAGGATGAAAAGTGTACATATCATCCATCGAAAGTCAAACTAAATCTACTAGGAATTTATTGAATTTCCTTGGAAAATCAATACGAAGCTATCTTTAGAAAGTCATGGAGTATTTCCGAGGCACTCGTTAGGCGAGTGTCGAGCAGTCTGGCAATCGCGCCAGGGCTCTTGAATCGGGGGAGGAAATAAATTTCGTAATCTTTCAATCAATTCCGAGCGTGCTGACAGAGTTCGTGCCCAGGCCGTGTGTAGTACATACAATCCTTGGCTCTCCTTCTCTCTCACACCGCGGCTGTGAATACGAAAGAGGCGCGTACACAGGGACACGCTCGCCATAAGACTTGTGTCACAGGCATTGGATGCCTGTCTCGTTATCCTAATGAGTTGGGCTTAAAATTCTCAAAGCACGCTTCAAAATCTTTTTACATCAGCTTCATTCCAGCGCGCCGAAGGAGTTAAGAGAATTTAAAACATCGTATTCCCCTAGGCGAGAGCAAGAGAGGGAGGACGCGCCCCTCCCGCATCCCAAGCTCCCCCGTACTTGTCCCGGAAATGCCATCGCCCTTCTTTCACCACGAGCAAAACATTTTCCATTGCAATTCCCGTGTTTCCCCCTTTTTTCCCCGTTCGCTCTTTCGTGCATTTCGTTGCGGCTGATGTATATGCGATTCCAGGGAATCCATTCGGCTGCGAAGTGAAAATGCGAAATGACTACCGGCGAGAGAGACATCTGCGACGGCGACACCAATTTTTCATAATCACGACGGGCATTCAGGCTTCGAGAGTGGCTCGTATCTAGTATTACCCTTTGGTATTCCTGTGACCTATAAATATTGTATGCACGCACACATTGCATCACGCGAAAGCTCAGAATTTTCACGTGAAAGTTGTTCGATATTCTCTGATGACTGTTTCGATGAGCATTAATGTGCCTGCTGATAACGAGAGATACTTGAAACTTAGATTTAGCAGAGCTATTAAACCCTTGACGTAATTGAGTTCACCCGGAACGAAGGATCCTCCTTGAGATTGAAACAGCGAAGCCCTAATCGTTATCACTTATTCACGCAGCCAGAGAGCTGGCCGGAGGCGATGGTGGCGTTGCCGCTCGGTAAATCGCATGCTCCCTTTGTCCGGAAGCCAACATTAAAGGAAGCTAAGTAACTCGGCCCTCGAAATCGTCGAATCGCTGAAGGAGTGAACAGGGCGTAAGGGAGCATCGGCGCGTAGAAGCCCTTTTAATGGGGCTCCAAAGAAAAATGGAGGGTTCCGCCACCGATAAACCAGCTCGATTGATTCTTCGCTCCTTCCCCTTGGGGGATCGCTCACTCAGGAAAGCCCTTTTACTAAGACCGACAATTTTTTCCTCCTCGATTCGGTCCGTGCTCACGCGCGCCCCACCGCCTTTGACTCGCTGATAAAGGGAAATTTTTCAGACAGCTATCCACCAACCATAGACGATATCGATCATCCACAAGATCTGCTTCCGGCTCTACCCCAATCTCCTCACTCTCATCTTCTATTTTCATCTTGAATGCGTGCCTATTGCCTTTCCGTCACATGTTCTTCATAGACTTTCCTTCGATCTGACTAAGGTCATCGACCCGTTTGTTGTTTGATGCCAAAGCGATTCTGGTGTTTTTTTCGAATCACGCCCCTCTACTTTCAGTCTCTTCCGTTCTCTTTGGGACAGGAGTCCGCCAGGAGCTTCAACCGCTTTAGTTCCTTTGGTTCACTGCTCGGCCTTGAATTAAGTTAATACCGCACGATGTCACAGACGTATTCGAGGATCGGCTTGCCGGCGCAGTGAGTCGTTAATCGAAATTAGTCGGGCGTCCGAGCATTACGATACCTCCCTCGTGAGGTCGGCTTCACTTATTTATTATCGCTCACGTAGAGGCCTGCGCGCACGTGCACGCAAACCGCGTCAGTTTGCTTGATACTCGTAAAGTCTACCGGTTGTATTTCTTCGGGGGCTAGCATAAATTCATTCTTATCCACGCGCGGCTAAGATATACATACGCGAATGCTGCCAGCGTCGAGGAGAAAAAATCTTTTTTACGACGATGCACTTCTATGGCGCGTCCGAGATATAAAGTGTGTCGTCTTCCAGAGTCTTCCGCTTATCGCGATTTCTCTTTCATGAATCGCTTGATCCTCCAAACTATCCAATTTTTATTCCTGAACGCTGCTCGGGAAATGCCTATATTTCATCCGGTATGATAGAATTCTCCGAGAGACCTCCATGTTGGAACAAAACGAACATTACCGATCGTCCTGCGCGTGCATTCAGCACACGTGTTCTCAGCGTACGAGAGCAATCAGTAGGAAAGCAATCGGACAGTTCGAGCCAGCCAATGTCGAAGGGAGAAACAGGAGTGCGATGAGTACGATAAAACTGGTGGACTATCCGAATTTCAAATAGGAAAAACTCATCGAGTGTCAGAGTTCATACAAATTCGTGGGATTGCGAACTCTCGTCGAATGCTTTCGATGTCCGACAAGTAGGCCCGGGAGGATGAGGCGTTGGTCCAGTGGATTCAGGAGTAGCAGGGTCCAGTGGAAGCGCGCGCTCTATGCAGGAAGGGAAAAAAAGGAGGACGTCTCTAGAAACGAAGGAACTCAATCTATATGCAAATGCGTCCATCTTTTATCCCGACTATGAGCAATCGATGGACGCTTGTCGGTCGCAGGGCTGACTTCCTCCCTTTCGAATGGTGGAACCCTTGTACTCGAAACCATACACGAATGAGCCGTGGGGTATCGAATCTATGGGGCTGAAACAAGTTATAAATAGCGGCTTAATGAGACTCGTACAGTGGTGCGCGCGTAATATTACATGCCTTGGTGGAAAGTACAGTAGATCTGTGTTCAAGTGTGCGTGTATGCGCCAATAGAGAGTTGCATCGAACGATAAGGCGAATTGGCTACACGTTTACTCGAGCAGCGCGTCCCATCGAATTTCTCCGCATTTAACTTTATCTCGCTCGTAGAGAGCGCGGCTCCTGGAAAAAGACTTTATTGCATACTTGCACGGCGATCCTACTCTTATTTATTCTCACTCAGCGTGACTCTTCCTTTTTGCATAAATCGCATTCGTCGGATGCTGCGGCCCACGATCCTACTCGTTCGCTTGAAACCCGCCGGTTTGTTATGCCGTTGGTATGCGCGTTCGAACGGGTTGAAGCGTAAATTCATGCTTCGCGCGGAGCAATGTCATTGACTTTGGACAATGATATTTGGTGATTTGCATGCCTCTGGCAGCTTAGGATAGCCAGTTGAGAGAGAACAGTGAGGATTAGCCCGAAGTCAAAATTCTGTAACTGACGCCTTCAGCATCGCACTGTCTGACCCAGGCTGGACCATATCAGTGCTTGGCAGACGGGAATATTGACCTCTATTATCAAAACAGAAAGCCCTCGCTTGCCCTTCTGACAAGTAAGTTCGGACTCTCAGCTATAGATTATCTCGTACTTCGCCGCGGGCGTCGGCTCAACTTTGCTCCGCGGTAATTAAGGGTCCAAGCACCAATTACCTACCGAAAATCGAAATTATAGAGAACATTCTTCGATATACTACCTCGGCAGAACATCGCTCTCTCCCGATCTCGTCGTTCTCTTCTTTTTTGTTTTTCTTCCACGTTCAGTTCGAAGTAAAACCCTCGATCGTATACCCGCTTGCAAAAAAGAGGGCGGTAATTTTGGAATTTAATAACTGTTCATCTTCTACGTTGGCTCGATCGAGTGAAGAGTTCTCGGTTGGCCACGCGGAGACATGGAAGCGGATTGCTGAGTAACCGGCGAATAGCAGGGGAAGCTCTTCACCGGAATTACGCAATGACAACATCCGATGGAAAGAGGGATTAACCGGGTAATCGTGCGGATGTTCGGCTTTAGAGAACCGAGCTCCGTCTCAGCTTGCATGGGGGCTATGGTGGTTGATGGGATGGAGGCAGAAAGGCAGCCAGCCAGCCAGCCAGCCAGCCAGGCAAGATCTTGGGAGAGAGCCTATCGTTACTAATGTCCGCCCACGATATCCTCCACGGAGAACTCGTAACTTCCTTTTTCCTCGGCTTTCCGGAGGCCTCCGACGACGTCTCACTGACAGTGCAATATCGCGTCTAGCTGCCACCGACACCCAGACGGTACTAAAGAGCCATTTACCTCGCATCCACACCGGTATAACCGCATATTCGCGCGTGAAAGTGTACCTCTCTCTGTTATTCGCCGCACTTCGCATGGAAAATGGGTGCCCCGAGACTCGCAACGTTAGCTTTGCAATTTAATATGCGTCGACCCAAGGACATAAGTAAAATATCGTGTACGCCGGACCTCACGTCGCAAAGGATATCTCGAGAAATACGCATTTCGCACGCCAGTGTCTGTCAGAATGGGAGACTCCTTTACTACAAACGTATATTGCGCTCGAGGTGTCATTGGATTGCCTGCTTGCCTGCTGTTGAGTTCCTTCTTCCTTCCACTTTCTCGTATCCAGGTCATCGAACAGTATGACCTCCATCATTCGACCACTTAAAGCTACGGCCAAGGCTAGTCGAATATGAACACTCTTTGCGATGACTATTCAAAGTACTCACATGCCTTATATGACCGTTCCAATTGCACACGTATAAAAGTCATGATAAGTTAATGCTTCCAATGTCTTTGGTGATTATCGAGACTGAACTCGTTGAAAGGACCACGGCGATATTGCCGCTTACGCGAACGGTTCCCCTTATTAAAAAGTCCGACCGTTACTTCTGTCCGCGCTCCTCGTCATTCCAAGGAAAAGAAGCGGTTCCCACATAGTCCCCGCGCAGAATCATCGGCATCGTTCTTCGAGTCTGGATGATTGCGCACTGCTCTTGGCTCTGCGGTAAAACTGAGTTAGCTCGGGTATTTTCATCTCGAAGACCAATCCAAGGTAATGCAGAAATTACGAGGATCTGCTCGGCAAATTCCCCCCCCCCCCCCGGCGACATAGCCCGGGGAATACTTAATAGAATATGGCTGACTCGTTTCTCTCAATCGTTTATATTTTACGATACGTGCGAGTACTCTCGCAGAATATGGTCTTGTCAAGTGAACGGAGTCTGTTTTACTCCTAACACTTTACGAGTGCATTTCTCTAGCAGTGTGTTTCTATATTCGCCTTGATATTGCTCGCTTTCTCGGATTATGCATGATGTGTAGCCTGCGTTCTTTACTGACAGTCGCTGTGAGTGAGCCTTAAAGCGATGGAAATCCTCGGCTGGTGCACGGCACAATATAACAGGATGCAGACAGTACGACTGGACTACGAGACATAAAACCATGCTTCGAGGGGTTGCCACGGCGGTGGCGGCGGCGGCGGCGGCGGCGGCGGCGACGCTGGAGGGCGAAAGGGGAAATCAGGAATAAGGCGCTGTCCCCGATCCTTCCTCTGCTTTTGCAGACTTGCACGTGTACTCGCAGATCACAGCCAAGTATAAATTCTCGCTCTCGCTTTTTCTTACTAAGACTCGAGGTGAAAATGAAAAGCAGAGAATCTTTTTAATAATGAAATCAGCTCTTATTGTAAAAAATCAGAATTATTTGCTTTAAGTTTCATTTCACATCTGGCATTTGCGTTAATATTAAGACTGTCGAGGAATGTCGATGCAACGCATGGCGCTATCTTAATGAATTCGTGGACGAGGTATCTTAGCCACTGGAGCTTGAAATTACCAAGGCGTTTCGCGGAATATCCCTGCGAGTGATAGTAATTGCTGGCTCGGCCCGAAGTTTGCCCGACGGAGCCAGCTCACACATAATGCGGACAATTTTCATCCGACCTCACGCTTCAGCATGTAAACGATAGTCGCGGAAATCCAGGGAATTCCAGGGGCTCTGTCGTCAGCTACGTCGCGCGCTTGAGAATTCTGCGTGCGTGGAAATTGGCCGTTGGCTGCGTTCGAGCGTGCGTAAGCCCTCGACTATATCGTGTTCTTCGCGCCTTATACCGGGACGTGTAAACGATGCTTATGAATCGTGTAACACGTTTGAGAACGGTCGGGAATTGAAAGAGGGTGGAAGAGAATGAAGCGAGCAAAGAGGGCTTTGAAAATGTTTCTTTTCTTCAATGAAAAAGCAATAAACTTTTACATTCTACCATATTAGGTTACGCGTTGAATGATAAAAAGGAACAGTAAGACTAAAACGCGTAGTAACTTTTATCAGAGAACTGAACTCGAACAGTTACAGAGAAATGTATAGCTGGATATGCAGGATTCAAAAGATAGATGAAAAACACTGGTTAAGATAAGCAGAAACGGAATCAGCAAATTGTATAAACGTGGCAGCCGTTCGCACGGATGCTGGATAGTAAAATTAATGTGCGTACGGATGCTGGATAATAAAATTAATGTGAAAGGCCGTGCTCTAAAATGCAGATGTGCTAAATATCTGCTTATCCGGTGAGGAGTCGCTTCAATTAGAGCCGGCAGTTTTATCTGGCGCAAAATACGTTGAATTTTTCATAGCTGCACTTTCGTTAGCGTCGTTTACCAGCTATGTGATATGCGTGGATGAAGGAGGGGAAAACGCATCGCTTAGTATAAGGCGAACGGAGTGGCTTGAAAATATGCGGAGCAACTAATTAGCAGAACAGCTAGGAAGGTAGAAAGGGAGAAGGGAGAGAGAGAGAGAGGGGGAGAGGAAGACTCGCGCATACACGGAGAAGGAGATTGGGAGTAGAGTAAATGAATACGGAGCGAGAGTGAGGCCGAGAGTGAAAGAAATACAGAGGAAGAAAAAAGCAGCAAGGGCTAATTAACCATGGTTCTGTGATCTTTCGAATTACCACGTATTCTTCGAGCGTAGCCGAAGCAGTTCTTCTATTTTCGCGAACCTGCAATTCGAAGAGGGCGATGAAAAATACTCAACAGCAATAATTTAATAAACACCAGGTGATCCGCTCGGCGTAATAAACAGATGAGTACAAAGGGCCGGGGTTTGTTGGAAGGCCGAATAAAAATAAAGACTACTGGGAAAGCGAGTCGTCGTGTTTTGAAAATGGAGACGCATGAATGATAGCGAGGGCTTCAGTCGATGTATAGAGAAGCACTCAGCAGGAATGGCACAACAGCGGAAGAGTAAAAATGCGAGAACAAAGGATCGCGAGTGTGCAAAGGGAATGAGCAAAAAGGAGGCTGCTCCTCGCTTTTGATCAGCCCAGAAGAAAAACTCCGAGCAAGGACGAGCCGCTCGGTGTGTCGATGCTTCGCTCAGGGACCCTCGGACGATTCCTTAACGAGGCGTCGAAATTTACAGTTGATCGCGGCGTTAGTCGTGCGTTAATAATTGGTACTGCACGATCATGTAACCTGGAACGGGTATCGAGGAATCGATCGGCTCTTGGAGAAAATGGGATACCAAGGTACTGCAATTGGAGAGTAGACACTATAAGAAAAGGAACAATATCATCCACTCACATCGTCCTGCCAGTGAAAATTACAGTGAATGTTGAACTTTTCTTCGAGTCTTTTTTTCCGGGGACAAAGAAACTGTGACACGGGAATAAATGAAGAGGTCGACGAGTGATCTGGGAAAAAGTGAATGGCAGAAAAACAAAATTGACAAGTGCAATTCTGATCCACACTAATAAAGAAGACAAACACCGAACCAATAAAGAGTCCGCGGGAGACATAAAAAATGCTGTGGCATTACGAGCATAGGGATTTACAGTTGGCCGAGGAATTATTGGTGCGTTAATAATCGCATCCCTGGATCGTGTATCAGGAAAATAAAAGAAGAAAGGTAAAGAGAAGGAGAGAGCGCGTGAGTTTTGACGTGAAAGGAAGTGCTGGTCGTACACGAGCTGCACGTACGTAGTAAAAGGGCTTCAGCAGCGCAGCATGTTGGTACTTGCGATAAGGGTGGTCTTAACTCCAGATTTAAACAGCGCGATTCAGAGCGACAGGAAGTCTGCCGAAAAATTATGACGTGAAATAAACCGACGACGGCGACGGCGACGCCAAGTCCGGGTAAATAATTTTCGAGTGTGGTATCAGAGCACACTTGAAGGCGGGTCGGGAAGTTTACCGCACGATGTGGCAAGCGGACGAAGAATCCCAGCGGCGAGGAGACGTAGGGTGCGTTCTTGCCTTAATAGGAAAAAGGGGAAATAGTCCAGTGCCAGGTCAGACAGAAGAGCGTGGCGGAAAAGATTGGCGGGCCGGGAAACAAGAGGCGCGCCTCGCAAGAGACAACGACACGGCTGCTAGGCGATGGAAAAGGACGAAGTGTGCATATCTCGAAGACGACGACGACGACGGCGACGACGACAACGGTGGGCACGGAAATACGTGCGAGGAAAAAGGGACAAAAGGGTGAGCGCGAGCGAGAGAGCAGCGAGCGCCGAGAGAAAGCGTCGAACGGCTGAGAGGACGAGCTGGCAGTGAGAGGCAAAAAGAGATCCAAGAGAGAAACCCTTTAACGATGACTGTACACGGCGCGCAAGAGAAACCACGGAGGGCACCGGCGACGATGGCAAAACCGAAGTTCGTCTTCGTGGCGAGACTCGCCGCAAGCTGACCCCGCTCCACCAGCTCCTCCTTTTTCTTCGCCCACCTCTTTCTCGCTTTTCCTCCGGTAACGTACTTGTCCCTCGCTATTACTATTAGGCCTCGTCCACTCCCAAGAATGGCCACGACTTCCTCTCTTCCGGAAAAACAAACAGCGTCCTTGGAAAATGCCAAACTATAGAAAACACCTCAGTTCCTACTTTTTTTTAGCGGAGGGTTACTCTTAAGTTACTCAATCGTAAGAAAAGTTAAGTCACGTCCAACATTATTTGATGGCGCAATTTCTTGAAACTCTGGAACTTTCAAGTCTCTGCTTATTTTTGCGAACTCTTCAAAGCTCCTTAAAGATCCTTGAAGTTGCTCATCCGGAGTTTGCCCAGTTTCGGAAGTCTATAATGATTATATTGCATCTGCAGTAAGTAATGAGAGTACTCTCTTTTGATTTGCAGGTATCAATTCTTCCTGCAAGTGAAGCAGGACATCCTTCAAGGAAGGCTGCCAGTCTCCTTCGATCTCGCCGCCGAGTTGGGCGCCTACGTTGTTCAGTGTAAGCCATGCACTCCTTGTTATTACCCTTAATTGCTAGCTTTTAAGTGATTGCAATTTTAAGTGGGCCATTTGTTAAAGCACGAACCGGCCGATGTTTGATTAAGGCCCACTTATATCCATTCTTTCATGGGTACATCGTGATTACTATTGGAATGCGGTTTCGTGAGAGAGATATTAAAGCGCATACGAGGTCTCGGACCATTGTCCTCTCAATTAAAATACGTCTGGGCTTCCTTTCGTCATATCGCACGGCGGAAACTAGGATTATCCGTGAGATTAAACGCGTCCGAAATGTTACGGAAGCACGGCGCGTGAGAAGCAATTAATCAAACTGTTAATACTCGCTCGGCTTCTTTCTATCATAAGACAGAGAGTCGAGGCAGCTGGCTTAACGGCCGGATTATTACTTACTCCCTCGAATGAGCATAGCGAGCCAACTCTACGGCACTAATTAAATGCGAGAGATTAATCGTTCATAGGTCACAGAAATTGCTTTCAAGCAGTCGCGGTCATAAGCACCAGGCGAGCACGTAATTCGTCTTAGAAAGATCCATCAAGAAAATTCGTCAAGGTGCTCCTCTCCGTGTGAAAAGTCAGTGGGAACTTTTGACAATTCTTCGGAAGAAAAATCAAAGGTATATTAGAGATGAGAAGAGCAAAGTCTTGCTGGTGCCGACTTCTTGAGAGGTTGAAGGGCCAAATGGAAGCGCGCGCGCGCGCGGAGGAGCATCGGTTAAGCGAGCAATCTCGAGCGGACAATTGCAAGAGCAAACCTCAAACGGCCTCGGGGTGAATGCTCATCCCTCATTAGGGATGCCATTGCAATTTCGAAAATGACGCGTAACTCTCTCCTCGAGCTTCTTCTTCCTCCTCGGGCACAGATTCATCCTCGCGCTCTCTCACCACTCTTCTTCTCTCAGGCGCGCCGAGTGCGCCGGCACTTCAGCATCTTCCGTTACAATTCCTGCCGCAAGTGTCCTTGAACAACGTGAGCGCACAAAGAGGTAGTTCTCGTTTCAAGACCCGCCTGCATATCCGTACACTATGTAGAAAATAAATGGGTGCGGGTTATGCAACGCTGCACCATCGAGCTCTGGCGAGCCCCGGAGGCATGCGAAGGGTGTTTTGGAATCATCGAGCGCGCGGTACTGCATTGTACACACACCGCTCCAATTCAATTAGCTTCCACATACTCTTCCCTATTTTCACATCAAATCTCGCAACAACAAAAAAGCCCATTGCGTCTGCCTGCCCTCCCTCGCGCAAATGCGCAACGGGAGCTGCCCCTCATTCCACTGCTTTCTGTGTACGCCCTCGGAGTTGCCCGCACGATGAATTAATAACAATGCGGATTATTTGCACTGGTCGTATAAATCCATTCGCTGCAATAATCGCATTTTGGCTGGTCTCGGCTGGAAGTGTGGCAGCATCAGTTGAGTTTGATGTGGAGTAACGCGAGAGGGAATGTCAAGCGGTTGGAGGGTAGGAGGGGAGGAAAAAAAAGAGTGGAATCCCCTGATGGTAGTATCACGCTAGACAAAACAGGGTGTTGCGTGCATAACGCGTCCTGTTTCTCGCGATAATACTCCTCTCATTTGAAATCCTGAAAGCAACCAGACGACTGGAATAGGCGAGGGTGAGGGCGGCTCAGGGAGGAAGAGGAGGAAGAGGGAAATTGTGTGGAGTGTGCGTACGGTCTAGCGCTAGGGGGCAGTCGCTTATTTCCGCGAGAGAGTCTAAACAAAATTGCATGGTGGGTGCTACATGATGCACCCACGCCTCTCAAGTGCCGTCGCCGCCGACGCCGACGCCGACGCCACAACGGGGCAGGCGCGCCTCAAAATTGCACTCCATACTCTGTTCTTTTTCGTCGACCGCCCGCCCGCCCGCCCGCCCGCCCGCCCGGCACCCACTTGTGCTTTATCGAAATTCGCGAATAAATTACTGCAGCCCTTCGGCTATGGCGGTGTGCAATGGTTCCTACTTTATTTCAGGGCGTCGTCGCCTTGGGTCCTTCTCAATTGCATCGTAGCTTGAATCAACCCCCTTCGAAATTTCCTAGCGTTGCGGAAGATGAAGGAGAAAGAGCGAGAGTGTGGGAAGGACAAACACACCGACTAAGATAATGGACTCTCGATGGAAGTTGTAATGATATCATGTTACAATATTACCGTCTTCGAGACTCTGCCGACTCCACCTCACTCTCTCTCTCTCTCTCTCTCTTTCATCCTATCCTTTCTCACCGGAGTTCAACGCACGGCAGTTAATTAAAATTTCCTCGGGAAGTAGCAGCACGTAACGAGAGTTAAACTCTCCTTTACTAGTGTCCTTACGAAATGTTGGAGACGGAAGGAAGCAATGCTGCTGAGTTTCGTTGGCAATTCAAAGGAGATTCGCGAAGGTGACTAGGAGTATCCTTCTAAATATTTATCTTGTTTTCGCCGCTTCCTCAAAGTTCCCAGCTGGCGAGACTTTCGATTGGATAACTTTGGCACGGCAAAGACGAGGAGAAAAGATTGGAAGGGTACAATGGCTGAGCTGGTGTCATTTTAATTTCACGGGACAGAGTGCTGCCAGGCTCCGATCCTTTGTGTGCACCAGGTAATAGTAATGCAAAGCAAAAAATCACTGTGAGCCGCATATTTTTTCCCGTTACACTAATGGCACAGCCAGCCGCACTGTGCAGATTCTTTGTTGCTCAGCGAGCTTTTTCCATATAGCAGATTTGCTGGATTAAATAATTCCAAAAGCAGGTCATCTAGTAATTGCAAAGCCTTGGTTGCAAACTATCAAAGGCTACATTGACAGGGTGAAATTTGTATAATAATTTTTCACTGCAGCCGGGAATATGAGGGTTTAAAGGGAGGCTGTGTGTGCGTTCGATTAAGAAAATCGTTCTATATCCACGCGAGAGGGGCAGACTGTTTCTCAAGGGTGGTTCTTGAGGTTGCGGGTGGATGGAATTTTTGCTGTCGCGTTCGCGCGTGCTTGGATCGTCTAAAGACGTGCCAGCGGAAGGCGGTTGGCGGGGCCACACGTTAGTTATCTGCTGCGAGATTCAAAGTCATGCAAATAGAGAAAGGGGCAGAGAGCGAGATACGACCGTGTTTGCGTCTCATCGCCTTCAAAAGAGACGAAATGAATGCCCTTTCTCCGTGCTCGAGCCCTGGACTCTCCGCTGACAACGAAACGCGGAAGAGAAGGAGCCGGCATACGACTACTATGAGAGAACGCGAGCGAACACGACCAAGGCCTGTCGGAAGGGCCAAGGGAGGAACGGGCAAACGGGAAAAAGCACACGGCAGCTCGTTTTTCTTTCGCAAAATGAAGACAAACCCAGCCGAATGAACTAGCGCACGTGAGATCTCGAGAAAAAGGTCGGCCGAGATCTCCCCGAGCAACGTGATTTCAACTTCTTGATCTACGGATTCCCGTGGTATCTTTCACTGTGCAAACTAATCATCCTCGTAGTCTTGTTAATTCTCAATATTTGCTCGCTTCTCAGATTTATTCACCCGTTTAAGCTCAGTTTTGTTTCATCATCTCTTGGTCGTTCTTTTTTATCAAGCTTGATACACAAATAATGCTACCTTATATTTTGTGGATAAATGATTCGAGACTATATCTTGGTTAAATGTAACCAAGGCGGGTCTTGGTTTTCACTGACAGTACTTCCAGTAAGGGTGAGTACGTCGACTTTAGTCCCGAGGGTATTGGAGGAACTGCTCGAGAGTAGGAAGCGAGAGGAAGAGTTCGCGGTGTGCGCTTTATTTTACGACTGGAGAAAATAGACTTTACGGGGTGAGAGCGCTGTCCAGCTTCGTCGAGATCTCAAACAAGATAGGCCAAAGCTTTGTGCGCAATGCCATTACACCAACGGCGGAAACTCCCTGGGACTTCTCCTTTCCTTCTCTTTTTTCGTCTTTTTCTTCCAGGGATATCTCCGGGCGTATCCCATTTTCCTTCGGCGCTGCTCGCCTATGCAATATTCTTTCCTTGCGGTTGCCCGTTGCCTTTGCCCTTGCACGCTATTTCATTTTGTAAATTGACATGCTTTCGCGTAACCCTCGATTCCCGTTAGTAAACCGGTACCTATCGGGATTTATTGAACTGCAGTTTTACTTCACTGGTAATGGCCCGACTGGCAGCCGTGTAACTTCGCCGAAGCAGTTTTCGAGCTGGAAGATAGAGTCTGTGCCTGAGCGAAGTTCGAGATCTCCCGGTAGATTGGAGTAGAATTAAATATTCCGTTGACGACAGCTTTCTCGATTAGTCTTGTAACTGCGAAGTTGAAGACTGTCTGCGTCCTAATTGTCAGGATTGTTTCAATGGTTCTACTGGGGCAGAGTCGATAAAAAGTGCCGCGAGGGAAAAACTAATGACTTCTTTTTCTTCTTCTTGTAATTATCAAAAGTATCACTAAAACGAGAGAGAAAGAATGGCAAGTCTCGGAGATATTGCTAGACGCAGAGAGATAAAGTTGGAATAAAGACGCGGTCAGCGAGATGAGATTCGAGAAGACTGGAGCACAACCTTTTGCACACAATGCGACTTAAACTCCATCGGTGAAAGGGTACTCCTTTGTATCCGTGAAATATCAAACTGTCTCGAAGTTCGCGTTGTGCCTTCCGCCTACGTTCCTTCCAGCCCTTTCCCACCCTTATCCGAGTACCTTTCTGCCTTTCCGATTGAAAGGGGGATAATTAAATTTAATGTACATTGAGAGTCGTTAACTCGCATTGCGAGCTCGTTAGTTTTTAATTAAGTCATCGCGGGGCTTTGGAGCCGTGAATAGATCGCCTCCCATTCCACTCAGAATTCTACGCTCACTACAACGTTCCGACCGAGAGTATCCTATTTCACTGCTGAATTGAGCCACCCGTATACCGAACCACTTGTTATTAAATATCCAGGCAAATATCAATTTCATTAAACCGCACAATTTAATGGAAGCAAGAATGAAACCTCACTTTCGTTGGAAAAAGCATTACAAGCAGTTCTCGTGGACAATATCCTTATAAATCTGGACTCAACTGCCTTGTTCTATCTTCTCCTTTCACCCCACAATAGTTACACAGGGACCAGCAGAGCAATTTCTTTTTCTCCTGTGTGCACAACTAGCGCCGTTCGTCTTCCTTGATCCTTTCATGTAACTAGTCCCATGGGCTGAAACTAATCGAAGAAGTAGAGGAGCACTCTCGCGTAGATTCCTCAGCCGATATTCATCAAAGCCGAGCGATTCGATTAACCAATGCGACAGAGCGACGTTACAATCACTGCGAATCCGGACAATTCCCCAAGTTCCCCAGTGCCGTCGTTAATTCCGATGGGAAGCAGATAGGGAGACAGGTGAATCATCTGGGCTTTATGTTGCCCGTTGAATGAAAGTGTGAAACGTTGGATTACCTGGGAATTCCACTGGGCAAAAAACAGGATCTTTTTACCATTGGAGACCACTGCGATGTGTGTAATTGGAAGGAAGAAATATTTAAAGAAATACTCGTTTGCTTGTTATTGTACAATGTCGCATTAATATTCCCAGCGCACATACACCTCATTGTTACCAAAGCAAGCCGGTAAATGAGGAGAGAGAGAGAGAGAGAGGACGAGAACGGCGTCAGCGTCGTTCCTGCGCGTTCAATTCCACACATAATAATCCCGGAATGCAACGCGGAATTAAATCCTCTTCAGCTTCATCTCGATGGGGATGTCTTAATTGATAGCACGCGCAATCCGACCCGGGGAACCAATGGAATTCGAAAATCACCGGGCGTTCTTGTTCGGGACGGGCGCCGTCCTTGCCATCCAGGTTTTCGAGGACTCGTCCAATTAATTCTCCCTGTTTTTTGTTCGCCCGTGGCCAGACACAATTAGCGCACCTGGTGTAACTCACGCTTCTTAATTTACTGATTTCTCTATTTAGAATTAACAGCAGGTTTTACTCGGAATTTACTCATATTCCAGTAGCCCGGCTAAAAAATTCTGCCAACAAAAGCTGGTGCTCACATTCTTCACCGATCTAGCGAAAAGTAACTACCCATTAACATGGGATACACGGTTCAAAAAGAATAGAGCCCTATAGAAGTTCCAATTGCTTTGTTCCAGTGGAACTTTCGGAGCAGCTAGTAGTTTTTTGTCGAAAGAAAAATCTTTTTCGGGTAGTCCGAAACTTTTTCCGGCGAATTCGAGCGCACACGGTATCACAGAGGGGATTAAGCCAAGAGGACAAAGATTGTTTGGGATTGCGTTTCATTTCGGCGCTTCCATTTGTCACCATTAATTCCGGTTTACTGGATCACGCCCGGCTTCTGAAAAAGAGCAGGAAGCACGGAAGGGAAATTCGCAGTGCCAAAAACCCGAAAGACATTCCACATCTGTGCCCCTCGACGTAAATGTACTCTTTCTCACTCCGGTCGTACAGTGTATGGGCGGATGGCGGAAAAAATTCCTGGGAATTGCAGCGGAAAAGGGTAGAGGAGTGGGCAAAAAGGGCAGAAGCACATATATAGTGGCTGTGTGTGCGTGGTAGATGATTGCAGGATGAGAGCGCTCTCTTCTCCTTCTTTTGCTAGCGCAGATAATGCGTAGGAGCATCCGGCTAACTGGCTGCGTGTACTGACTCGAGTGTTATGAAGCAGTTTACTTAATAACCCGCGAATAAACGATCGGCCTGTTCAGCGCGGGAGCGAGCCTTGTCACACAATGCTACCTCATCGCTCTGCCAGTAATTACGCAAAGCAGGAAATCATAAATATTGATGAGGATGATAGTTGGGGGAAAATTGGGTATTATCGCGAAACATTGCAAGCGATAGACTCCCCAGACAGTATGCGCGCCTATGAAAATTACAACCGGGCATTTTAATATGTCCGCGAGTTCTTATGACGCATGAAAAACATGATAAGCTTTTTCCTTTAGAAGGCTACTTCGAGAAGCCGTTGATAATATTAGTCTTGCTTGCTTTTCATTATTCCAGCGGAACTAGGCGATTACGACCCGAGAAGACACTCCCTTGGTTACGTCACCGAGTTCCGATTCCTGGCAAATCAGACCACAGAATTGGAAAATCGCATAGTGGAACTCCACAAGACTTTCGTGTAAGTTACGTTCGGGTTACACTCATTCTATTGATAGAAACACTTTAGAATATTCTCTTGATCTTCTTGGCACGCCGTAATGAAATTGCGCCTGTTACATTGGATTACCAATTGGATAATGAAAGAAATTCCATTTCCAAAGTGCGCCCCTTGCATTCGGTTGATGTAGATCGTTCGATTGGATGGCTGTTCAATTATGGCGCAAGTTCAATGGAAATTCGACTGTTTCCGGATCGCGGCACTGTTAGCGAATCCAATTTCCGGGGATTATTTGGGCGAGGGAGTGCAAACGGCCGTGCTATTAAGCTCACCAGCGATTAAGTCGATACACTCGAAGGGACAATAACGCGGTGGTTATACTTTCTAGAGGACAATTGCCCTCGGCCGCGGAGCTGAATTATCTGGACAAGGTGAAGTGGCTGGAAATGTACGGTGTCGATTTGCATCCGGTACTTGTACGTATTTCAGATTTCACACATCAGATTTCCGAGTGTGCAGTCACCGCCGCTGCGGCTGGTAATTCCACGAGATAATTCGCCTGAAATCGCATAATCTTTGTACAATAGGGGGAGGATAGCGTGGACTACTTTTTAGGCTTGACGCCAAGCGGTATAATACTTCTGCGAAACAAGACCAAAGTGGGAAATTACTACTGGCCTCGGATCAATAAAATCTATTATAAGGTAAGCGTCAATCACTGTAATCCCCGATATAACTATATTAGACAAATAGGAGTTCGCGCCTCCTCAAAGATCCTTATCGGATTCTCCGGGGGGAATTGCTCATTCTGCTTTACGATGTAGTTACCACACTGTGTACTACCTCCTATATTCACTGCTTAACTCGAATGTGCTAAAATGAGTAACATCTTCATTCGACGTCTTTACTGCATGCTCTTATTATGCCCACCTCCATTCTCCGCAAATCTGTTGCGCATCCCTCACAGTCTGGGCGCCGTAGCTAGGCGAAATTTTCAACATTCTCTGCTAACGAGCATTCCACTTGCACCTTATTAAGAATTTTACTCGGCGCGCACGTTACACTTGGCTCGGTGAGCGAGCGAGTAAGAGGGGGCAGAGGTTCACGCGTGGAAACGCCCGCTCGGCAATTTGCAGGGTAGGTACTTCATGCTACGGGTCAGCGAGAAGAACTCCGAGGAGCGGACCCACGGCTTCGAGACACCGTCGAAGGCAGCCTGCAGGCATCTCTGGAAATGCTGCTTGGAGCACCAAGCCTTTTTCCGACTAATGGCGACTGGTCCACCTCCTTTGAGCCCGTACTCGCGCTTCCGCTCGTACAGCCCTCCATCCGGATCGGAGAAGCACATGGTAATCAGGCGGAATGCACCGGCGGTATTCCAGAGGACACCGAGTCGCCGGGCACAAAGACGCGTCGTCGAAGGCCAGGAAATGGTTGGACCCTTTGTCGAAACGCCAGTCACTGTCAGCTCGAATCCTGGCAATAACACCGCTGGCAGTGTCCTCTGCAGTACGCAAACTAGCAGACAGGCGAACAACTCCAGTCCTAGAAGCACCAGGAGTGCCCCATGGACTCAGAGTCAGCCTCGTGGACTCTACACTTCCTCTAGTCCCCGTTCTGTTCGCTCCGCGGGAACGGCACCGGCAGTAAGTCTACTTCTTCAACCTTCCCAATGATCCATTTCTATTTCATCCCAATGCAATTACCAATTGACATTGAATGACACGTATAATGACACATCTTGACCTCTTCGTGGAAGTTCATTGTTCCAATTATGGATTCAGTCTATTGAGTCTGGGACATCAAGACCGGCGCTCCTTTCAGCTTGTATTGGATTGAGCTTTTATAATTGCCTCTCGGCGCAAAGACAAGCATTTACTTTGTACCGGCAGTGGCCTAGTTTGCACAGCGTTACGACATGGAAATGTTTCTGCTTTGAACTAGCTCTTGAGCAGACTCCAGCGTAGGAGTAGCTCTGTGGAGAGCCAAAGCTCAGGGGACAGCCACAGTCGCGGCGGTCATCGTCGACGAAGTCATAGTCACGGTCATAGAAGGCACAGCCGACATTCAGACTGCGAGTCGGAACTTTCGAGGGGCTCCGACACAAGATCAGGTCATCGTAAACATCGCAGAAAGCACAGGAGTACGCGATCTTCTAGGTATGGAAACACACGTCCGCGTCATTATTTTCTTTCGCAACACGATCCGCATTCTTCTTTTATCCCCTTTTGTTTTTCGGAGCATCTCTTCTTAACGACTCACATGATGTAAGCCAATCATTGAGAATATACTTTCCGTGGCTCATTAAACCAATCAAGTTTCTAAGACATCCGTTCTCGTGATTAATTGATAATTAATCGAAGTAATGAAGGCTTCTTAAAGGAGCACTGGGAAAGAAGTAGTAAATAAGAGGACGATGCGAGTCTCGCGCTACGAGCTCGTCGACCTGTAAAGTCGGGAGGGAGAAAAAAAAACCACCTAGGAAGCATAAAGTGCGTAAGGCGAATAATTGTTTTAATGACGAAGCGTCTGAGAAGTGTGGGTACCTCTCGCGTGCGACGAAACGAAATTCCCGGCGGATGTCTTCGTGTTTTCAATAAAAAGTGAATGCATAAGGCAGAGGGCCCGTTCTGTAATCATCACTCAACAAAAGCACACGAACCCGACTTCTTTCGCACATTTACCGTGAATACGCAACGACTTCGGAGCAAAACTCTGCACTCTAGTTTTAATAGTGTATTCAGAGAATTACAAGCGAACGTATTCCTCAATCCTTCCAGGCATGAATTGGTGGACTCCGAACCCCAATGGAGGGAAGCGCAGAAACGAAAGGGCGAGGGTGTTCAGCGGGCTGTCGTAAGTTGGAATAATAAAATGCGATTTTACTCCACGATACACTTAGGAATTTCTCACGATGCTATTACTTAAAGTGACATTCCGATTCAATCTCATTTAATTATGAAAATGGAAAGAGCTTTCACATGATATGAAAAATGTAAAGGGAATAGAAAGAAAGTTGGGATTTAATCATGATATGCAGGTCAGCCATACGGAGCCAAGGAGAAGACATAGAAGCAGACATCGAAGTCCATCCCAGAAGCAAACACTGCCAGACGAACTTCGAAAGTACGTGATCCCATTAAACTAAGGAGGAAGTGTGCGGAGTGCTTTTCCAATCGAAGGGATAAAATAATGAAATGCTTTCCAGGCATTTGGAGTTCGGCCTAGTCGATACCACTGGGATGAGCGAGCAGCAGCGCCGGGAGATACCATATACGGTGGTTCAATCGCAATCTGTACAGCAGTGTCCCTTACAGACTAGCAATTCCCGACTGGACGACGCAGACTCGTCGTCCCTACCTAGGTACGATGATCTCAAGGCGAGCTGCAACCTTCACAACCATCCTCCACAATTAGAGGATGAGACGGGATCCATAGTCATCGTTTAGAACTTTCCCTTCATACTTCCCTTTCTGCATGAGTATTTCTTTCTATTTATTCAGAGCATGTACGTGATCTACTTTTAAGCATGACACTTTATTTATTTGAGAAGCATGAGCAATTTCTTAATAAATCGATGAGATTAACTGCTTGTTGCACTTATGTTTTATTTATTCCTGGCTGGCACCTCTGCTGCTTACGCTGTCTCGTGTTCTACGCAGCGACACGTGCAGTTCGCCTGAATCTCAAAGTTTGTTATTGCTGTTGTTATAGCGTGTGTGCAATCTTTTTTTATGTAATTTTGTATTGTATGGTTTGCATTGTGAATTCGTAAAATAAATGTCGGTACTTGGTTCTGTAAAAATTAGGGGTTTTCGATATGGAAAGAGGACCTGTGTTGTCATTCCCATTCCGTTAAAGTTCCTACTTCCCATTCCCGGTGGTCTTTTACTCCTCGACCGCATTCTAGACTTTGAAGTATATCGATTGACACAACAGGTGTCTTGGATGAATTTCCACGTTTACGTTTGTGTTACTTACTTGTGTGAAAAAAGAAACTGTACATCGCCTGAGGAATGCAATAGCCCGTAGTGTGTATTAACAATGTTTCAAGCCAGTTTGAGCACTAAAATGTATGCCTTTGTCCGAGTGCCATCCAAAATGGGATCGTCTCAAAACTAGACGGTTTAAGAGAACCGAAGACTTGTAAGAACTCAATTTCAGACCAATCCCATCCGTTGGCAAAAGAGATCGAAGAATGGTACATCATTTTCGCGACGGAAGTTATAACTTGCCGCCGATGAGACCAAGTCATGTCGAAACAAAGTACCCGGAAGCTAGAAACGAGTGCAATAGAAGGAGGGACTTTTATTATACACGTAACAACAGAGTATTGATAGGCAGTAATGTGGACAGTGGGCTCGGAGAAAGCACACCGCAAGAATTCTCAAGCTGCTGCTCAAGTTCTGCCGACAGCACTAAGCCCACTCGTGTTGTACGTATCTCATATTCATCTTTTCCTCTTTCATAGTATTACGTTTTATTGGTGTACTGTTACTATTTCGAGTGAGACCCATTACTTTTCCCATTCTCGTTTCCCTTTGCAATTTCTCGTTACTGATGGGTAGCACTTACGCTTATGTAGTCAAGCTTCATGCTTTTCGACGAATAAACATTATTAATACTTCCTACTCCTTTCGCCACTGGCAGCAGCATTTTAGGAATTTACAGTTTCCTACTGGCAATTCCTCTACCAATATTGCGAACGTAACAATTCGAATTGGATGACCTCTGTAATGCTGTTGCTGGAGGACAATCCCAGTCCCAGTATCGCGCGTCTTCTCACGGTAGAAAATTAGTAAAATAGTTTTGTTTGGTATAGACGCAATTGCAATTAGGGGGAGCGGTGCGCTATGAACTGTCTTCAAATCAAGACCTCTACACTCCTGTTGATACTACTCTGGACGCTGTTCTTGAGCCCATTATATCGTAAGTGCTTCTTTTTATTGCTTCGCGCTTCTCATTTATTTCGATATTAAACGATATCTTAAGTCGAAATAAATCTGGCTTCATTAATACCTAATGCACAGTGCACTGCCAAGTAAAGCAATAGAGTAATAGGATTTCCGATTTATTTAGCAGACTTTGTTCACAAGTTTGTTATCATCCAATTGCGATATAAAAAATTGAATAATAAAAAAATTATCCCTGAAACACCACTTGATTATGGTATTTGTGCGATCTGCTTTGCAATGTTCCAGAACTTTAACAAGGAGGCAGCGGAATCGGCCGAAGTGAGCGTGAAGCTTTAAATAAATAATAAATAGATGTTTATGCACATATTGTATATTTAAGAAAGTTTTTATACCTCATTCAAATTAAATATCTATAATCCTGCCACAGTCACTGAACCCTACTATTAAATGAGACATAAACTAGACTGAATTAAATGCAAAGTGTTTTTATTACTTATTTATAAAAAACATTTCCTAACACTAAATCACCCTTTCCTTTAGCTGTCCTTTGATGCCATGTGCCTCATAAGATTTCCTATGAACTTTTCCATCTTCTTTAGATCCTGGGCTATTTCTGTTCTATATTGTAGGCACTATAAAATAACAGTATTGTGATGACAACCAAGTTTGAGCATGAATAAAAATAACATTTTTCCAAGAAATACATACCGTTCGATTGTCTGTAAGTTTCAAGTTTAAGACACCCTTGTTGTGGCAGTATTTCATACTATATCTGGCCTAAAACGCAATAAGATTTTTATGAAATGAGAGATAAATTGAATTGTCATGTAATTGATAAAAAGCGAATACAGACACAGGATGACACATTCGATGTGAAAATAACATACACTTCTTTTTGATTTCACTAGTGCACTCAGTTCAATATGAAAATACTGACGTGTCATCTCGCATGTCACGCGGCGCATGTACACATTTCATGTTCTTCGATTTGTTGAATAAAAGTTATGAATCTATCCATGTCATAATAAGGGGCATGCACTAATTGAACAATGATATCGCGTGAAATCATAGTATTAATGAGGATGTTGTAAAAACTCACTTTTATTGGATCTTGGAGATATAACCTTTCGGCTGCTTTCTCAAATTCTTCCCATGAACTCATATACGTCATTCTTATCTGGATGGAGAGACTATTTCCACAGTAACTTACGATCACATTAATACTTCCAATTTAAATTTAGCGAGTTTTCACTGCATTTCCACTTGTAATTAGTTTAAATGTGAAAGAAAAGAGGTTGTAAAGCACTAAACAGATGTTTCTACAGTGTTTCCCTTGTGCCGCACTTGACAGTTGGCAGCAGTTGGTAATAGTTGAAGTGTAGGGCATCGAGGGCACTGCCTGTCTTGGCCTGATTGTTCGCGCCAAAGCATTAGATCTGACACGATGAAGGAGAGAAGTGTCACCGAACTTCAATTAAGGGGCCAAGTCATTAAACGGGTAAAAAGCTTTTGTTGATAATTGGTTTCTGATTTTGCTTTGAACCACACTTCAAAGTAGCAGTTATACATTTATCGAGTGCAACAAAACTATAACCAGCGTAAAGAAAAACTCCGGCCCAGACTGTCGTATAAATAATATTTATTATTAAAAGTTTTATTCGTCTTGATTATTGCAGATACACAAATTTATTGAACATTTAATGTATTCTATAAAAGCTACGACTTTCTATGTCAATGGAACTAGGTATTAATCGCTTGGACAATTATTTCACTTCGAACATTTACTAAAACCTTAGAATGCACTCTCCAGTTCACGATAAATATACTATTAAATAATTTGTACTGTAAATGAATATAAAAATGCACTATTCTCGCTGTTCTCTTTTTGTAACCGTAATTATATCTTCGTAGTGATCTGGAGAGGGCCAATTATATCAAATTGACCAGCATTTAGAATTTATTAAGCACGCTTTAAGCAATGAACACAAGTTACAATTTGACATGTCAACGTATAAAAATATTAAGTTGCTTACATTTAGCAATGCCTCCTATATGTATCGTTCTTCTGACTGTTTGTGAGTTGAACCATTCGGTCAGAGGTAGAGTTTGTGGAATGTACAATATCAATAGCATTCTTTATATTAAATATGAGAAGTTTGCTTATTTATATTAATATATTGAGTCACTTCTAACTTTGAGAATATATTAAAAATGTATCGGACATACATGTTATCGTTATCATTAGAAACTGTGTTGCACTTAATTTGGTAAATGAAAATCCATAACAAGTTTTCATAATAATAATGTGCAATCAAGTACAAGAAATACTGTTTCTGTTGAATTTGTTATAAAATTTACTCATCGACTTTCTATGTCCATAATGCTGTGGGCATAATTCCCTCGACTGTGCCCGCAGCAGGTTTCAGATCCTCATTACATAAAAACCTCAGTGGCATATTCACAAGGTGACCCTGTAATGCATTAATTTTATCATAGATTATTTGAAATATTTGAGAAATATGTTTAGAAAAAGATGACGTGTAGGAGAAGTACCTTAATATTTTCAGCCATTTCTTGGGCTAAAATTGGGTCAGAAACACATAACGGTGTTTCGTCTTGATACTGTTTTAACATAGCAAAATTAACGATTTTGTCCGTAGGCACGCAACTAAATACTTCTTCATAAATTTCCGTGTTCTGGTTGCTACGAGCACACCATACATCTCGGTAAAAACTTTTCTTTATTATATCAGTAATATTTAAGTCTTCCTTGGTTTTAAGAAGGCCCAAATGTTCTGAGAATAATTGCTTTCGCAGAGACCCTGCAAATTTACCACACGGGAATGGTATATCGTTCATTCGACCCTCTTCGAAGTCCTGATCCTGTAAAAATGGTTCGTAATTGCAAGCCACCCATAGTAGTAATTATTAGATGCAATTTTCGAAGTACTTACATGTATTATTATGGCAATTTCACTGTCTCGTGTTGCGATCATACTTCTGTCATTAATATTAGCCGATCCGCATATCACAGTATTGTCATCAACGATCATTAGTTTACTGTGAACGTATATCAATTCTGTGACCATTATACCGTTTAGCATAGAATGCGTCCTTAGTCCGTGGAACGTAATATATTCACTAGGATCTTCGATCCCAGCTTCTATAAGCCGACTTAAAATGGCATCCCTTCCTCGCGATATAGAGGCATAATTCCAGTGAGTAATAGCTCGTAATGCAGTCCCACTTGGTCCACCGACCTCACCCTCAAAGCCTGGTAATAGAGGCATCACTACGAATACTCTAAAGACCGCACCTTCTCGATGTGCCCTTAGAATACGTTTTAGTAATGTTTCGCCGATACGATTTTTTACCGCAGTTCGTTCCATGGAGGAGAGAGTTATGAAAAATTGGTTCTCTATGTATATGTACCTAGAGTCATTAAGCCAATAAGAAAGATGATATATTCGATATATATTTCACAACATTATTTCAGGATGTATTACCGTTCAGCTTTGCTAATAGCATGAATGTAGGCCTCTTGTATACTTTGCTCTAAGGTCTCAGGATCTAGAAATCCAGCAGACCAAGAGCTAACTGATCTTAGTACTTGGCATTTAACATTATGCATCGCAGATCGTTCAATGAATGGAACATAGCTTTTACAATTGCTATAAGACTTTGGCAAGAGAAATGGATACGCTGAATTCAACTTTGCTTTTTCCATCTAGAATATATTTTTACGAAGTTGAATAAGACTTATTTTTAGTAACGACATTATTGAAATAAAAGAAGTACTACGAACTTTAATCGCATTCCAACGTTGAATGAAATGTCTCGAGATATCTCTAGCTGAAGCTCCTTGTACCATGATTCCGATATCGTGCCAAGGCATTCTTGGTGTCGTGGTTCTATCAACGAGATCTTGATACGGCTTCTCTAAGTCATTAAAATCTTTAACAATGAAGTTAGTATAGTCTTTTCCTAGCCAGAGCTTTGCTGGTCCTGAGAAGTCCGCGTACATATCCATTTCATGACGCATCATCTGGTCTTCCTCTTCAAGTCGTTGCATCTTAACGCTGTACAATAATATTTGATAATAGAACATACTTTCGTAAATCTTAGATTAAGTTTCGAAGTATACTTACTTATCAACTTCATCCTCGTCATCACTATTCGCCTCGTTAGGACTGTACACCATATTGATGAATTCTTTTCTCTTCAGTTTTATATTCTGTGTTACTTTATCTACAGTCGTTTTCGCCATACCAAACAGATTTTTTCGTTCGCTATTTGGAGTATTGCACTTCACTGTATCTTTCTCGGCTTGCGTCATCATAAGTAAATCCCCAGGATTTAATTGAGGCATAGCCGGTGCTACAGATGGCCTTCCGCCGACCATAGGCCTAAATCAAATCAAATAGCGTTTCCTATCTGATCTTTCAAATGTAAATTAAGTAGAATACAATTTATAAACTTACAATAAAGGTATAGATTTGGTAGTAGCCATCGCGACAGTATTTGCCGCAATAGCTAGCGATAAAAGTACATGTTTTTGAGGAATAACAGCAGATACTCGTTTGCTACTAGTATTCGTAAATCTCCCCTTTGATGGAATGTAAATACTAGAGTGATTGGTCGAGCCTAACAATAATAAACATGTATGGGTTATTGAGGCAAAGAAGAACTACTTCAGGATACGGTATCACATACCTAAATCGACTAGTCTGTGTTCTTCAGTATCCCATCTGCCGTAACAAAGATCTATTCCACCGAGAAAAGCAATGCTTTGGTCCACTACGACAATTTTCTCATGGTGTGCCCAAAGAAATACACCGACACGCGCGTGGTCGGGATGTCGCAAGACTTTTATATTCTCAGGACATTTTTCGACTAGTTTCTGCTTACTGTAGAAACTATTTATTCCAAGGGCAACTTCTACTTCTTTGTAGATCATGATAAATATTTTCACCCCTTCAAACTAGAAAAATTACGGAAATCAAGAGCCTAGAACCTTGGATACTTTCATGAAAGAATGCAATGTTTTTATTATTCAACGTTGAAGTTGGTCTTACCGTAAAGTCCATATTTTCGTGAGCATTAAGAGCAGGCATACGATTAAGTGCATTTAAAATGTTAATGTATATTAGTATCTGTATTGCTACTTACGGCTTTACGTTGCAGTATTTTATCTAGTCGCCAATAATCCCCGCATTGTGATGTCCGTTTCATATAAATCTCGGGTGAAAGCCACCAGTCTGCAATAAATATTTCTTCTCTGGCATTTTCTAATGCATTAGCAACCGCCGACATATATCCCGATCCATCAACAAACCAGGTAGCTTGTATCGGTGAACGATACGGTGCAAACGAATTATGTGGATTTGTTTGTGTGAAATGACGACCTGGAAAATGAATGGAATTTAACAGAAAATGATATAGAAACACTATTAGTTGAAGCTTTTTGCATGTACACTAAAATGCAGTTACCTTCCTTACTAGCAAGGTCTTGTATAAATTCCATCCATTCCTTGGCTTTCCTCCTAGTCCAGCATTTAATCACTATGTGTCTACTTAGATTAACAATTTGCATTCCATTTCTTAAGCCTGTTGTATACAAGCCAAAGCTAATACCAAATCCATTGTCCATTAGTATCACAGACTTTATACAACCATCCTTTGGATTGATGTATGCAACAAAGGTGTCCTTCACAACTAAATGCCTTGAGTGCCATTTACCACAAAGAGATGTACAAAAGTGGCTACATCTGACACAACACATTCCTTCTAACAAACCACAAAAATTGCATCTAGTTTTTGCACCAGATCCAGTTCTTTTTAGAACAAGACCCTCCTTCCCTTTCATCCCTAAGTCAGCAATAAATGATAAATGTGATACCTCTAAAAAACTAATCTGAAAATGTCAAAAGTTTCTTTGTTAACTGCAACATTTCTTTTAATTGTGAACCCGTATAATTACGTACTGTGTCAGGATGGTGTAGATAAATATTAATTTTTAATAAATTAGATAAATAATCTTCTAAAATCTTTGTTCTATGATTTAACTGTTCATAGGGTACTAAAACATCAGGCTTATTGGGAAATCTGAAATGAATTACCTAAATAAATACGTGTTTTCAATCTACATTTTAGTTTGTTACATTCCTCAATTTTTGCATACCTTGGCAAAGCCCCTTTTCGACTTTTCTTTTCTCTCGTGTCAGATATGTTCTTCAAGCTATTCCTTCTTTCTCTGTGAGTCTTTGTTGGAAATGGAATCTTTAAGCTTGTTCTATAGATTTTTAATTGATTATGTAGATTCTGAATGTGTTTGTATCTTTTTTTAATTGTCCATGTGAATGGGCCATGTCTAAACTCTATGGTGTATAAATTGGGGTTTAGGGGATGAGTAGTGACACTTCTCTCATTGTCTATAATTCTCACATGCACCTCTTCACCAGGAATGAACACATTATAATTTTGGTATTTAATTTTTTTCGGTTCATTATGTATTGCTGTGAATGGTATCGCACCAGGGATTTCTAATACAGACACAAAAACAATAGACAACCACACATTGTTAGAATAATCAGAGGTGTTAGGACCAACAGCAGTGGTTCACATGAAAACTTACCTTCGTTATCAGTAGTTTCTGGAGGTTGCAAACTAATAGAATCTCCATTTTCATTAACAGTTATCTCCAAGGAGTCTGGTACACCCAATGCATCATCGAATTCAGAGTCATTGGATATAGTATGTTCGGGACCACACTTCCCATCCACTGTATCAACACTTACTAGGTCTTGAGACATTTTCACTAGTCTACCAGGATACTACATGAATGGAACTAATAGTCCAAAGATTAAGAAAAATAATCCTTGAGGCACCATGTATTTTTTCTTTTATATTTCACAGATCTGCACAGTAGTGTACACTTGTAACGTTACAATGACAGTGATTCAATGGTTTGAAGAATCAATGAATAATTACATGAACAGCACAAATGAGGATGCAAGGTTTGAATAGAAATGTTTATTGAGGACAGATATACATCCAAGTGAAAACTCTGTGTTTAAAATGCAGTAATGAGTCTCTCATGACACAACGCTAAGTCAGAGCTTTTCTTAACTCGGTAATTTGTCTGAGGCTGGAGGGAGGGGTCCAGATCGTCGATCCCACTTGATGATAATTGACTTCAATGAAATAACAGTGAGGTTTCGCGTAAAAAGCGTTCCCGATGCTGCTGGGCACTTTCCAGCCTTGAAATTGGGGTCACGGGCACCGCATGTGTTCTGAAACTGTCATTCGATGTGTCGCCCGAACGATTTCACGACATTGGCATTATTGTTCGTACCCTCCCATAGAATAGGATGATCGTAAAAGGATACAGAGTGATTATCCTCCTAGTCTCGTGTGTGTCACACTATTCCAGGTTACGAGCACGCGAGAGAGAAAGAGAAAGGTAGTTTTATCGTGGTGGAACGATTCGCGATAATGATTCTTGTATGATATTTCACGAATACGTCGTGCATTTTCAGATAATTCGCATTATCAGTTGAAGATGCTTATAGATTGATCATTGCCACGATAAAATCGATAATCAATGACAGGTACGCGCGTTACTCATCATTGTGTGCGTTTTGCACTTGTATTATACCCGGATAGATCAAATCGTGTATCTCTCTCGCATCGGTATAATAGACAGTATACGGATAGGTATCGACATGAATCACCAATACAGGTGAGATCACCCACCTGTTCTGTGATGGAATTTTCGAAATTTCGAAAACCTGTATATAACATTAATAAGGACTGAATGTCTCATAATAGTTCATGGAGTCGTAATAGAATCATTTTTATCATAGTATTAGGTATTTAGGCGGGAGAAAAATCTGTGAGTGACAGATGACAATTAAGCGGAAGCACGTGGTGCAATGCGACCCGCCAAAGAATCAAACGAGGCGCGCAAAATAAGAAGCGCCTGCGCTTTCGGCCGTCCAGTTGACGCCATTTTCATTTCCATACCCCACCCTTGTGTCAGTGCAGTATCTGCTGTTTCTGCTGACGGATTGTGCTACCTGCTGCCGGTGCCAGCATACCCACGCTCGGTCATCCATATCTACTGCCCTAGGTAAATAGACGAAGGCATTTATAACTTACTTAATACCTTTCGATGTCTAGATAAACCATGCTACCGTTATGATTTATGTATCTCACTGTTTATGTTGTTCTCGCTTTTTACAAGTAAAGCACAAATAAGCCGACATATTTGACGCTTTGCTTTCTACTCAATTCAACTGTATTTCGTTTTTATAACAATTCGAGATTAGCCCAACGTTTCCGAATTCTTCGTAATTCGCTAGTTTAACTTTTATTATTAGGACTCTTTAAAGATTCATTTATGTAGACGTTGAATACAGAGTATTACTGATATCATCCGTGACATGAATCAAAAGACCTTAGGATATGGTCGAGTCACATTTCTAATCATACATTTTCTCTTTTGTCGTGTAAGTGGCGAGTATTATACTACACTACACGAATCAGTGACGCGAGTAATAAGGTGTCATGAGTTGGTATTACTTACAAAAATAAAAATCTCCGTCTATTGAGTCAACTTTATCACGCAGCATATATCGGGCTGTAGTACTTACGGAAAAAGTGTAAGCGCACATTTAATAACAGCTAGGGCTAAATATAAAAAGTAGAGCAGTATAAATAAAAGGGTTGGGGTCGCGCAGCCTCGTTTTGTAGCATCATTTAATCCATCTAATAATAAAGGCCTGGAAGAAAGCTAGCTCATGTCACGGTGGAGCAATTCATTCGTTATAGTCAGTAATAGTAAAGGAATGACGAGGAAAGGATTTTCAAATGGGATGGCGCACATGCTATTTGTTAGATGCTTCGGCCTACTTTTCCTACTGCTTGATGTCTAGATCAGCTATTTCATTCTGTCGTATGAGTGTCGAGCGAAAGTAATCTTGCCGGGAGATGTACTTAAGCGATGTACGATAACAATATCCTTACAATTTAACAATCCTACGTTATATTACTAGAAAAATGATTGCGAATATAAAAATTGAAACATTTACAAAACAAGCCACTACTTTCACCGATCGATCTTCTTAATCAAGTCATTTAGTATAGAATAATTAATACTGTAGACTAATTTTAATTTTCAGGCAGACGAATTTCACGCAAAGATGGGTAAAGGAAATAATGCAAGAGAAGGACGAAGGGTGAAGTCTTCTTGGAAGATGAAGGAGGACTCTCCCCCTTTTCCCCGTTGCGAAGGACGTGTGTTGGTAAGTACCAATAAGTCTTTGCAGTGCTAGTCTTGGAGACTAGCTAAATGTGGCGAATATCGAAGTGGCTATCGGTCAGGTAAATCGAAGTTAGGGGGGTCGATGTTGTGGGGGACTTTCGATTGGAGCGGAGTCGAGCAGGTGTGGTAGGGGCACGCCGTGTAAACGACGGCCGGGAAGGTGCTGGTGGCAGCGAAAGGGAAAATGCTCGGGCGAATAGGACTTTTTTTTTCTCCCCCGTTTTGCAGCAGCAGCCGGGTTTTTTGACACGCCGGTCGTTCGATCGGCCCCCATTTGTCTCCGAGCACTCCGCCGATCAACGTCCGGACGTGTGTGAGTCCGCACGCGCTGCACCGGCGCATCCGTTTTCATCGCGAAAATGCGCCACGGGAGTTCCCGTGCCACTTGATAGCTCGACACACATCGATCAACAACTTTGTGCTTACGTATACTTAGCTCTCGGCTCTGTACTAGAAGCCCTTTGCCTACGAGTGACAGTCAATTTTCGAACGTGAGAGAACGCGTATTGCGAGATTGATTTTATCGTTGGGATATCACCGGTATTCTCAAGTCAGCCTGTGCCCCCCGGTTGTCATTTGAAAATTTGGTGCACCAGAGTTCACGACCACCGGGAGCAATTGTGTGCGCGGCTGCCGCTAGTCTGAAATGTAATTTTGGATTGGACCGCAACTAATCAGTCGCAAGGTAAGCTCACCTTTCCACACGGAAACGCTGATGAAGCGTTCGTGCTCTTTCACTTTCTTTCACTTTTGATTACGGGAAGAAAGGCGAGAGATATCTATCCGACACAATGTATTCATTGAGAACAAGGTATTATAAATTTCTCACAGGGTACTTTCTTTCCCTTGGCCGCTATAATTTCTGATCGAGATTTACGCATGGCTCATCTAGCAGGTGTCTTAGAAGCGTAGAGTAAAATTGCCCGGAAAGCATGGGAACTCGACGTTTCGAGATAGACTTCGACTGTACAGGTGAAATCAAATTATTACGATCAATGGAGGTGCAGCTTGGAAGGAAAAAGCACGGATGCCGTGGCAAATTTGCCGGTCGCTTGTAACGCGATTGTGGCACGCGTCTCGCTATGAATGATCAGCTCGAAAACTTTCGAGGGAAACTCGTTTTAGTCACAGGCAGTTCGCTGGCAAAAAGCCGCTTGGAATTGCGAGGTTGTTCCGCGATCGCGTTCGGGAGACCGGCAGGAATTGCAGAATATTAGTCGAGCGGGCGCGGAATTAACTGACCGTTGCTTGTCGGCAGCTTGGTAGTCCACTTTCACGTGCACAAACTTCCAGATGTTCGCGCCGTGTCTTATGTAAAACTCGGTCACCTGAGCCCGAACCGCCCGAAAGGATAGCTTTAGGCGTTCAGGGCTACCTGTTCCCTTCATCGCAAACCTTCCTTTCCTTTTAACTCTTGTCCCCAGCTCCTTTCCATTGTCTAACCATTATTATCTTTCTCCCAATGATCGAATCAATTTTCATCAGTTTAACATTCACTGACTCTTAAAGTAATTCTATTTACGCTTATCTCTCTTTACTGTCACTATTACGTTCGTCCTTCTAGTAAAATTATACAGTTTAAGTCCATCGCATTGTTAACGGTAAACTGGTTGAAATTGCATCACGATTCACTCGGCCCTAAGGATTATATGAAAGAATATTTTCACATTGCTGCGAACCCAGGAAAGTACGTAACTGATACGGAATATGCTTTACAATCGCCTGCACAACCTGATACATATATGCGGCTGTGCAGAGAGCGACCGAGAGAATTTACTTTCGATTGGCGCGTAACCGTGCGCACGAACCTTGCTAGAAAGGAATTAGCTGTTGCGCTATATCGCTGCAAGCATTATACCAGATCAGTTCCATTCCGTTTGAAAACGTATCAAATAACGAAACTTGTAAACGAGAATCATCCGGGTAGAAAACAACCATCAATTAGTATTAATACAGTTGCTTCAATTGTTGCGTTCATAATTTTATTAAATTTATTAAAAATAACAGTTCAGTTTCAATAAAGAAGATTCGAAATAGAGTATCTCTATAAATAAGGGAGCCTAGTTGAGCAGTTCTGAATGAAGGAAGCGAATGAATCGTGTTGCAATGGGTTCCAGTCTAACGGTATATCGAGTACGCGCGCGTTAGTCGATCCTTGCTTGATCTTGATCCTCCTTTTGTCCTTGTTCTTCTTCGCTAGATACATAGAGCGGCCTAGAATCGACGATCGTAGTAATTCACCGTCTGCACGACTCTGTACTTGATCAGCATAGTTTACTCTCTATGGTAATCCTAACTACAGATTCTAGTTAGAGTTTCCAGCAGACATGATACCTCGCTTGCCTTTTTTCTCCGGTCATGTTAGCGCCCGAAATTCAGAGTTTCGATAGCGGGACTGACGTATTAAGCAGAGTAAAAGTCAATTCGCTCAGCTATCGGCTCTTGCTGGCCGAGTTTCATCCATATGCGAGGAGATCGAGCGTATACTGGTTGTTGTGAGTGTTCGATCGTGAGTTCTTTGACCCGCGAAACACACGGCGGCACCCGGCAAATCGAGCGTTCTGTAAACATAAATAAACGGAAAATCAATTGCAGAGATCCCGCTCGCTCTATCCTGCCCCACTTAAGCTCGGCTGACTGACAGGCCCTTGTTTCACTTTAATGTTTCAGCATGCTGTGGAGATTCTCGTGGTGCACGTTGGCGGCACTACTCCTACTGCTGTTCGTTACTGCCGATGCTCTTCGTGGCCAGAGTACTCAGGTAAATAGATTAAACAGCAGCAGATCTCGCGACCGATTTCCCCAACTACAAGCAAAGCCTTGATTTCATTAGATTCCTGTAACCCTTGGAATTTCACATCGAGACACACCTCCTACTTTTCCTTACACGTGTGTTTTGCAGGATTTTAATTATAGCCGCGCAAACAGTATGCTAATAACTACGCCATGTGGGAGTCTAGTCACCGAAACCGGTGGTCCTTTAATACCGCTGAGTAGAAAGTCTCTCCGGTTCACGCATTAACCAACGTGTGCTCCCCGATATTTTGCCATACGCAGTGGCTCGGTATTCTTGGATGCTAGGCAAATAATTGAATTACGCAATTGAGCAAGGTAACCGTAGAATTGTAACAATATAACAGAGTCGCCCGCCCCATGTGGTCTTGGGTGTATCAGGTATTGTGATCTCGAGCAATTTGACACCCTGACAGAACGCATTTAGCCCCGAATGCAATCGACCGAACAAGACGGGGTAACCGCGAATGAGATAATTACCGATAAGGCAACCGAATATCCCGGTAGTCGGAGAATAGAAATCGGTGGATATCCTTTGGGCATCTGGTATATACCAGTGTGCAAGCTTCTACCTTGTCGACACGGTGATTTCATTTCGAGAAACAATTCCGGCGCACCGGTCAATTCTGTGTCAAGGATCTTGCATAGCGCGCTCGCTTAACGCTCGGCTCGATCTCAAGATTTTTCTTTCTCCCACTTCTCAGCGAAGGCTGCAGCCAAGTTGGAACGAGTCAATTGGTATTATCCGAACGACTCGCGTAATTGATGATGTGCGCACGCTTAATTAGCCAGCGAAGATTGAGCTAAAAATAATTTGCAAACTCGCTCACGGCGTTCGTGCGCGCCGGAAAACGGAAGTGCTCCTCCCGTTGGATCTTGCACAACGATTGATGGGGTGGTGTTGCGCATTCTTCTAGCTTTCCGCTTATTATGCTCCTCATGTCCTTTTTACGATTACTTCGTTTCACGGCTTGCTGAGTTACGCACATACATACACACACACACGTAGATTGCCGTAATTCTAATTCGCGGCCATGTTCCGATCTTATCCCGCGATTGAGCTCGCTGCCCCCGAGCAAGATGTTACGTGACACGGAGATGTTCGATTAGAGAGTCACACGAAGCGTTAAGCCAGCATCTTACGCGATTGAATAATGCTCGATCAGCACTCTGTTCCTTTGATTCGATCACACTTGACTCAATTACATTCGAACACCGGTTGATGCAATTTGTAAGATCACATTTGTCGAGACAATACAAGTTTTGGTATAATTCCGTTCATGCAGTGTCTTAATATTGCCAGTTTCATTGGCTCCATTATTCGCGAACCATTCTAGTTGGTTTATAAGGATTGCCGAAATGAAAGGAAGATTTCGCTGATTTCATTCGATCAATCTGATCTTCGAATTGATGTGCATTCATTTTGATTCATGGTGGGAGATCCTACGGGCAGGATGATCCCGGTCACTTTCGCCCGCTCTCTCGCCTCAAAGGTTATCTAAACAAGTTGAGGATGAAAAAATCGTCCAGTTGGCTATTAATGCTGACTCAGACGTGGATTATTCGCGTGTCAGTAAATTGCCGCTTTTGATCGTAAATAAATCAGCCGACCTCATTATGTCAGCCATAACACACATTTGCATTTTTTGAATATCTCTTTGCATTAATATTCATCGCATTAATAGAGATTTTTCCACGAACTTTACAAGTTCTAAACTATTGATAGGAGCAGTTAAATAGGAGTTAAATCCATCGAATACGGCCTCTCGTTCTGCCGGAACCTTTTCTCCGACCTCCTGTCTCTCTAGTTCCTTTTGTTACTTTCTACTCGTGTTACTTAATACCGTACAAACCTCCGATAAAGCAGTGGTATAATGACACCGAAAATTCCGTCATTCCTCGTTACTTGGAGTCAATTCTGCTCGGGGGACAATTGTGATATAGTTAAGTGCTGCGATCGCTAGTGTGTTAAAGAAAACGATAAAGATAGGAATGGAGATAACTTGAGAGAAAGAATGAAGGAAAGAGATCGCAGGTTCGCGTGGACCACGCCTAGTCGTGCCCCGCTCGCTCGTTGCTCCTGATATAACGGGTGACTACGATTTTAGCCCATTTTCATCGACCCAGTTACTTTATGCCCATCGGCAGAATGATCAAATGATTTATGAATGGATCGCGATATGGTGGAAGGAATGATGTAATTGGATATCGGGTTTAAATCAATTACTTCTACTTCTTGCTCATTGGGCTTATCCAATTCATTTCTGAAATTCTAAGATTTGAATACATATCTTTTTATATTGATCTATGTTGCTATTTTTATATCCTTCAATATTCTTATATGGATTCTGAATGCTTTCCAAAGTAGGAAGTTGTTTCGTGGAACTTGCTGGCTACCGTGTAAGCGATAGTTTATTAAATCCTATACTAGCGTGTTGCGCAGAACTCGGCTGGCGCGTTTCGCAGAATTGTCTGGTCGAACTTTCGACACGGTGTCTTGCACCCGTTAGCTAGGAATAGTACATACTCGGCCAGGCGAAAAGCGAACGACGTATCGGCTTTAAACGACTGCTGGCTGCCGACTCCGGCGCCCATTGCCGTGGGAATGATTAATTCACTCTTAACGAAGGCACGTTCCGAGGCTCGAATTTATTTTTCATCCGCTTGCACGAGTTACCTTCCCGCTGATTTTTAGTTCGGCAAAAAGCTATAGATGCGCGGTCGCGTCGAGCATTTGCCGCATTTTAACGAAGCTCGTATTACCGAACGATGCAATTGATATCGCTGTCGCGATCGTTTGGCTATGCTATCTACGGTATTGAATCACCCGCTTCGCGGTTTCAAGTTCAACGAACCCAGAGAAAATTGTAGCTTCTTGATCGAGATACAGGAAAAACTCGTGAAATACCATACCCCCACGCGTATCATCCTCCTGCCCTTATCTAAATTACATATCTATTACGCGCCTCGCTTCCCGTCTTACGGCACACGCCTCGCTAAGCCTGTTTTTGCGTAAGCCGATCGTGGCTATACGAAAACGGGCACGAGCAAGTTTTACTCCGCCGGCAAAATAATCGTACGGACTGTGCACCTACGTCCGAAGATCGCCATTACAATCTCAAGGAGCGTGGCTTTGTTCGTTAAGCGTGAGAAAAGAACGCGACTGCAACCTTGGATTGCGAAAGTCTGCTATTGCGATTTCTGGGTATACGTCAATGATGATCCTTCTTAAAAATGACCCGCAAAGAGATCTTTGACAGGCGGAATCGATTGCTTGCGCAATAAGAATCTTCTAACAAAGGTCTTTAAGCAATAAATCTGACAATTTTATAATAGTTACGACCATAAGTCAAACGACAGGTTGTCCCCATTTCGATTATTAATTATGCTAGTTAGTGAATGTAATTGAGAGCACGATTATTTTAATCTCGTTGATTTAATGATTGTCCTTGCGAAAAAACTGATTTGCTAGTCTGGAAGATTCCCTTTTTTCTGTGGCATCGTTAATCAGAGCGATAAAGCTCTATGTGGCGAGGGAGTTATTGCAAGATATAATTATGTATTAAACGCCCCCGGTTTTCCAGTATTGCGCTCTTCGTGCTCCAGAATTCAAACTGGTAGATCTTCTTTGACTGTGCACGATGGAAAGACCAAGGTCAGCGACTTTGGTTCGCGACCAGGACACCGGCATCCTTATCACTTTCGTTGAAAGGATACCGGTATCCTTGATCAGTTCCCGCCATAAAAAAATTGGAGCACACGAACCAACTGAGGAAAGTTTTTGCTCGATGAAGTAATCTTTCGTTAAAATATACCCCACAACTGGTTTTTAGACACATTATAAATCTTTCTTCCTACCAATACTTTATTTGGTAATTATCAGGATTCCCATTTCATGATATTAAAATGTCGATTTTATTCTCAGTAACTGCATGTTCGCCACTTATTTTTACTCTAACTCATTCTACCTCAGTCGGGACACTCCCCTGAAACTGTGCCCCGTTGAGAAGATAAATGACTCTCTTAGAAATATTAATGAGGGGTAGCTAGTCGAGAGACACAATTTGCCGGCTACTTATCCTCTTAAGCGGTGTTGACCAGTTGCACTGGAGTCGCCTTTTTTTCTTTCTCCGTTGTCCTTTGCTGTCGCGAGCTAGTGACGCGGCTAAGAAATTACTTGCCGCCGACTTAAGCAAGTATCCGTACTCGTACAGGTTGAGTCGACTCAAGAGAGCATATCCGCTATACTGACCTACCGGATTGCATTCATTCCGTTGCATCATATTGTTGTACCCGCTATTGCCATTAAGGTGTCAAAGCCTGTCTTAAAGTCGCCTCTTGTTCGCCGTGCAGTTGCAATCTCCAGTCGAAGAGTACTCCACCTCTTCTTTGTAAAGTAACTGTGTAGTTTTATGGGTCACGGAAATCTTCGCTTGAATGTTACTCTTGAAGAGTAGAGTTCTGCCAGTCGTATGGCAATTTCACTCAATCGAAGTCAAGATTATTCATTGTTTTATATTCGCTATTAACTGATCAATGTCGTAATTCTTACTTTCATCAAGAGACCTTCACACTACGGCTCTTTCCTTTCGTTCTGATCCCGTTGAAAGATTGGCAGTTTCCTTCGTGCTTCTTTTTTCGGAAGAACGGGATTTAGACCTGCCAATCTGAATATCAAAAGAATTCATCGATATCCATTGGGCTGTCAATCATAATAATTAGGTTAAAATAGTGGTTCAGATGGATTGGAATTGTCTATTAAGTGTCTTGCTTTAGACGCGCAATCACAATGGACGACCACCTTTTCATAGGAACCCAAGTGCACCTGGAGATGGATGGAACAGCATGCACAAGTGCGCGCACAATCTAAATCGGGTTTTCCATCGGAGAAAGTGACTCCTCTGCATCGCTTGGTGCGCCGAGCTTCCTGAAATTCACGCTATCAATTTTCTTTGCTCACCAACTCATATTCTCTCACTTCACATCCTGTCATTTCTCAGTGTATTTATCTATTTTTTATTTTTAACATTCTAAAGAGGCGGAGTCAATAGGTCGAGTAATAATTAAACCATACTACTGTCTTGGACATGATGATTGATGCAAAGTCGTGAAGTCTTTTATGGCATACAATATCTTCCGCATTTCTATGCCTTCAGGCATTAAAGTGTGGAGGAAGGATGGCAACAGGTACAGCACCAGGCCTTCGCTAGTCTAATATTAACTTAAAACCTTTATCCTTTGTTTCTAACTCATAATCGCCCTCGCGCCATCATCTTTTATTCTCCCACGCAACTTTAATCAAGGCCCCCTTTGTTTGCATTGTATCCAATAGAATTACTGGAATATTGTGCAGGTTCCGGAATGAAGATCTTCCGTGCTCCTGGTTTTTTCCGGTCTTTAGCAGTTGAGTGCGTTGGCGCGATTCCGATGCAATTGCGTATAAGAATCGCGTGGTATTGTGTTTGAAAAAGAAAAGGATATTGTTACGGCGATACGCAATTGGAAATACACGTATTCGTAATTAAAATTACGTTTTCGTAGTCCGCGAAACTCGGACATCACTTTCGCGTGCTTGCTTCTTCCGCGTTTCTAGATTTTTTCTGTCTTCGGCTCCTCCTGCACTCAGCACGTTTCACGCGATCACATATGTGCGAGGATCATGCATGTTCTAGGTTTATCGACGAAGAACCGGTAGGCGATGGCGTTGCATAATCTGTCACTTCAAAGAGCCGCTCTCTTCCGTATTTGCCAAGATTTTTCGACTTTACCTACGTCACATTTATAGTATTTAATTATTCCCAAGATAGAAGATATTTTCTTATATGTTGTGGTTCCGGAGCCAGCAATTTCTTAATTAGCGGTAAGCATACCCTAGTGTTTAATTAGAATGCGCGTCGGTTTCAACATTTAAGGAGCAGAGTTCGAGGTGCGAGTGCGCGAAGAGAACGGGTTCTTCGGAGAACTCTGCCTCTTCTCTATCTTGCACTTTCGCAATCTCACACGATCGATGAACATCTGCAATCTTTTTTAATGAGATAAGAGGGGCACTCAAGTCTCAAGAAGTGGTATGGTTCGATCGTTGTGGCTATTTTGAAATTTCCTTTCGCGATGGAAGTGACGGCCCCAGTTGAACTGGCTAACCGAATTATTGGATTCGGTAACGCCTACCAGTTTTACTCCTATTAGATTCATCGATGACCCGAACGATTCGAGATGAAAGTCACTGACCGCTCCTCGGAAGTGATAGTTCGAAAGCTGACTCATGTATCATCGCTGTTGTTCACTTCCTCTACATCTCTCTCCATAAAATGTAGAGTCACTTCCTTGCTTGTTCGAAATTTGTATGCTAGTGTCATTCAACCGATTAAAGCTTCCTTTGACCTTTGCCGGCAGATTCGCTGCTTTCTCAAAACATGAAAACAAAATTTCATCGTAGAAACGCATCCGGTTCTGAGTGAAATGGACGCGTTTAAAATTCAAAAGTTAATGCAGAGAAGAACGAGTTCTTTCGAGAAATTTATGTTCTTGTTGGAAAGATGTAGTAGGATATCTAGGACTTCTGCAGCGAAGAAATTTCTGATGACTCGGTCATTCAACTTTCCACTGATATATCTAATAGATCATTATATTGTACTGTGAAGTAGTATTAGGTCACTTTGCATTCTTTGCTGGAATTTTTAGCTCGCGCTAATCAGTATTGCTAAGCTATTCGATTGAGCGTTATGGAGCACTCACGTTTCGGTAGTCGAGTACTTAATTGTACTTGTTGCGCGATCAATCAGTCGAGCGAGGCGTAGAAATTATCGAGTCTGCTCTGGATTGAGACCCCTTTGTGTAAACATGATTTAACAGGTTCATAATCGTTCCTAATACCTTCATAAATCACTGTGCAAGGAATCAATGCAAACATTGCAAAGACTTGATGTATTTGGGACGACTGAAATTCGCACGTTTCTCAGTCTTGATTAGTTTGGAATAAATGTCGAAAGTGAAACTGAGGATACTCCTTTCACTATGACATTGACATTTCTGCGAGGCTTCTCCTTTGCTGAATTTACTGGCGAATCCGGTCATTCATTTATTCCGACATTCCAATGCGAGATCGGATCAGTGAGTATTAATCACACTGGAATGTGAAATTGGCCACAACGAAATCTGCAGTTACTTTGATGACATTGAGTGATGAGTTCGATTTTAGATATGGTTCAAAAATGCTAAGTTACGAGGCCGTGTTACATATTGAGAAATTTCGGTTATTGCTCATGATGGTATTTAATTAGGAACTGGTTAAAATGTGGCAGAACATCAGTCCGATAGTTTCGCAAGATTCTAAAATTGGACATGAAGCATGCAATCAAAATCGGCAATATGAATCTCATCGAGACAAAATGGCTTTATCGTCCTTTTTAATGTTCTTCGTGCGGTGAACGAAATGGCAGGTTGATTGTTGATTTGCCGGTTCCCATGCTGGTAGCCTTATCGACACAATTTGTTTCTTTACCGGATTTAAGGGGATTGCATAATGGCACGCTCCGTAATAACTGTACCATGGTCATTGCGAGAAATGAAGCATGCACGAAGGAAAATAAAGCAGGGGACTCTTTTGCTTGGTGCCTCATGGAAAGTAACCGCTCCATTTAGTCGATCTCGAAGCGTGTTAAAGGTCGCCAGGATTTCGATCCGCGCCAAACGAATCCGGAACGGCGACCAATCGCTCGTATTTTCATTGGCCTGACAGTTTTATGTGCGTCCGGGCCGAAAATCACGATGAAAGGCCAGAGTGACGCAACGTCCATTAAACGCACTCAGTGCTCGCAGCTGCTATACAGAGGCCGATCGAAATTCAGGACAATAGACGTGGAAAGAACACTTTGTATTACGAAGCTATGACAAGTGAGATAAAAGTACCCAGCATACGTGCGAAGGTGAACCACTTAAGAGCCGACAGAAACATAGAAACAAGTATCCTGGTTCCCCACACTCGTAGTTTCCTCAATCTCCGTGACATGTTGTGCACAATCCCTGCGGAAAATTGCCAAGAATTGTACACGAGTAGGAATGTATAGCTTTCCCCGAGGAAAATGTTAATCTAGTGTAGATATCAAGGAAGTGAACGAAATTGAAATCGCTTCCATAGGGATTCATAGCGCGTGCGACAGATTACATGTGTAATTTCAGCCGTTTAGCACGGCGCCGTATAATCTAACTAGGAAACAATTAAATTGCCAGGCGGACATCCGAACGTTGTTGCCCACACTTTCCTCAATTTTTACATAAGGCTTCGGAGAATGCAGTGTATGTCTGCAGTAGGGGATAATCGGCGTTCTTCACTGTAATTAGAGTTTACGGGGGAGGGAAGCCCGAGTGGTTCAACTTCGTGGCTACTTTCCTTCTTGCAAAACATGGCGCACAAAGGAGCACGCGTGAAAGGATACTTCGTGTCGCATGTTTTTTGGCAGTACCCGCATGTCGACCACGCCCTGGGATTTTCGAACCAGTTTTTTCAGGTCGCTTCACAGTGAACATCGAGCCACACTTTCAGCCGAGCGTCGAAATCATCTTGGCGAGATAAAAAAGCATCCGGAATTTTAGCATATATGATTTCATCATGACCGCGTGGCACACATATATTGATTCGGTTAATAGGTCGCCATACTTGTCAAACTAATCGTTACTTCACTTCTTACAACATCTTGTTGTTCCGCACCTACGAGGCAACGGTCAATTTTTCGTGGCCTGCTTTAAAGACTTTATAGCCCTTGTCCTGGTTACCAGGCACTCGCATTATATAATTCAGAAGAAATTTTACGAGTGCGCAATTTCAGACGTACCCAACCCGAGACCGATAGTTATTTCTTGAGCCAAAGGATACTGAAAGTAATATTTAAGGGGATTGTTTCATCCGAATATTCAAAGCAGATCTCATCGGGGCTTGCAGTTTGTTAATTCGATTTCAATTGGTTGTTCGAGTAGAAAACAGTTAAGTAGAATCGCGCAATTGAGCCTTCGGAACATCGCGAGTTCAACATCACCGGAGATCAGTTAATAATCGCATGCATAATTCACGTGCATCTAATAAACCGTTCTTTACCTGTGAATTCACTCTTCGACAACTAGCCGGTAATCATCCCTGTGGTAGCATCGAATCATACGCCTCACTGGTAAAGTTAAGCCAGAGAAAGTAGGAACCCCGATCACAAGCAGTGCTGAGTTTAACACGAATCGTCATTGAAGTCCTGTCGAAATCGAAGGACGAGGATCTAGTGAATTTGACGGGGCCACTTGACTCGAAGTCAAGCTGTCGAAGTAGTCTACCTTCGGGAAATCGAACTGGCCTCTCACCATCGTAGCAAGCCCGGCTGAACCGCTTTTTCAATAAAATTTGCAGCATGCGATCTTACGCACGACCGACCTGCTCCGCCCTGCTCCACCCGGCACGTAATCTCTCTTAGTCGTGTTACTGCTTTACGAACGTTAGATAATATTTCTAGATCAAAATAGAGTGGCTTTTAGTTATAAGTGGTTGGAGGTGGATCGGGTTCTACTTCAATCTACCCGAAGTTTCAATTACAAGTATCCCATTACTCGAAATTGAGTTAATTGTTTGCGTTAAGGGTATCATTAAGAGTCGAGTACATCGTGGCTTATATTAGCACTATCACTTAGTTCTGCCAACTGTGTATCAGTTAAGACAGGAACTTTCCAGTGAAATGTGAGAGGACCTCTAATCATTTCTGGCACGCAGTCACTGGATGTTCTAGTCATAGTATACGTGACTAGAGTAGTTGGGAATATGTAAAAGAATGAGAACTTAATATTGGCAATGTTGACCTTTCGCAACACAAGTTCTTTAGCAATTATTCTCCACGCACCTGCGTAATCATCGCAGCTTGATTTCTCATCCTCGTATATTTCAAAGTCTCAACACTCCCACTGACCGGTGCATGTAACGTTCAAATCCTGTTTCGTGCGCGTTCAGTATCTTGGATCGAAGTTTGCCGCAAGTCACAATTAGATTTATTATTCGTACGGCGACCTTGCCTGTCGAATTAAATTGTGTACTTCGAGGCGGCGATTGTACGGTTAAAAGTTGTAGCAATATATTTTTCGCAGCTGTCGGATGTGGATTATTTTCGATGCCAATCTCTCAGTGAATGGTTCGTCGGCGTCGTCTCTTCCATCAATTCTTAATACACTTGACGTTCATGTATCTACCCGCACGCAGTATGCAGATTCATATTGCACCGGTATGACCGAGGGCTGCCAAAGTGGGAAAACTGCAGCTCGGCCTTTCGTAATCGCCGCCGAACGCAATTACCGCGTAGGAAGGAGTTGCAAGAATTAATAGAATCCAGGCAGATACAATTTTCCCGTGTATGTTGCAGAGCTTGGCAGAGTTTCCAATGTCATTAAAATTTTGCAATCATATCGCCTTGTTCTGTCCACTGGAAATTCTATTAGAAGCCCACTGATTTCGTTCGATAGAACTATTCTTCGATTATAAGGATTGGAATTATCGAGTGCCATTGCTATTATTAATCTTTCGTACCTTTCACGCACGAGTGAAGGGATCTTCGAGTCCTCTCACCACTTTCAACATTTCTCTTGTGCACCTAATATTCTTTCGAAGAATTCTCCGATGGTTAAGCACACGTCTACCAAGTGAAGTGCTGGTAGAATTTCCCAAGTAGATCGCAGCGAATTGCTCTCGCGGAAAAACGGACAAAGGCAATATTTTCGCGCTGGTGGAGTTATCAGAGTACTCGACTTGTGCTTAGCGAGGCATATATTCAAAGCTACTCGATTTCAGCTGCATGCTTGACTAGGTAACGTGACGTGAAACACCGACTTTTACTTCGTGCCTCGCGATTGTACGTGCGTTTCTTAGGCAGATAAGGATACACGAAACTGGAACGCCAAGGTGTACAGACGGAGATCGAGGTAGATCACTGCGTGCTCGATATTTCGCTCAAATCCATCGGTGCGAGTTTGTTAACCCTTTTGAAAGACCGTTCTTAGACAGAAGTCATAATTTTCTCAGGTGAATATGAAAACTTCCTTGGTGGAGCCGTTTCTGCTCTCTGCCAATTAGAGAGAACAAGATAGAGTAGCTCTAGAACGCGGATATTCCTCTATTCCTAGCGTGGGTAGCGCAATGGAAAATTATTGCTGGGCGCGCTACCGTTCTCCAGTGTTGAGTGCGCACTGCCTGAAAAAATGGTAATGGCCGGTCAACTACCGTTGCGGATGAGCAGTAATCAGATCTTCGTTGCATAGTTGTCGGCCACTTTTTCCCTCCCTGCCTGCATTAATTCTCCCTCGATGGGGGCCCATTTGTCCATCGGTAAATTACCATGACATAGTTGTGCTCATCGGGTTATAGGGCAGCACTTTGTACCTCGCTCATCTTACGATTTCTTATCTACCTGTTCTTGTTATCCTAGTAAATGAATGTCTTCTTATACCAGCCCTGTACTAATATTTCGTAAGAGGTTACGTGGGTCATGATACCAATTAAACTTCCGAGATTCCATTGCGCAATTTTAGTGTAAGTAGCAAGGGAATGAAGAATTTTTTAAGAGACGAATATTCCTCACTCACCTTTGCCATTTCCTGGTTAGTTGGGTTGGACCAGAAGGATCAGAAAGATCTTGCTTTTAATGCTGCATTTAATAGCCGTGTTTCCTCTAGTTAAATATAAAAAGCGCGAGGAGAAAATCGTGTCGGTATTAAAATGCAAATGACTCACTGTTACTTGGTAAGCGCGTCACGCAAGTACCGCTGTGGTTTATTCACCGAGTTCGAAAGAGTGGAAATTTGTCAATCTCTTCTTGGCAACACTTGTTGCGCCGACTTTCCCTGTCTTCGTGATCGACGATGGTAATAGAGAGAAGACCATCGATAGTTGGAGTCACGAATCCGACTTGATAGATTCACCTTTACCAGAGATCGATGAAGGCTTTGTCGGGCATCATCAATGATGAGCGGCGATTACTGCTTCTAATGATGGGAGCTCTAGCTAACCGGAACAATTAGCTTCTCGCTGTGATAACTGACCGCTCGAATGATTCTCTCGCCGACTCGTTACTTCCATTTACCGACGATCACGGCTCCCCGGAATTATCTGCTAATTGAAGTGCCAGAGTCCTGTGATTCCGTAACAGGCCAACTCCGGCGATCAGCAATCGACCTGCTACCGATTGACGATCTGCCCCTTGGATCGATCTTTTCGTTGAAGCAGCGCTGATTATACCTGTGACAGATGTCCAATTACTAAGAAGTCAATACCCTCTGCAATCGTTTGTTTGTCGAGGACCATAAGTGTCCTACATAATCGTCAATTTGCAACAGTGAATGTAGCAGTGATTGCAATCATATGCGGGCAAGACATAACGATTTGGTACGCGCTTATGACATATTCAATGGGCGCCTGTCACACGATGACATAACCGAGGGAACTAATGAATCTTCATACGTCAAGAAAAGCAGTGCTTTCACTGACTCTCGTTATGGGATTTTCCTGATCAGCCAGTTTCCTGGCAAGGTAACTCTTAGATACCAGAGACTTTTCTTCCGCTCTGAATCCTGAAACGTGGAATCTTGGCGTGTTCTATCTTAAATTATGCTATTTTCTTGATGAGTGTATCGACTTTTTCTACGATTTTCCCTCTAATCGCTGCAAAGTTTCTCTACGTCAAGAGAGTACTTTGTATCAACCCGTATTTACAGTTACGTGAATGTCATTATCGTTGGAAAGACAAACTATTTGGTGATGCAAGTATCGTCGGGTCGGCGGATACGTACGCGTTTTCTAGGCTCTTGTCACTGATCTAATTGCATAAGATTGACTGTCAAGTGATCCCTGTGGATGCTTTTCCAGTTTTGCAATCCGTGCGTCCCCGATGATCGTTATGCAAGAGACGCGCTGACTTATATATTTGCATTACACATCATTTTACACTAGAAATCAACAAGATGTGAAGAAAGTGTATTGAAAGAACAGAGATGTAAAATGGAACAACGAGTTTCTTGCCCCTACAATTGGCCTTGCGTCTTTAAACAGGGCAGCTGCCAACTGGAATTCCAACTTTCATTAACGATTAAAACTTGGGGAGCGAATGCCAAATAATAATTACTGTCATCCTTATTATAAACTGTACAATAAAATTAAATGGGCAATAGGGCGATTGCTTAGGCTCCTCATTTCGATATTATTTCCTCCACGACATAAGGAGAGTTCTTTCTCTTCCAGATCGAAGCACAGAAGGCGCACAATGCCACGAGTCGAGGCATTTCCAGGTTCAACGCTAGAACGATTGATCAAACCACTGAGGATTCAGCTTCACCGAGTTCGACAACCAAGTCGAACCGAGAGAGAAACTTCCAGTCTCGAACATCTGATATAAAGCCTGTCCATGAGGAAATTTCCGAGACGAATACCTTACGTACGAAGCCGAGATTATCAAGGACCACCGAGAGGAGTGCTACCTTGAAGCACTCGAAATTCGAACCTACCAATATCGAGGCTGGCAGCAATCCACGTGGAAGATCTACAAGCAGAGCGTCCGCAGATGCTGCGAAAGCTGAGCCGACAATTAGCAGAAGAAGCGACAGACGATCCTCTGCGAGTGACGATGATTTAAAGAAAGTTAAAAACAGTCGAGATGCGCCGGGAAAGGATCGCAATGCTTCACGAAGGACAGCATCAAGAGGCGAGACTGAAAAGTTGGATAGTCCAGGACCATCTATATTTACTGATGCGCCGGATCGTTCAAGCTTTAGAACAGGCAGAAAGATACAGACAAGCTTCAATCCACGAGAATTAAGAAAGCAAGTTCCACCTTCCAAACGCTTTGAGAATGAGACGGGCGAAAACGTGGAGAGCACTACAGTCGGTCGCAAGAGAGGCGAGGGTAGAAACGCTTCTAGCACCAAGAGAGTCGAGAAGAATAAGGCGAGATCAAACAGATCGCGAGTGAATGTCAAGGAAATCGACAACTCTTTAAATCGCAAAGGGCATGATCTTTTCTCCGAGTCGGAGAGCGTGAGGGTGGACATTCCATTTACTACTACCACTCTTCCATCCCTTACGACTTTGCCTACATCGACCGAGGGTGTCGATCGATCCAGACAAACGTCAAGAGTCTCTAATAGAAGATCGGATTTGAATGAGACTCCAAGAGCCAGTAGTAAAGATGCGACAACCAGGATTCGTGGAAGAGGAGGTGATTCGGAATCCAGTAGTACGAATTCAAGAGGTTCTAGAAGAGGTTCTTCCAGATTCACTGACGCCAGTACCACCGAAACAACTGAACAAACAATTGTTACTAAAAGTAGGAACGCAAACGTCAGAGATCGCTCCAGATCCGAAGGACGATCAAGATCTAGAGCTTCCCAAGATACAGGCAATGCACCTTCAGGCCAAGAAGGTAGACGTCGTTCATCCGATAGAAATTCTAGTGATAGAAGATCAAGGATTGTCGATGCCAAGCCTAAGGCTTCAGAACAGGACTCACGCAGAACTAGAGGAAAGGCGAGACTGGAAACATCTACTACTACACTACCTGGTAAATATAAGATATTTTTTCAAATTCTTTTCCTTAATTTATTTTTTGGAAGAAGTATATGTTTGTATTTTATGTGTCACTAGCTGTAATCACAACAAGTCCTACACCACCAACTAGCGCATCCGAAACCGTAACAGTTTCAAGTACGGAGGCAGAATTGATGATTACCACGATTAATTCGATTCCGATTACAACGACTACTACGACCGCTCGACCATCTACAACAGCTTCTACGACCTCTGAAGGGACAACTCGGGGTAGAGGCCGGGGTAGAGCCAATTCTCACGGGAGAACTGGTCCGAGGGAAGACTTTTTCAATCACGGATTAGGGTTCAGGGGTAGAAAGGTTTCTCCGGAGGGTTCGCCAAATACTGGCAAAGAGCCCAAACGCACTAACGCGCAACGGAACGACACTCAGAACCGCGGCAATCCAGGCTGGACTCTTCGAAGACGTCCTGGACACTCGTCAAAGCCAGAAACCACTTCCCAAGCAACCACACCATTGAAAGAGCAAACAAACGAGATTATTCCGCCAAGCGAACAAATAACCAGCACTGAAGTGATTACAAAGATTGAGACTTCAACCTCGACTTTGAGAAGAGGCTCGAAGAAGCTGAAAACGAATGAGGATAATCTGACTCCCACTGAAACATCGACCAAGCCTCCAAGAAGAGGCCAGAAGATATTTGATAAGAGTGGATCTTCCAAAACGACTGCAGAATCAGCTGAAAACGATAATTATCCTCCCGAGTTTATTGCCAAACTCTCACAATTGGTAAGTATTTCCGTCAATTGGTGCTGTTTTCATTTTCAACCTATTGATATATTTTCAGAAAAATAACACGAAGCCGCCACCTCCCAAAACTACCTCGAAACCGCCCCCGGAGGTAAGAACTTAAAGCATCCATCAGATTTAATCAAGTTGGTGTTATATGTATTAACGTGTATTATAATAATTGATCCACTCGTTTTTACTTGTATATAATTTATTCTTGACAAAATTGCTTATCTTCTGTTTCACACTTTCATTAACTATTGAATAACATATGCGACTTAGGATATCAAGCAGAAATGGTATCAACCTGTTCCACCTAATACTTTAATTAGTCTGCACGTAACATTAACTCACATCTCGAGATAATCTTGGGTAACATGAAGGTGGTTGAACCAATCATTACTATTACGGAAACGGAGAGATTTTCCATATCGCAATTACAGTTCCGGAATTCAGTGCAAGTTCGATCTGAAATCCGGTATTAAATGATTACGATATACAATATTCATTCTAAAATACATTCATCGCTTTCAACATCATTGGCGACCAAACAGGACTGGACAATGATGTTCGTTTAACACATTCGTGATAAGCATTCTCAGAAAAAGCTTTCCTGGTGGCCGGGAAAGTGTAATTAGGATCATTTGAATGATCAGTGGGATCGAGAGGGAATGTTTGGATGTCATCGTGAATAGTCGCTTTCATGATATCGTTGATCACCATACAAAACTGGAAAAACAACGATATTGTAATAGTTTAGCGGCAAGTTCTCGACGAGGAATTCTCTCAAGGTCCAATTGGCTCCTTTACATGATCGCAGTTTTTGGCACCAGGAACCAAGGCTTCCATGCAAGTCTAAAAGGATCTGACTTGAAAACGAAGCAATAAGTTTTCATTTCGCGTGTCATCACTTCCCATTTCTCTTTGAAAAATCACTGTTATCCTTATATTATGACTTAATAAGCGAGATATAGACTCTGGCGAACTGGTTTCCAGTCGACGCCTTGTTGCTCGAGTTTTTGGGCGCCGCTCTGGAGAAAGTGAATGCTTGGTTGACCTCCATGAACGCAATTTGTTTCGATACCATTCCTCCTCGCTGATTCCAGCGCACCGTCGAAATTCAGTGCTCTTTCTCTGTAGTATTCGTCATGGACGATACTTGCGAATCCTTTCTCGTATGGTTGGAACAAGCGAATCTTAGTAACGGGATACTACTTTTACTGCTTCGCGCAGAATCGGCACGGTTATGCTTTGCCGATAGTAGTAGGATACGATTCGAATACGACTTTCTCGCTCGGTGACTCCGCGCGATCGAAAGTGAAATTCGACAAGTTCCTCGCTCTTTAAGCATCTTAATCAGCCTGGTAGTTTCTGCTCGGTTAGTTGGAACCTGTTCGATCTATCGCCAGTTCTGTTATTATGAAATAATCGACTAACTATTCGCGCTTCCATTGGGAATTACGGCGTGTGACATAAATTGCTCGGCGACTTATGCACGCGATTTTAATGATCAAAAGACGATCGTAAAAACTGGGTGAAAGAAACTAAAAGAGATGGGAAATGTGGTTGGATTCCAATGTGGAAAGAGGTTCTTTTCTTCTTGTTCTCTTTCCGGATCATGTACGGGTGGACCACCACGTGCTTTGTAATTACATCGTGATTACTTTCTTGGCATGATACTGTCCCATTCAGGACAAAAGTTGCTCGATCACTAGTCTGTGCGCGTCGCACAAAAGAGCCAGCAACGACTTGGGGCGAATTAGTTACACTTCGGGTAGAAATGGAACTCTGAGCTAATACCTTCATCCAGTGACAATGGCAAAATAGAAAGTTGATTTTTTTAATTGTCAGTAATAGAAATTTCAGTTAGCTTATACACTAAGACGTGATCACCGACTTACGCAGTAGTGGTCTGTATTAGAGTAGGTTCCTTCATTTCGTTTTAGAACTGATTCTGTTCTTTAGAAATCCCCCCGCACACCGCAGCTAATTGCTTAATCAACGCTTTGAGACTTTCCCAATAGGCAATGTACTTCTTTTCGTGGTGAATCGGTGACTACACAATACTGGTAGCAATGTAGTACAACCACCAGTAGAGAGTAGGTGCTTGATTACTTTTCTCTCTCTCTCCCTATGTGAGCATCTCTTCAGATGGCGGACTTCGCGATGCACTTTTCCTTGGTGAGGTCGGCCGCCTCTGACAATCTTGATTAAAACTTTCAGTTATTATCCGGCGCAGTGAGAACGTGGCTCGAGCTAGTCGCTCGACAAATGGCCTCGTGGGTCATCTCATTTCTGCGCTACATGAAGCTACTCTTCTTCGCCTAGACGCGCAAAACACAGCCTCGCTAGTCTAAGTTCCTCTTCCGTTTTAAGTTGTACCTGAGATTGCGATCGACCGATCATCCTGAAAATGAGACCTTAAGATTGCTCCCCCTATCGTCGGGGAGCAATGAGAACCTCGTCGAGACGTTTGTGCGTGTGGTGCATTAACTTTTCTCGCTTTCGGAAGCCGGTACAGCAGAAGCCCGCTGTTTCATCCAATTGAAAGGGACTTCTTTTTTCTTTGAACGACCATTTCAGGCGAAAAAATCCTCGGCTACCCTATTCGCCGAGCGATCGAGGATGAAGCTGGACTTGGCGCGTCGCCTGGTCAAGCCGGCGTTGAATGTCGAAGAGAATGACCTTGACACTAGTACCACCTCGTCTTTCGTTAAATCGAAGTCCGATGAAATCCCTATTAAGACTGCGAAGATCGGGGACCAACAAGATGTTCGCACTGAGGCAAAGAGAGGTCCTGGTGATGTGGGAGAAGCTACGACTAAATCAACCGGGAAGAAAGGTAGGATAATATCCGAGAGAATGGTCACCTCGATTTCTGTCGAAGAAGGGAAACTCACTGATGTCGAAGACGTCACGAAAGCATATGTGGCTTCGACTCCGGCTACAACCATTATCTCCACGGAAGCAACGACCGAGAATATCATCGAATCGACGAGGGCAAAACTTTTCGGAGGAAGCAGCGTAGAAAGACGTCGCGAAACACCGCCCGCACCACTATCACGTGGTAGTAGATACTTAGAGCGATTGAGTAGCACTACGCCCAAGCCAAAGAAATCTTATTTACAACCTCGTGGTAGTAAGAGTCATTCGGGAGAACGAAGAGAGAAAAACTTATCTGAGGAGAATAGTTTGAAGAAACCTAAATCGACGAAGACCACTTTTCGCCCGCGTTACAATAAGAAGATAAAGCAAAAATCCACTGACGATCAGAATGAAATCGAATACCAAGCGACGACAACGCAAAGGTCGACCGTTACCAGCAGATATACAAGAAAGAAGGTCGATTTCAAGTCAGCGGAGGAAAAGTCGAAGTTAAGCACGGAAGGAGTTTCAATCGAGAGGCAAACGAAGAGAAGGGAATATAGACCTAGGACAGCAACTTATAGACGGCACTCCGAGGTCCCTACGACCTTGACCGAGGCTACTACCAAGGCCGCCGTGACTGGGGTCGCGATTACGCCGCGATCACCGAGGTACCACGCCACCCTGAAATCATCGACGACACCGCAACCGACGGTCCAAGAACCGCAAGTGAGCCTGCAAGTTTCGAACGACACCGTGCCGCGCTCCGAAGGCATTACCGACAGTAGTAACGGCAACAGCGGCAACACGAACATCTTTAGCCCGACGAGGAGCAGCCTCTTTCTCACTGGGAATAACACTCTCCTCGAGCAGATACGCAGTACCGTAGCGCCGTTGCTCAGCTCTCTTGGTAACAAGTCACCGATCTTTGCCGGCGGCTACAGTAACGTTAACAGCCGGGTAAATATGCTTCTCATATACCATCTATTTTGTATCGAGTACAATTGGATAATGATTAATTTTGTCTGTTTGAAGAACTCGGCACCTAGGATCACCCCGAATGGTTCACCACCCCGTTTCAGTGCCAGGTATAAGGGTGCAGAGCTTTTCGTCCGTAAACCCAGTCCTTACCAGGCTACTGTACCGTCCGTTACTAGCTCGTCGTCGACTACACCTAATAGCCTATTGGAGGTAAGACGAACTTAACTTTTCTTCATAGAAAATAGTTATATAAAAATTAGCCCCCGGGTTAAAATTAGTACCACTTGGCTACGAGGTGGAAATTGGTAAAAGTCGAACAGAACTAAAATTGACTTCAATTGGAATGACTAATGATGAGAATTGGAGAATAGTTTTGAAGGTAAGAGAATGGCACACAGGTGGCTGTGTTTCATCGAGTTAACTGCTCAATTAGTGAGGGAGTTTTCCTATGATTGAAAGGTACTCGTCACGCTGATACCCGAGGAGATTGAAGCTGTCGCGCCGGCAACATGGACCGACCGTGTTGGTGTTACCACTGCCACCCCGGAAATTCTCGATGATAACAACATCGATGCCAATACCCTACGTTGATTAATCGTCTCTTGATTTCAATGTTTCGTTAACAGGATTACACGAGATCACAAGCTTCCGTCCAGGACTTCTATTCTTGGAAAGCATTCATATTTTAATTCATTATTAGTTTCAGCTTGTACATCGTCATTTCAGAGAGATTTAGTTTCGACTAGAGTCAGTACTGTTGTATATAATCGTTTGTCGTCCATTCATCATCATTATTCTTGTCGACAATCTCGTCAATAATAATAGTAACTTGACGAAGATCAGCAGTGAACGTTGTTGACTAATCCGTGATTAACTGTCGCTTCTTTTATTAGAGCCGAGCCTAGTTTCACCTGTAACAAAGTGCACAGAGTGTCTCATTTGTTCGTACGACATCACACATAATGTAATACACACATACAAGTTTATACGTACCTTCAATAATAAATATACTGGTTTGTGGATCGCACGAGGCATGTGATTCTTGATTCTACATGCAAGCATTGTCCATCCATTAGGGGAGATTTTGGGAGTGGCTGCGCCAGGCAATTATAGCGCGATTTCTTTAAATTTTAAAAAGAATTCAACGAATCATATTTAGATAAGAGATTGACATCGTGCCGAAGTGCTCCTGATTCTGCAGAAATGACTTCGAGGCCTGTCAGATCATTAAAGCTCGCAGGGGTAACTGGTGAAAGTACATACGTGATTGCTGCGTAACGTGCGTACACTTTGAAATGATTTTAGTGTTACCGTAAGTGGAGCACAGTGGGCGGTTCGCGATATGTATCAGTGAAAAGAAAAAGTGCATGACGCCCATATGTCTCTATTGAGAGATTTCCGATCTCTGGCCTCGAAACGAAACAGAGAGACATTGCAAAACTTGAACTACCGTTTTCTAAACGTTTTGAATTCCTGAGAATATCTGCAATTTCATTCACATGCAATTCTCGAATTGCGGCAATCATAAGTCCATTCTTTTGCCACGCTCTAAACATGCTAATTCACAGTTGCATATTACTGGAGACCTCTGTGAGCGAGGATTCAGAGCTGCGGGATTATCCGAGGAAGACGAAAAAGAATCGAAGTGAACGGGCAACCAGTTTCGATCTCGGCGATCTTTCACTTTGAGGGAACTCGTTCTCTACCAACCTGAACCGATCTAATACCCATACTACTTGATACTGGGAGGCACTCCCGACTCTACTCTCCCCGAGGTAGTTCCATCTACTACCAAGAGATGGTGCATGCTTGTTAAATAAAGCCATCGGTGTAAATAATATTCAAAATTACTCACCAGTATGATCCACGCTAGAATCAAGGATCACATATTGATCTGTACTTTATGATCCAGCTGAAACTTGGCTCTCCGGTGGCTCTAACTACTTTACATTTTTCTGTTTCAGTAGCTGTTTGTTTTTCTAAAGCTTTCTATGTGCAATGTTTTACCAATTGTATATAGATACCTGTAGCTTTGAATGTAGGTTACAAAGCTGTTTTTGTGTAATGAGTCCGAGTCCGAAAGGTTCAAGACACGCAGCACGTCCCCACTGTACAGCACCTTGCACCCGGCGCATATTTCTGATTTTAGAATTCTGGCGCGGTACCCCCAATCGACGTGTCTAGCCCCGGCGAACCCCGCTTCCTGACATTCTATCATGCCGTGGAGTCAGCTAGCATCAAGGACGAGCAATTACAGGTTGGCTCTCGTGCCGGCCAACCCGAGCAGGTTGCCCAGGTAGTCTCAAACGCCACCACCACCCCTAATGGCAGTAATGGCGATCTTGGCAACCCTAACAATGACACGACAACCCCCGCCACAGCATCAACCACCACGAGCCCACAAACCCAGTCAGATAGTAGCGTAATCACTAACCAGTCGGATACTACCACACTTATCCCAAGTACAAGCGGAGATGCTGAGAGTGCGAGCCCTCCGGTTACAACGGAAGCCCTGTCAGATTCTCAAAACACTCCGGGACCCTCCACCACCATTGACACTCTCATAGAAAGCACAACCCAGCCTCCAGCATCACAAGATCTTCAGATAGATTCGAGAATAGAAGGCAATAGTCAGGCTGATACCAGCACTGTTAGTAACACTGCTGCCCAGGATTCTACTAGTACCATAGATTCGTTGATCACTGTTACCACCAATGCACCTACCACTTTCATGGACTTCGGCTCCGAGATATCCAGCAATGATTTGACCGATGATATATCAAGTACTCCGCAAAGCACGTCTACGCAAAGTATTGATACAACTTCTACCTTTAGCATTAATTTGCTCGAAGGCACAACGCCAGTCGCAATGACGACTAATCCCGAATCGACTAATTCATTTGAGAGCCCAGAGTCCAATGCCATTGGCGAGGCGGAAGGCAGTTCGACCGAGGGACCTCGTCCAACAGCGATGTCGAGCGATGCTCCCACGACAGAAATGGTATCGGGTAGCATCTCCGATGCACCGACGACCGAAGTACCGATTACATCTACATTTCGAAATCGACTGATAGACTTTGCGCAAGACATTCTCTCTCGTTTGCAAGGAGCTATTGGTAGCACGACGGTACCCACTGCTGGAGAATTTACGACGACAGTTCCACCTGCGCCGACTGAAATATCGAATGCAATCGTGGATTCGAGAGCGAGCACTGCCCTGGAGAGCCTGTCACAGCTACGGGACAGCGAGACGACTACACGAATGCCAGCGAGCAATCCTACCGAACTCACGACTGTACAAAATAGTCTGGCCGAGACGACTACAGTGTCGTTCTTAAATGCAAATCAATTGGACGGAAGAATTTCATCCGACGATAATACAACCCAAAGTTCTATAGAATCCACTCAAGAGCGTAATACACAGTCTGGTTTGAACATTGATTCTACCACCGTTGCACCTGGTGCAAACGGCCAGGATTCAAGTGCCAATGGAGAGGGCCTTGGGAATTCATCGTCCCTCCCGTTAGACGCCGAGATAACCACCGTGTCCACGCAATATACGACCTTGGAAAGCGACGCTCGTACGTCTAATGACACGCTACTATCGGAATTAATGACCATCGCGAAGACTCTCTTCTCGGAAGCCATGAACGAGACGCAGCAGTTATTAGCCGTTCAAAGTACGACCAACAATACTGGTGATCTCGCAACAGTAACTCTGCCAGCGAGTGTAGAGGCAGCCAGCAGTTCCACTCTGAGCGGGAACGAGGTAGATCAAGCTCCAGTTACGACGGAAATCACCCCAATTACAGAAGCGACTACCCTCGTGTCAAGTACCAGCGCGGACCAAGTAGACACTACACAGAGTAGCATAGACACTTCATCGGAGAACATAGACATTAGCACAGAGACTTCGACCGAGAATGTGCAGAGTAGTACAGAGACTTCATCTCAAAGCACAGAGGATAGTATAGAAACTTCATCAGAATCCGTAGGAAACAGCATAGAAGGTTCTTTAGAAAATGTAGACGCCACCATGGAAACTTTGACGGGAAGCGTAGAGAATAGCACAGAAACTTCGTTAACAAACGAATCAACCACGTCAGTAGATATATCTGAGAATGAAGTTGAATCTATTATGGATTCTACCACCCAGTCAAATAATTTGTCAAGCGAACTCGGAACGACAGTCGAGCCAAGGCTAGGCGAGGGTAGCGCGGACTTAAGTCAGTCTAATGAAAATGCTACAGTAGAAGTAGAAACCCCTGGCATGACTACGCAAAGCGGCACTATCCTCCCGGAAGTAGAAAGCGAAGTAGAAAGCAGTCAGCTTCCAAGTACAACAATGCTTGCGAATACTGAAACCGACACTACGGCGACTACACCTATGATAAACAGCACAGCAAGCAGCGTAGAGACGACAGCGTTCGAACTAACTACTAATATGTTTGATTTAGAGTCGCGCAATTACACTACAGTCCCTACGACCGAGACACAAAGCACACCTACACGACAGACTACAGAACCAATGGCTGATCAGACAACAGAATTAATCGATGGGAGGGAACAAACGCAATCTGTAAATAGTGTTAATGAAAGCACCACCATGTCTGTAACACCGGAACCCATGACGGAAGCACCTGTTCTCACTTCTACTAATTTGTCTCCTGAAGTAACTATGCCGCCGGTTGTCACCATTCCCGAGAGTATCCTGTCCCGTGTAAATACAACCACAGTTCCATCACCCTTGTCCCCCGAGATGACGACCGGGGCCAGTGTAAATACCATAACCGAGACGGAGGTTGCTACCACGGAAACCATTCAGGAGAGTACAGTCGCAGTTACCACGGAAGCCAGTACGAGGATAATTGCGAATGTAACGAACGACACAGACACCACCACTAACCAAACAATAGAACCAGTGACGGGGGTGGCGCCTGACTCGCTGAGCAGCGATGTCGGCACGAGGCAGGACTCGCCTCCGGAAAACACGACACCGATAATCACGACAGTGTCACCGTCAATGTCCATGGGCAATGCTAACTCTGTGGAGGCCACCGAGACTACCACTAACCAGCACTCGCTAACAATCGCGACCGAGCCAACAGTGGATGTTGTATCTAACCCAGCAGCCACCACCACCGAGGCCACTAATATGCTCGATGAAACGACAACTACGACCTCATTCCCCCAAACCACCCCAAACCTTGAGAACGAGACTCCAACTGTTGTTGCCCGTTTCCAGGATGCAACGTCTGCAACCGCCCAAGGGACGGCAGGTTCGGCAAACGCCCCAACCGAGCAACCGACTGACACCAGCATCCCAACAACCTCACAGCCTCTCTTTGTACCAGAGACTCCTGAATCCTCCACTCTTCCTAGTTCACAACCTCCACTTTTCGAACCATCTTCACAATCACCGGTTGAATCGATGACGACGACTGGACCTACGACCATGACCGAGACTACGACGATCACTGCAAGCCTCGAAGAGAGGATTTCGACAACCGAATCTTCGGGCATGGATGTCTTTACCGTGACTGCCGTGCCCGTGAGCATGGCGCCGACCGAAACAACTCAGGCCAATACAGACGAGAATCTCGTCTCGACGGAGGCGTCTGCTAACAATACAACTACGCCAGCAGCCGCTACTGGCTCAGTAGACAATAGTACCATCGCTTCAACAATAGACATGGGGGATGCCTCGATGAGTACTCCTCCTGCGGATAATATGACTACAACCACTCCAGCATCTATGCCAGAAACAAACACTACCGTACCTGCAATGATGTCTAATACTACGACACCATCGCCTATGGCACAACCCCCTACAACCCCACCATATCTAGGTCGATTCGGTGGCAACAGGATGACACCTGCACCACGATTCAGTCCAAGCTCGACGACAAAAGCTCCATTGAGGGATTACCTGATCTATGGAATCTATCCAAACAAGACAATCGTAAGGAAGCGGCCAGAGGACAACCTGATCGATGCCCGGAACGTGGACAGCCCATACGTGATATTCGGTATCTACCCGGATGGCAGGCTGGTCCGGAAGTTCCCGAACGGGACTATAATCCCGGACCCACCTAGGAGTCCGGTCGAGGTTGTGTTTACTCTTAGCACTACCACTACCACTAACAGGCCACTGTCCAGGCCGTACTATAACCAGGCTAACCAAGGCACGTATAGTCAGTACCAAGCCCCGGGATACTATAGTAATCCTAGACCCGCTGCCGACCCGATGAGAAACGTCCCGAGTCCTGGCAACGTTGATCTTGGCCTTACTGGTAACGCGATCGTCGGCCCCAATGGAGGTGGACCCGATTCCCCCGGGCCCCTTGGTTCCCCTGCTAGCACCGGCAAAATGGTATCTCTATTCTATCTGATTCAAAATCGACCACTTAATCATGCGATCACTGTCGCCTGTCGGATACCGCGTATTCTCACTTCGTTACTTTTCTTCTTTCGAGACTGTGCCATTGTTACATTAGAGAATTAGATGTATCGCAATATTACTCAATTTGTAGTTTTATGCTTTTTTACGATAATGTTTTTACATTAAAGATTTTCATAGATATTGCATTTTATTGATGATGACATAAGTACTAATACCTGAACAGTGGCACAGTGTACTCGCATGTAATGCTTTTTCTCTGTTCTGTAGACTACTGTGTGATTTAACGAACTAATAGGTTCAATGTGTTCGTGTTTGAGAAATAACAGTTTCCGTCTTTTGTTACTCTTTTGCTTCAACTACTTTTACGAAGAATCGTTTTATAAGTTCACCGTTTTCGTACAAAATTCAATGAATTCAGTAGATTCAGTAGTTAGTCGAAGTTTGAGAGTTCATACATTTTCATTCAACAACTTTTCTTGCAGGTGTCATATATCGAAACATGATTTCCCTTTATATAGGAATGTAAATATCCAATTCTAGTTTACGAGTTGTACATTTGTAAATAGATCTTGGCACGAGTGTAGCACTATTTCTACTATTTGCACAGTGCACCACGAGATGCCGTGCTCGATTATGTTTGACCGGTAAAGCTCGTTCCTCATCACTATACAAGCCCCTGTTGCACATATCTGTCTGTATTAGGAATTATTAATGGAAATTTCAAGGATATTACCAGGAGATTTTGCGTGATACTTTCATGAAGATCATTTTTCGATATTGATCTCGTGCAATGGAGATAGAGTTGCCGAGAGTAGATTATGGATATGAGGGAGAAGAGTGTATGCATATATGTATAGTCTGGGTTGAAAGTAAAGGTACGGGGGGTTTGACTGTGTTCTGGCTATGGGTTGTAGAGCGACGTCTTATTGAAGACTGGCGGCGGTCTGAGCGGTAACATTGCGTCGGCGATCGCCGGTCTACTGACGCCGATTACGAGCAGCGGTGGCCCGATGCGAGCGGCGACCGATTCGCAGGGCGGCCGTATCGTCGTGGATCGCGAGAGGGACGAGGCCACCAGGACGAAGGAGGCCGGAGGTCAACGCAGCTCCGTGTACATCGGACAGGTAAGAAAAGGGAACAGAGACGGGCCATGATTTACGGCGACGCTGCGGCCTGCGATTCTTTCGTAGCCGGCCACCGCTCCGCCGAACTCCCCCACGAAAAGCCCTGTCCACAGAACCTACCGCAAAAAAGACATCGCTGAATCTTTCAGGACAAGTTCGTCAACTACTGGACCAACGCAAGGCCCGATAGCAATCCGCGAGTACTCAGTGTGAACATAAATTCGGTAGCTGTAAGTAGTCGATGGAACCACCCCTAGAAATCGTATATTTGAACCAGAGGAACTCTATTGTTGCTGGTCGAGAACGCAGAAACTTAATCCATGTTGCAATAGCATTGACCTCTTTCCAATTTGGCTATATTTAAGGAGAAAATTAGACTAAATAATATCTTTTTATCAGAGTGCCACGAACGAAGGACCATCTTCGTCGTCACCATTGGTGCCTTCCTTCGAGAATCTCTTGAATAACGAGCCTGGCGGCCAGGTCACCGCACCTCCCGGTTTCCCATGGAGGGATCCGCTGGACCAGATTCTCGGCATTACCACCAACCCACCAGTAATAACAGCCTCCGTCGCGTCTAACACATTGGTTCGTAGCCGGCGGCTTCGTGCTGTACAACGCAGATAACGCCGCCCGCCGATTGAACCCTATTACTAAAATTGAAACGTTCCGTTTCAGGACGATTCCTCCGAGAGCAACGTGCCAATCGCGCCGCGACCGGTAAATCCCTTCGTTGAGGTGTTCTCACCGGTCTCCAGCACGATGGCACCTCCACGTTTATCCTCATCCACTACAACAATGCCTTCTACTCCTAGCAGTCCAACTACTACAATGCCTCCTATGACTACTAGTAGTACAACTGTACCAAGCACAATGCCACCAGTGACGAGCACACCAATACCGGTCCAGAGTTCTTCTGTAGCTGAAGACACCACGACTCAAGCAGCTCTGCCTACTGCTACTGATTCCAATGGAATAGCAACTGCAGGAAATTCACAGCAAGCATTACCCGATCTCGCCAATCGATTGTTGGCGTCTATGCAGAAACAGAATGCATTCGGCACGACTTTCGACGACCTGGCATTCTTGAACTCGTTGGTGAGTTAAGGTCGACAATCCCAGAATTATTAGTTACAGACTCCACCCTCTTTTCTCTGCTGGTAGTAATATAAACTTATGGAGCGAGAGTTGTGGCTAAAGGTTGCGATATGATTTTGCTCAGTTACAGTCACAGAATTCCGAGAGTACCACGGCACAAACCCTGACAGAGGTCGAGCAACTGCTGGCGAACAAGGTACGTTTCAACATTAGGCATTATGAAAATTCATATCACTGATGAGACAACTGGAATCCCCTTCAGAAATTTGTGAAAAAATGAATTTTGAGTTAGGGCTCTGGAATTTATGGCACTTCTTCCTTGATGCAAGAAAACATTCTTCACCAAATTTTAGCCCCGGAAAATGTCGGGAAGACTTGAAAACATGAGAAAAACCACGAAACTGAAATTTTCAGGATCGGTTTTCCATATGTTTTGGGTACAATTCCGGCATTTCTTCCACTGGTTTCATGTTTTCTTTTCGTTTTGATACTCAAACAATCGAAATATCAAGCGTTCGTCCCAGTCCCAGAACCTTCGAAAAATCGAAAATTTGTGAAGGGGTACATATGGAAAAATTTGCGAAAAAATGAATTTTGAGCTCGGGCTCTGGAATTTATATCACTTCTTCCTTGATGCAAGAAAGCATTCCCCACCAAATTTCAGCCCAGGAAAATGTTGGGAAGTTTGGAAAACATAGAAGAAACCGTCAGAATCAGACAAAATTAATTATTCCTGGGGCATTTACATTTTAATGTTTTTGGGGGGTTGAATTATTCCCTTCGTTTACTTGCGCCATAAAAAGAAAGGCGTGCGTCAGAGCGAGCGGAAAACTATCCTTTCACTTCTCTGATCGTGGGGCATCGAATTGCACCTTCCTTTCGATGGCAGTACGGACAAGTAGTAAATGTAGCAAGCGAAGTATGCGAGGGAACTTTCGTTGACAGTCAATTATTTGCGGACACACCCTTCTCGGTGAAGGCGTGTATATATCGAGGAGGATCGTAATCGTGCGACCGACTAGTCACGGTGAACGTACCGCCACAACCTTCCCAACGGCCTTCGCTATCCCACACGCAATAATATTCGCTGACATGTCATCCTTCGATAAGGCAATGCCGTGTCTCGTGCATATTGCGCGTGGTGGAACGCAGGAAATAATCAGGCTTGTTACACGAGTCGAAGTCTTATTTGAAATTAAGGAAAAATTAGCTTCCACGTGGGAGTGTCAGGAAAAGGAATCAGTCCTCATTAGATAATTGCTGTCCTTCGGGGTGAATAGAGAAAAGGAAAAGTCAGCACATATTTCATTGGAAGACTGACGTAAAACATAATTGAAGCAGACTCATCGTGAGGCTCACATTGTCTCGTTTTTATATTAGTTTATAATGTAGAATGACAGACAGAAATCGCTATTAAAGATACTCAGTATAAATTCAAGGCGTAAAGTCAAACTACATAAGTTTAAAAGATGATTAATGAACTGCAGATCCTATCGCTGGCGCTGAATAATCCGGGCCCAACTCGTTCCCCGAAAGCAATCGAGTTCTCCGGAGCGTCCCCGAACTCGTTTGGCGAAGACAAGCCCCGGAAGACTGAGGCTTCCGGGCCGATAGTGATCGATCTCTTCCCATCGTCGACGGCATCCTCGCCGACCTGGAAAGCCCAAGTGACGCAACCAGCCAGTCAAAAACTGGCGGAAAGTACATTGGCACCCGATCGAGTTACATGGAAACCAGTTGCCAGTAGCAGTACTGCATCGACCAAGAGGGACACTGTATTGGCTGTTTCGCAAACTCCAGCATCGATCAGAGCAAGTACTACGACGGCAAGAGCGCCGGTAGTAATCACTTCGAAGCCTGCGACAACTCAGAGGCCGCGTACGACAACTTCCGCCCCGTTCAGCTTTGGTGCCGGACTCTGGCAGGCACTTTTCGGTGGTAACTTCTTTGGCCAGCAGCAAGGTGCCAGACCGACAAAGCAGAATATCAAGCAGCCTACTACGACTCCGAGACCTGTGCAAATTACTCCTAAACCAGTGGCAACCACTCAATGGCCAACGAAGAGTCCAATCCTTACGACATCCACTGAAAGGGTCGTTTTGACAACATTGACACCTACTACTTCCACGCCTCAAAGGATCGACATCTCGAAGATCCAAGTAGTCACACCTAATTCGATCTCATCTTCTGGAAAGGGCGTCGCTGCTGCTGCCAGCAGTATCTCGACGACTCAGCAACCCTTCTTGAATAATCCGAATCCAAGGCTAAACGAAGCATCAGTCAGCTCGACCTTCTCACCGGAAGATGACGCCAAGTTCCTCTCGTCACTTTTGCACGCCCTCCAAAATACTGGTGAGTGATATATTACGAAAAGCGATGAAAAAATCTGTTTATGCTTGCGCCAGTCGTAGCGACTTATCGTTATTTACGCAGCACGCATTACCTCTCTTGCCAATCGCCACTTTTTTTCTGCCATCGGCCTGTATATCGGCTGTACCCTCCTCTTTTTTTTTCCCCCACCGATCCAATTTGCCACCCACATTATTTACGTGCTCGACTATTCTTGTTTGCTGCTTGCAGATAATAAGGGCACCTCGTCGAAATCGGCGCCACAATTGTCCGAGAATGATGAGCTGTTTTTGCGGGCAATTCTCAGTGGTCAAACCACAACTACCAGTACCACACCGTCCTCGGAGCTTAGTAATGCTGCTCTTCTAGCAGCTCTCTTGAAAGCTCAAGGTATAGAGCCACCGATGCCAGTTGCCGATCTTAGGGAGCAGCTGCTATTGGCTGTAAGTACTGGCCTTTGTACGAATTGCTTCACAAGATCATTTTGCTTCGAGAAAGTAATTAATCATGTGTCCGATTAAGTGATACTGGTAATCACTCTTCGGCTATGATAACTTTCACGCGGGATTACTCCGATTGCAATAATCTGAAATAAGTGTCAATGAACTTCCAAGGTCGATATCGTTGCGATGGCACGCATATCACCACGAGCGAAAAAAAGTCTTGCGGCACTTTATCGTGCAACAATCAACCTTTCTTAATCGTATACGTTAAGTGTAGCAGTCTAAAATAGAATATATTTGAAATATCATGACTGTCGACGGACGATTGAATTGCTTCTTAGCCTTTCTCTTGGAAGTATCATTGTCACGCAATGTGAGCGGAGCTTTAATGGTGGTGCGAGTGACAAAGGGAAGCCGTGGTGAAATTGGTTGGCTCGAGTTGGTCCAATGAAAATAATTACTTGGCATGTAACAGAGCCTGGGACAGAGCGTCACCTCTGCACCGAGCGGCAACCCTACGACGACGAGCACGACAAGGCCGTCCTCGGCTACCGGCCGACCTACGGCCAGCACCACGAAAAAGAGCGCGACACCAAGACCAACCTCAAGACCAAGGCCACGCACTACAACGTGGTTACCGAGCTCGACCTATCCGCCGCCTCTCTTTAGCTCCTTCTCCAATTACGGTACTCGGGGCCAGTCCACCTCGAATAGCGATTCTGGAAACAACGGATTATTTGGCGCTACCAGATCCTTCAGCCAGTTCCTTGGTGCTGCGATTTCGGTAAGTTTCCCATACATTATCTACCATATCTTTGTAATATCTATTGAATGTTCATTATTCATTTGAAACCTTTAATGTTTCAGGGTGCAGCACAGCAACTGCAGTCGTTCGTTCGCAATGGGACACGAATCGTAACCGAGGTGGTCGGTTAAAATCCAATGGAATCGAGATGAACTGCCAATTCATTTAATGGGAGCGAAATGTGAACATCATGTTTCGAAGCCTTCGAGAGCTTAACCAGGCGTTACTTGGACTCGGGGACAGAGGGACACACCGCTGCCGCCGGTGGCGTGTTCTGGGAACGGCGATGCCGTAAATGAGTATTCGCATAGTTTAATTAGAAGCAGAGGTTTTCTGCATGCTCTTATTGGGGGTGCTTGATAATCAGCGCTCGTTCTATGTTGAAAGAAGCGAACAATTTCCACCTCTCGCCCCTTTCCCCCTTTTAACTCCGTAGACCATAGATATAGGTGATGTTACCGGTTTCTCTAATTCGTGGGAGGATCTATCCCGATCGATTTTAATCGGTAGACAGCGTAAGGGTATTATCGTCTTAAGAATAACCCAGCCAATATCCAACAGCTCGATCACGATTTTCTTTAGCAGTTCACTCCAAATATTCAGTTCTCAGCAGAATATAACACACAGACAGCATTAACTTCAAATTAAATTCGTGGTCGATATACATGTATTGGCGGGCGCGGCCATGGCCGTGACGCCGGAGAAGCTTCCCCCTCCACTCCTTGTTTCCTCGGAACTTTCCGATTTCCCTTCGACGCTTTGCAAACGTTTCTGGGGTAAGGGCCTCGAGAGAGCAGCGGTAGCAGCAACAGCAACGGCAGCCACGAGGTCGCCCATACCACCCGAGACATTTGTAACGTTCGTCGTAATTAAGGTAATTAATCGCGAGTGCGCGCGCGACGCGCCTCGTCACGACGATCTGCCGCGGCGCCCCGTGTGAAACGCAGATCGATGATCGGGGCCCACCCACCACGATCGAATTAACGACGGGCGCTTGTCGGCAGTGCTGTTTAAGAAGGTGGTAATTTAAGGTGTCTTTCGAGTGAGAATGAACAAAGGAGCGAAAGTGAGAGTGAGAGTGAGTGAGTGAATGAACGAGATAGAGAGAATGATACGAGAAAAGTAAGGAGGAATATATTATTTGTGAAGGTGTCAGATAATATAGGTGTTGTTTGTGTACAGTTCGCGTGTATCTCTAAGTGTGACACTAGGTCGCTTCTTTTGTATAATAAAGTGGGAAGCCTGTGCGGAAAGTTTTTCTTGTCCCCTTGATATGTATGTGTGTGTATATTGAGCTTCGTGAAACATTTGCACGCTTTTTTTCGACATGATCAACATATTAATATAACATGATAGATAATTGCTATCTAGTGCAACAACCCTGTCAAGACTTGACAGCTCGTACTTTGACGCAAGCTGCCGACAGCCGGCAAATTAACCGGGATTTTCTTATGCATCACGCTCGCGCCTACACCTACGTCATTTAACATCGTGTCAGGAACATTATGCCTGGCAAAAAATGATCGGTTTAATAGACGTCATTGGGGGCAGAATCAGACTGTGAAAATGAACTGGTTGGCTGTATCGCGTTTGATGCGTGGGACGCACGAGTGTGAGTGTTTCGAATGGTTGGGCAACGAATATTTATAACGGACGCATTAAGTAATAATTGTTGCAACTCGGCATGAGTATGCGCGCTCCTTATCATGCATTTCTTCGCTGACGCTTGCTGGTGTGAGTGCAAATGCGAGGAGTGAGAACTCGGGGCAAAAAGGGAGGACGTTCTGATTGCTTCTTTTCTTCAGATGTGGCGTGTTGCGAGCTTCGAGAGTCACACGGAATGCTATCTCGTATTAATCATTTGCTCGGTGACGTCTTTAGTACTCGTTAGGGGTGAAGCTGAGTGAATTATGAAATACTATCTCGCTCTGGAAACTGACGATGCTTTACAGCCTCTTTTTGCCTTTCTCTCGCGGTCGCCCGATTGACAAATATTTACCCCAATTTTTCGAGGCCGATCCTGCGACATTAGCTCACTGTCGGACAGAATTAATCGGGTCAGGTCTGCTCAGGCTTTTTTCGATCGATTCGATCAAATTTTTCGTTCTGATCGACACGAATTTGTTTGTCTGCCATCGCCGAAATCGTCTTGACCGTGCGATCTTTCAAGGAGACGCACTTTTTTCGCGCCTAGTTTACTACTTTTTAACGTGCGGGAGAATCTTTCTGGAAACGCCAGGGCCGCTACCAGTTATTTCGAGCAATCGTCATTAATGCGTCTCGTCGCAATTAAGGAGACCATTTCTAACAAGATTTCCTTAATTGCGCGAAACCCGGTGTTGCTCGTTGCTAATTGTATCGTCAGCAGCGGAACGTGGAAGTAGTGCGGGCGAATATCTAGCCGTCGGGTGAACTAGCGCATAAAGTATCATGGGATGTTATAAGTTCCAGGTGGGAGATAGCGTAAAGTGATTACCGGGCATAATATGCTAATTGCTAGAAAGTTGGAAAGTACGTAATGAATCATAATTACGAGTTAATTCCCCGCCAGCCGCTCGTACGCCTTACTCATCTTTCCCTAGACTATCGCGCAACTGTTTCCGTACGATAAAAGTTTCAGCGAATTAATCCAATGGTTATAATGATATAATGAAAATGTACCAAGATTTCGACGCCCGTAACAATCAAATTCTTCATGCGGTAAGTCAGGAACGAATTCGTTCCCCTATTTAGTTTTATAAATCGTTCAATTGAGACGGTAATTCCATTTAATCGACTTAGTTCTATGCGGATATCTATTGAATTGGTTCCAGCATTAGGATGATACGCGATAAACTGTTAGACTTCGAAAGAGCAATAGCGAGAGAACTCTCGGTAACAATGGTGAATCGAATCGGCTCTAATCGCGGCTTATTGCGCACGGTACTTGGGATATTTTAAATAAATTACCCGGCGCAACTCACGTTATTAATGCTGGCCGCTCAGTCTATTGCGCTCACGCGATTCACGTCATCACTATCCATTACGGGGTTTTTCACCGAGTGGCGCGGAGCGGCTTTGTACGCGCGGGATTTCAATTCCGTGCCCACCTTTCTTCGCTCCTATCCTGAGGTATTTATGCAACTATCGCTGGCGTCATAGCCGGATGGATATCAGTAAATTACTCTAGCCTTAGTCTAGCACTCTCCTCTACTTTTGCCACTCTCCTCACCCGTAGACTGTTCTATTTGTTTAGTGATGCAATATACCAAGAGGGCTCGAAAGAATTTCGTCTTACTCATAGTTTTCCGAGTCATATACTTTCAAATCCTCTCGATTGAACGTATGATGTCCAAAAAAGTGTAAAAATCCTTTGGTATCACAGAAAGTTTCCCACATAATGAAATCCCATAGTCCCGCGTTAGTTCTTGACACAGTTGACCTTTCGCAAGTGCAAAGAAGAACTGCGCGCACAAAACAGCGGCGGCAGCAGTTTGCAAAAGGATCTCGAACAAAATCGGCAGAAAGTTTGTCGCATCGATAAATAAAGCGCGACAATGAGCACTCGCGAGTCGGCCAGTTGGGTACCAGATGCCACTCGATGTTGTACTCGAGCAATTTAAATAAATTAACGTGCGAGCAAGCGATGCCGAAGCTCGCGCGCGCGCGCGCGCTCACTCACTCGTTGAGCCGAGAGTTCACTTCTCGGCGACGAAGAAGAAGAAGAAGGAGAGCACGCGTCCAAATCGATTCCACAAGTTGGAACACCCACGCGAGGCCGCCGAGTCGACGACGACGAGTTTCTTTCCGCGAACGGATAATTACGGCTAATGACAGTCAGTGGGAATGCAAGATGCGTGCCCATCTGTACGTACACACGCGTTTATCTTACTCTCGGTGCATTTATAAAATACTTAATAGAGAAACCCGTTATTTATGCCAATTTTTTAAAAGAAGATTCTATTCAATCTACGTGTTTACACCGACACTGTATTCTGTCGGAACAAATGGATAAAGATTTCATTATAAAACGATCTCGCATTTGTTAAGTTATATTTAAAGACTCAACAAAGGTACTTGGACCAGCATTTAATGCAGTCGAGCATAATTGTTTCTCGGTGTTGAAGAAATAGTAGGGATATAGAATAAACTCTCGGTGCACTGTTGTTAGAGATAGGTTGGCATGCCCGCGAGGAAGCAGCGGTTGTTCGCAAGTCGATATTTAATTTATTGGATGCATCGCTAAGTAGGGAGGCCGATAGGATCGGCTAGATGAATCAGGACGCGGAAGATCGGCTCCGATGAGAAAGCCAGCATCCCTCGGCTTCTCCCATCGAGGGTTTCTTCCACGTGCACTCATACGTATAGTCTCGGCCGTGCGAGCGAAAGAACAGCGTTGGGAAGAGAGAAAGAGAAAGATTTATTTTGCGATCCCCCTTCGATAGGACTCCCTACAGATGTTTTTCTCGCGCGGCGATCGTGAACTGTTATTCTTTCCCTGACGTGCTTGCTTCCCGTATCTCGCGCGGTTTAACTCCCCGGGACTATCAGAGGCCGCTTGTAGATCTCGGTGCGCGCCGCAGTACTGTTTGACGTCGGCTATTGCCGCAATTGTGTCTTGCACCGGAGATAAATGGCGCGGCAAGCGCGACTCCAGTCCGATCCTATCGGCCCTAGGGACATTGATTGTGGGATTGTGAGCACCGTTGATTTTATATATCATTTTTCTACCTAATTGAATTAATCTAGATCGATACAGAGTCCACCACTGCCCTCGCCTGTCTCTCCACACACACACACACACACACACACTGTGTTCCAAGAGGCATCGAGAGCTCGAGCTATTGGCAAAGAGTGCAAACCATACTAGGCTGCTGGATTCCTAGCCGATGAAGACGCCTTGAACCAAGCGGCAACTGGTATTTTCTCGAGTTACAAAACAGTGACTCACGGGACGAGCTTTAATAGCTAGCTCGATGAATTACAGTTCGATAAGTTGGGATTCCACTGGTCGAGTCGAGTTGGAACGGGTGAAGCATCGCTTCTGGATAGACACATATCCTTAATTATCCAACGATCGTAGATCCAATTTGCGGTTGACTTCGAATTCCCGGTGTCTGTCGTGTGTCCGAGGAAAGGTAGCGGGGCTGACTGAGTCAGTCCTGTCATCGGTTGGATCGCGGGCAAGGAAATGGCTTCGTGGCTCCTCTCGCGCGCGCATTCCCACGAGATCGGCGCGAGCAATGTCGCAATCGGCATAATACAAAGCGATCGGGATATCCACCGGTATATACTGTACACGTGGATGCTATCGTAGGTGCGCACAATTGTGTCTCGGACGGCCTTCCCCATGCTGCTCGGTAGAACGATTTCGAGAGTTCGGCCGAGTTCCCTTCCAATCGGTGCTAGAATAAATCGCCTCCCCTTTCTGATGGACGAGCGCTGCCTCGGCAGGCTTAATTAGCAGTTATCGCAGCCTCATACTACCTAGCCGTATCGATACTTCAATCGCCGCTGACTAGCGTATCGCGCGGCCGCGCGCGGCCGCGCGCGCGAGCGCCTGCCTATGAACGATGATAATTTCTTCATAGAGCCGGCCCACCGCCGTCGCCGAGAGCAGACATCACGAGTCACGTCTCCGAGAAGGCTCACGCCACGCGAAAATCATTATCGCAAGCATCGGCGAGAAATTATAGTCCTGGCTGAACTTTACGTGAGTCGCTCTCAGCCGCCAGCGTGCCAGTCTCTCGGGATTAAGGGCGAGCCGTTAAGTTGCATCGGAGAGATATCAATGATAGGCTGTTGCGGTGAGTGGGACTGGCGGGCTGCTTGGTATTTTCGAGACGAATCAATTCGGGGATCAGCACGCACACGGCCCGTCGAGAAACTCTCCCTTAATCCGGGGCTTATACCGAAAGCCGAGAAAAAGGAGTGTACGTGCAAGTGGAGGAGAAGCCGAGGAGAGAGAAGGCGAGAGTGAAGGGTAGGTGGCGAGGGCGGGGGGGGGAGGGGGGAAGGGGGGAGGGGAGGAGGATGGTGGGAGTAATGCAGGAGCAAAAGGCAGAAAACACCGGTAGGCAGTTTTGTAGCTGTTTTTATCAGCTTCTGGGCATCGGGGGTTCAGGCCCGACGATGCCAGGACGCATCTTGGGGGGTTCGTGTGGGAACGTACGTCTCTTTAGCGTACCTATCTTCCTCCTTCTCTGTTACCACTGTTCCCCCTCGCTCGCCCATGGATTTCTCTCTTTAGCGTTCGATAGTCTTTCTCTTATGCGGTGCAGAGCCTCCCCGGCAAGCCTTCCTTTTTCCTCTGTGTTCGGCCGGGCTTGGAGACTTGTTTCTCTCCCGTACGTCTTTCCGGCCCTCAGTCCTCCTGCTTCCTCTGCCGCGCGCTCCTTCGGCCTTCTCTTCATCCTCTACGGCTGCCTCGGGTACCAAGGGTCATCGGGGTCACCCTCCACGGTGCACTCGCTACGTAGTGTGCCCTATATTTACGCACGGTAAGAGCACCCTGAAGAGGAGGTGGTCACTCCTCTCCTCTTCCTTTTCTCTTTCCTCGCTGCGCCCCCCTCCGCCCCCTCCCCACAACCCCATTCTCTCTCTCACTCTCCTCTACCCTCGTGTACGCGCGCTTTCGGCTTCCTCTTCTTACTCCCGGCAGGCTGCCTGGCTGCCTGGCTAGCTGGCACTTCGTACGCGACTTCGCTTGCTCTCCGCTCCTTTTCCCCCCTTTGCTCCTTACCGTCCTCCACCTCTCGAGGCTTCGCCTCCACCCCCTACTCGCGCTGCTCTTCAATAAGCGCCGATCGCTTTAAGATGGACTCACAACAATGTCCAGCAGTCCTAACCCGATTGATTTCAATATGGAATTACGATCTAAAAGCCCTTCTAGCTTTCGGACTAGAAGTCTTTGAATGAGATTGAGTTTTATCAGACATAACGATGTGAAAGATGCATCGCTCGAACTATCCGCTTGAGATATCCGAAATCAGTATTCCCTAGCGCGGCGCCTGCCTCCCATGCAAATAGAATCCTCCCAGAGATCGCTAAAAACATCATTAATCACGCGAACGCGCGAGGCACTTGCGCGTCGGGTTTATCGTGGACACGAGTCGGAATGCGCGAAGGTGCATTCTTCCGGCGATACCGAGCAATCTTTTCTCGAGTGAGAGAGAGAGAGTCTTTTAATCCTTGAGTAGACGGACAGAGGGCTTTAGTGGATGCTAGAAAATCAAGAGCCACCGCTTACCTTATAAATCAAGTGTATCGGGAAAAATTGAACGAGAGAGTATTAATTTGTATGATAAAAGTTCATTCGAGGGAGGCTGGACGCGGAGAGATCAAGAGCCCGCGAAAGGTTGCAACAGTTCTCGCGCGGCCGTCAAAGGTTACAATACGAATTGCAATGGCGTTGGTTGTAACCTTTCGCAAACTAGCGGCGGCGGCGGCGGCGGCGGCGGCGGCGGCGTGCGCCACGCACACGACAGCATAATCGTTGGTAGGATTATCGGCCTGACTTCTAATTACATCGCTCGCACCACCTTCGAGACCTTCGGTAACCGTCTCATGACGAAGCCCTGTCCATTTTTTCTCTCATCCGCTGTCGCAACCTGGCGCGGTTCAAACGCCAACCAGATTTTATCTGGCGCACGTACGCACGATAAGAGATAAAGGAGGCCGAACTAGTTTCCTGGCGCACTCGGCATCCTACGTACATACGTAATTGAAGCGTTTTGCTCGCATTTAATAGAAGCCGGCAGTGGAGAGTTACCCAGTCGCCGTGCCAGTAAAAAGCGTGGTATACCGTAAGACACGCCGTCCACCATATTAGCCTCTCTAGTTCTCCCTCTCTCTTTCTTTTCCTTATATTGTCTGTTTGTCTGTGCTTCAACTACCTTGAAGCTCCGCTGATTGCAGTGATTAGGTGCGCTAGATTAAAGCGTTATCATTAGTGTGCGCGGGTAGCGGTAAATCATGTGAAATCGCAACTATCGACGTCACTCCGGATAATGTGTTAATCGTTCCAATCAGTTAGATCGTGTTGGATGAGGTTGCTCCACAATTTCTGGAATTTTTAGGATAACTAGTCGAATTGTAGTAAAATTATTATTTCATTGATCTTTCGATATACATCGAATTGTTGTCTTGCTAATTTCGGGACGAGCAAATGTGTACGGGACCTTAAGGTGCTCCGGAGACCTCATGCAAGATACCATGGGGTGGTCGGAATACGCGAACGTTACGAAGATGCGGGCCGATGAAAAATCTCTGGTATCTCAAGCGAAGATCCCTCGAACAATGGGATATCTTCGGGACCGAGTGGGTTACCGTGGACAATTATTGCTCGATTGCCAGAAGATAATGTTTCATCCTCGATTAAATAATGATTTTCTTGCGGGCTCAGCGAAAACATGCGAAAATTCCTCGGTAATGGCACTGCGAAATTATTTCTCCGCTTGGTATCGATGATCGTATTACATTGATTAGGGGGCCCTTGCCGAAAGGCACTAAGTACTAATCCTCTTCCAAGGGAGATGAAATAACCTTGACAGTACTCCATAATCATGCAAAGAAATTACGCATAGTTAAAATAATTCAATCGTTGCTTCAAAACTTTTAATTACGAGAGGAGAATTTGATTGAATATTGTAATGAGTTCGTTGGAGCAAAATATAGTCCAGCAATTCATATGACTTCAGTGAAAGGCTCTTCGCGAAGTGGGAGGGATTTCAGTCCAGGGTCAGGCAGGGCTATGAATCAAAGGGTAGTGCTGTTATAAACCTGAAGAGAAAGTGACGAGGCGTCCGAAGCGGTCGGTCAGTTGATGAAAGTAAATTGGCGAGGATTCCATCGTGTCCTTTTCAGGTTCACTCTCCTTTTCCTGGAAAAAAGGAGGGAAGAAAGCGGGAGAAGGGCGGTGGTTGGGCTGTCGCCGGGACCGCATCCGCCAGTCGGCGAATATTACGCGCTACATGTACACGAAGGGCGCCGTAGGTGCCCTTGTACTTTGCTTGCAGCTGCATATCAGGCCGCACTCCTTTTCTTACCGACATAAATCCTTCTCTCTCGCCGGCCTTTTTTCCTTCCTCGCCACGCGCTTTCTCACAGCTGAACCGCGTTAATACGGGGAAGACATCGACGTCACAAACTGTGGCTTCGTCGGATTCTCTTTTATTTTCTGCCACGTATCCTTGCCATTCTCTCACAGCCGCCTCGCGAAAGGGGATGCGAGCAGAAGGCGTATATACTCTTTCCTCTCCGACGTTCTATCCCTGATTTCCGCTCTACTGACGCAATTCTGGAGATCCTCCTTCACATAGGCCGCCACCACCAGTTGAGTTTCTTTTGCGCGCTTTCAGAGTAACCGCAGAATAGTTCACACGGAATGAATAGCACTCCAAGAATATTATTTGTCGTCATTCGTCGGTCGTGTAAGTTTGTCATTATTAGAGAGTTTGATCGTGCAGTGAAAGAAATGAAAGTTAAGTCTTGGCAAGAGGCGAAAGTTGATAAGCGCGTCATAAAAGATTTTGCCCCGATATGCGTATATTGATTTTTTTTCGCCGAGGGGAAGCATTTAGTTTCCCAGCCGGATGCAAGATTTTGCAACGAGGAAAGAGCAAGCTCGAGCCACGGCCGCGTAAAGCGTGCGCGTACCTTACACGTACAATACCTGGACGTTGTAGCATGCTGATCGTTAGTCCGTGAACGGGCCCGCAGGAGCATTCAGTGTTTTTATTGAGTAATAAGAGCTATTCAAATCGATAGATAACCATGCCAGAATGCATCGGCTATTTGTTTTAATCGCTGCACCCGCAGTTTGTAGAAAAACCGTTCTCACGACACACAGCCGCTCGCACGTGTAGCCCGATGATGCGAGCACACACACAGAAATCCCTCGAATCCGATACGAAACCAGGGACGATTAATAACAGGATATATAATACCACAATTACCTTGACGATTCTTAGAAGTAAGGATTTAGCAAGTGATAGCAACGAATATCAATTTTACGTTCGAAAGCTCAGTCGGCCGAAACAAAAAAAATGGGCCACATCTAGTAGGTGCAATGCTCACGCGTAATTGAAAGTGGAAGGCGAGGTTGCCGAGAGATCAATTGTGTTTGCCATCCGTGAAAATGATCTTATTGATTGCGGATTGTGTGTACGAGTGTATGTGCCTGGTTGGACCAGCTGTTGCGTAAGACGAATTCTGAGAGCTCTTGACGTAATGCTCGCCAAGCCCGAGAGAAAAAAAGGAGCTGAGCGAGTAAAGCGGTGAGTCGCGCACACCTCGCAAAATTCGGCTCCGTTGTTCGTCAGCCGAATTTCATTTAATTCTCCGTGACCGAACGAAATCGAAACTCACTTCCGTGACGTACATCTGCAAGAAACCCGACCTCAGAACACGATTCCTGAAGAATCGGATATGGCACGTGAATCCAGATGCAATCCCGCGATCATTCCGATTAGTAAGATCAGCAAAGCTGTCGTTTACGACTCGATAATATATAATGTTCATCATTTGCCTATAGAAACCGGTATAAAACGCTTGAAAAATCCCTGGCATTTTTTATTCTTCATCAATGCGCGTGTACATGCATTTTCTTTGCATACTAAGGATCGAGTTACATGATACCTTTTTCTTCCAATTTCCTGCGTGTCTATACGAAGTTTTGAATAACTCAACGATCTACCTTTGTTTGTTCTCTGTTTCTCTTAGTTAATCGAGTTATGTACAATTCAGGAAATCAGGTTCTCGAAGACTGGTAGCACGTCATGTCCAGATGAAAGTAAGATTTTCCACGGAAGTAATGGAAATCAGTGCTTATGCAAAGTTAAGATAAAATGGGAGAAAGAGATGCAACGATCCCGGGCGGCTTTTCCCGGCAAACGGTTGATTTCTCTAAAGATTTGCGTCATCGTTGTGGTTCGGTTTTGCTCGGTGCGTGCACCCGGAAAGAGTGCGCCCTGGAATCCATTGCACAATGCTCCAACGCGGCGCCAGCGTCTCGCACGGTCATAAGTCAGTAAAGGGCCATTGTGTCCAGTTTTCCTTCATAAAGCGTGTCGCGGATCTAATCGCAGGCCTAATCGCCCACGCAAATACCTGCGTGCTCTCGGGCGGATCGCTTCAACGGGCGCGTTATTCCGCCGCACGCACGAGGATTGTGCGCTCGCCGCTTCGATCAAGGTTGATACAGATCCTGCGCCGCTCGTTACGCCGGACCGATTGCAAAGAAAGATTTTCAGTTGAGTCTCGTCAGGGTGCAATTGGTTCTATCACTTCAGGACATGTATTTTAATATAACAGAAATACGACCAAATACTTATTGAATGTGGTATATAAATTAATTATTTCATTTTCTATTTAATTGACGTTTTTATATCAGAGTACTTTATTAAAAGGTATAGCTTGTCGCGGACGAATAGTTAATTTCCAAGAGTGTATTAGTTGGCTAGCTACGGTTAGCTGGAGTATTACTGATTAATGGGAACATTAGCTGCTTGCCTAGGCTTACCTTCGAAATCTATTAGGTTTCACGAGGCCCGAGTAACAATCGAATTACTCACACCGCAAGACATAATCTCGACTATGCGGTTAGTATGGCAAAAGTGTTCAACTTCATTTTCTCAGTGTTAGAACGAAGTTAGTACGGTTTACGAGTTCTTACACTCTTTATTATCTCTTGGCTGACGGGCGTGCTTGGGAATCGTGTTTTCCTGTTACTCTCTCATCGTCGACTTCTGTTTTAATTGCACGCGCGCAGATGAACAATGTGCTTGCAGCGGTGCACTGCAACTAGCAGTAATAAAAAGGTGGAAGACGTTACGTATGAGTCCAGATCCTTAGTAGGTCGCGCGTCGTCCGCTCTAACTCGTTCAGTGCCTCGTAGGTATGAAGCGGTCGTATAAAGCTACCTTGAGATGTGCGACGTACACAAACAAACTCCGCGATAAACTTCTTCCACTCTGAAATCCTTTCCAGTTCAGAGAAGTCTCGTATAAACAAATACAAAAAACGCCTCGATAGCGTCTTTCTTATACAACATAGCATTAAAGATTGTAGGCGTCCAACTCTCAAGTCTTGATATTTATTAGTCCTAAAAAAATGTCAAGTTAAACGAACTCCTGCAATATAATAACATTATAACATATTGAAAGGAAAAAAAGCTTCGATGAGATATGGAAAGCTCATCGCAGATCACGTGAGTGAAGCTGCATCGTTGGAATAGCTATGGGGCAATCGTCGCCAGCAGTCGCTATGGGGTTCCTTGGGATATCATGGTTCTCGCACTCGTTTCATCGGGCGGTATGTACAATCCCTCGGTCTTTGTTCCTCGTCAATTGCTTGCACTCTCTTTCACCAGCTGTGCTCGCTCTTTCTTTTGCCAATTGGCAGCTCTCTCTCTCTCTCGAGCCAATTGGTTGCTCGCTCGCTCGCGCATTAGTAGGTCGCGAAGAGTGTCTGTCGGCAGCTCGGGAAAGTCCGGCGTAGTTCGGACGGTCGCTTGAATTCGAAGTTGGTAGGTGGGCCGGCGCGCGCTCGCCCGGCAGTCCGTCAGTCGCATGCGGCATCCGAACGCCTCGAGAGAAGTCGAGGGAGGCTGGACACACACAGCACTCGCGAATCGGCCGATACACGTACACACGCATACACGTCAGAGAGAAAGAAAGAGAGTCGGAGGAGATCAGCAACGTGACACGCGTGATTCGTAAAGCGAGAACTGTAATCGTGGCGCGTTAATTTGGCGAACGGCAGCAGCCGCAGCCGCAGTTGGAGACTCTTCTCGCACTGTCGATCGCGCCGTAAGATCGGCGCTCGATCTTCTTGGTCGACTGCACTTGACTTGGAGCGGCGAAGGTGCCGGTGCTCCCTGGGCAGGAGCACCTGTCAAAAGTGAGAAGCCGAAGGCGTACACTCATCACTCGGCGACATGGTGTACGGAGGAGACTTCGAGATGGTCGAGACGGTGAGTCACATAACCTAGCCGATGACTCCGGGCATTCCGAAATCTAGCATAGACGCATGTCCCAGTTGGAGTGTAATTTCTCCGTCATATAGTGAACTCCCATCAGTTCTTGTTTTAGTGCGATGCAAAGTGTTTTTAGTTAGCCAAACTCGCTGAACATATTGCGATTTTTGGGAGTGTCAGTGGTTGATGAAAAGCCTTGCAATATTCCGTTTCAAATAGACCAAGTGTCAATTCATTTTCGTTCATAGTCTCAGCCATGCGCACTAACTCTTATGTCAGTTGCAATAGCAATCCGTGTTTATGCTGATTCTTGCAAGGCGGAGCTACATTTTTAAATCGGAAAGACACGGAATGCTTGGTCCAGGCATGGCTTAGAGTACGAACGGCCCGTTTTCACTCGCCCTGTTGAATTCGCCGGGATGTGTTTAGAATTCAAGCGTGGTTTTTGCCTGAATTTTAAACAGTCGGCCGGTCCGCGCTGCCACTCCATGGATACTCCATGTCGGTTTCCCCATTTGCATGCGGCCGAGACATACGCGAATTAGAATTAATTTGACGGAAGCGTCTTAGTGCCAGCGTATGTTGGACAAGTGAAATGCTGTCCGAGTCTGACTCTGTTGGTTGATGATAATGAGCGCGAACGTTAGTATGCAAAGTGCTAACGGTACGGTTTGTTTGCCCATGAGAATTTCAACTCGCCAAGGCTTTTCCAGTACCGCAGATGGTTTTCAACTTTTGACAAAGCAATCATACCATTGTTTAATTCATTTTTCATCTTTCTACACGCGACGGAGTACGCGTGAACTTACATTGACATTGAACCATGAATTTTAATTTATTTCGAGAATTTTTGAAAGTGATTTTATAGTTTCATCTCGTTTGAAGTGAGATGTTGTTACACCTTGATTGTGAACGAAGTAAATCAGAGTCGAGTCCCGCTAGATACGGCCCTGTCGTAGAAAGACACTGCCAGTCGAGTAGCTCGTAAGGAAGGCTAACTTTCGAATCTACTACTACCACTAAAACCATCGCGATGTCAGTAGACAGGTATGAGAGCCGAGAAATTCACTCGACTGTGTGTTACGTGATGGAAAATTTTGCGGTAAAAACGGAAGCGAGTCGCACTTCATTGGCGATCTGGTATTTCTTTCGAGGTGTCACACTCCTTACCAAAGTTTCATCTGCCATTGCCATGCTTGCTTTCATTGTACCTTCAAACCGCCTGCACCTTCGACCGTCGCCGGCGCGTCTAAAGCATCTCGTGCGTCCAAGCTAACACGAAGAACTTGAATGTGCTTCGTTACATTCTGAAAGAGAGCTTTTAAAAGCTTTATCCTGAGCGATAAGTGTGCCGAGAGGCCACGGCTCGGTGCATCCGAACAGATAGAGTAATGCGATTCATTGATTATATTAATCTTCCTGATTCCTCGGTGCCGGACTTTGTATAGGTGCAGATACTAAGAATTACTCATTTACCCAATGATATTTCTTGTAAATAGCCGATAATTACGGATATTGCACGCAGCATTCCACCGACACGGCTCGTTAATATTCTTGTACAGCGACAATGTCTTATTTGCCGTCATTCGTTATCCCGAAGTGTATTTTCGGCCCGGTCCGATGAAGTGTGCGAATGAGAAGTCATACTTCGCTTTGAAGGTGACCGATAATTAATCATCACTTCTCGAGCATCGCGCAAAGTATAACCTCGTGCCATCAAAAACTTTCGCGAATATCACTGTAATCGTTGGCAGCCAGGGTGAAGTGGACGTCGGCCCGGGGAAAGTTAACAGATTCGTACTACAGTTTATCACATGTCTCGAATAAATCGCGAATTAGCATAACTCAATCAGATCGGACGGGAATTCGCTATGTGGCCTGCATAACACGTATGCAAATCTGCGATGTGCCGGGAATAAAGAAAAAACAGCACTACTTTTTTATGCCGCGCCGGATAAAAATTGTCGAGCATAGCAATTTCTTCGGCTCGTCGACTTTATCGGCGTGACTTAATTAGATCGCTGTTTAGCTAACGCAATTATTTCTTCATCTCTTTTAACACGTTACACTACAGTATTATCTCTCGAGCCATCCAAGTTCTTTACCGGAAAATTGTTAAAATTCAAATTGAGTGTAGGGTGGAAGATAGTGATTCAAGGTTTTTTGTTAGGCGATCAATGACGTGTTCGACAAGCGATTGGTATGGTGCGTAAATCTGATTGTCGAGGAGACAGTAACTGTCTGCGAGAATGCGTGCATGCGAGCGCTCCTATGTATAATACTTGTTACTCTGGTGTGTATACAGAGAGCCGTGCAGCCGTTCGCGTAAACAGGGCGTAATTAAAAAATCTCTCTAGCAGGCCAGTCTTTGTGTGTCGCGGGGTATTGTATATAGTTGATGTCCTTGCCGAGGCAATTCGAAATCCTGTCCCGATCTCACATTAGCGAGGGCGTGGTTGGCCGCTCGCGTTCGTTCCTGGTCCGAGGATAGCAGCCAGCATGCTACTCTCCTCTTAGTAATTGCGCCGGACTCGTTTCCACGCCGCGACTTTTACGGTTTCGACTTCCCATCTCTTTCTCCTTCTTTCTCACTCCCTCTCGCCTACACACACACACACACACACACTCACCACGCGCGCGAACTAACATCACGGATACTACTCGCCTTTTCTGCCTGTTCTGGCCCAATTTTCCATTCACGTTTCCCTCAGAGACGCGCTCCTATGTCAACGAGACAATGGGTAACACGTATATCCCTCGATCGTGTGAAGTAATAGTAACCTTTATTACATAATTACCTCAAGTTATTATAAGCATTAATCACAGACGATATTGTCGAAACATTGACTAAGACATTAAGTAATTCGAAGCGTAAATTGTTTTGCTATAGAAATCCCTATAATTAGAAACTGTCGGTAACTTTGTTATTGTTTCTCATGGGTGCGAGGGAGACCTCGATGACCTTCTTCTCTTACCTGGAAATCGCATAGCCGACTGTCCCCAGCTATGCCCTTTTACCTTTACCTCTTTTCCCCCTTTCGGACCATACAAACGCGTATGGGCAGCTTTCGGTGCAAGAGAGCGAAGAATTCGCTGTATTATTCCACAGGTAAAAATGCTTAAGTACGCGCGCGCCGGCAAAGCGTGTTCCATGTTGCACTCAGGTGTCCACCCCCTTTGTTCTCCGGCGCAAGCACTTCGCCAAGCGAAGTGCACGGATTTACATGTATACGGCGCAACGCAGCAATCATTACGGCAGCCCAGCGAACAATACGCATTTACATATCGTGCTCTTTTTCATTGGCGAATGCGCGCCGATATCGAGCGAGAGCCGTGTGTGAAAGGCGAGCGAGAAGCTTTTCGGCAGCGAGTCGCGTTAGCATACACGATCGACCAGGCATTCAAGTCCCTGGTACGTCAAAGCCGACGAAGATAGAATGACTTCTGGTTACATGTCAAGTTCCATTCATTATTCCTGTTGTTAGTAATTAGAGTCATTGCCTTTCTCGATTGCCCTCTGCCAAATGAAAGGCATTGTGTTACGGAAAGCCCTTGGTGAGTGTGTGCCGCGCACGGTTACCAATTGCGTATATAAATGTAAGTGGAGCATTTCACCAGGGACTGTGAAAAGTCCAATGTAACATGCGAAGCTATTGCACAAGACCGTTAAGATCGTGCGTGTCGATCTGCGATCTAGGATTGAATCGGGCCACCCGAAATCGGGGACATTAATCACCCAGGCTCGTGCGGCCATGTGAACACGTGGGTGGCCGTCGCCGCCGCCGACTGACGCAAATCGTAATATCGCGCCTTTCCTACACACTGGTAAATCGAGCGAGGCCGGGCCGATTGCTAAGATTGATTTTCGAAAGGCACTTTTGCACAAAGGTCGATCGCCTCTCGCGATAGTTGGGCCTCCGATGATCGAGAAAGCGAAGTCGTGACTGCGTCTGTCTAACGTGACTCTGTCCGCACGTCTCCGAAGAAAGCAGCATTTCCAGAAAACATGAAAAGCAGTCATGTTTTTTCGATTGACCGTGATCGAACTTCGAAATTCAGACGATCTCTCTTACATAATTGATATGACTAATGGTGTTTCTTGAGATTGCATTAATTAATTCTCACACTCATCTATTCCATGACATTGGATAAATAAGTGAGGCTTAACGTGCGTTAAATTGCGGTCGCAACCAAAGGAGTCGAGGTAAATTTGCGGCAACCCGTGCAATTTGTGATGCTCGATGACAGTCAGTGCATCCGCATTCTCATGAAGCCGATGGGGAAAATTCTTGAGGGTATGCGATCGGCAAAAGGACTTCGAGAACCCTTCGGTAACAGTGGAGGGTGTCCTTCGGCGGAAGAATTAACGCGGTCCAGCAGCTCGAAGAGTTATTTCTGATAGGATTGGCTTGGCGGCCCCGGTCCCCTCCAGTATTGCCTCTCTTTCTCCAAGATCACACGGAAAGAGAAAAGAGATTACCGAGATCCGCTGGCAGTGGTCAGCTTGGCGTTCCTCGCAATCTCTTCCCCACCTTTAGCGCGAGCGGATCACGCGCGTGCACCGAGCGGTGCACGCGTGTACGTCCGCCCGCCGTCGTTCTTACGCGCGCGTCCATCCGTCGGTAGAGAGAGAGAGAAAGAGAGAGAGAGAGAGAGAGAGAGAGAGAGAGCGAGCGAGAGAGCGAGAAAGAGCAAGCATATATTCCGAGTTCTCGCTATGTATATCGTTTTGGCCTCGGTAACGCGAAATTTACAGCGGCCATTACGTGCTGATATTCTTTGTCTTGTCGCTCAAGCGCGCCCCTGGCACGCTCCTGCGCCACCGCCGCAGTCTGCCGGCTTTGCGTTACCTTACTTTACTTTGTTGCACACACGCCGCTCCCAGCATCCGACCTCACCTTTGCCTTCTCGGAACCCCAGTCCTCGCACAACTATTTGTTCGATATGGTCCAACATTCGAACTTTTCGCTGAAGATGATCTGTAGAGGGGGGATTTATCGATCGGCCCAACCCTACTAGAATCATTTCGATTATTGCTTATCGGAACCATTAGCATTCTAGAGATACTCTTAGAATATGAAGGTGTGGAAGCCTCAATATTGGAATTCCCTCATCGAGCCTCGATAAAACGGTTACGTGCGCGATTGGACGTGCCGCGTACGTTCCACAAAGGGTACTCCGTTACTCTCAATCCCCATCGCACACCGAAGGTTCTGTTCTTTCGATCAACACTACATCGTTCGCCGACCGTCTCTTACTTTCACCTTGTTTGTATCATGCGTATTTTCATCTCTCGGTACCCCGGCCACTATCGAGAACAATCGTGCCAAGCTCAACGAACGCTCCTGTCTATTGCGTGATAGTTCGAAAACATCGATGCCATTATTGGTCTCGACGATCTCATTCAAGAAATTCATTTAGAATTTGTAGATCTTTTGGAATACTTATCATGTTCCATAAGATCTCATTCCATGGACGAGAGATTCTAGATCTTGTACTTATTATTAGCTACACTCGGGAACACGCGCATTACACTTCTCTCCCAATGGAATTCTATGCTCGTTCTCTCTCTCCATCGAAGTTACCGAGACGCGCAGTACAAGAGTGTGGGTACGTACGTCAATGCTGATGCATTTAATTGCGCGTGTCAAGTTTAGAAAGTACTGGCACAGCTCGAGAAAGAGAGCAAGTATGACATACAGAGAGGTAGACACACTCACAGGGATCGTGCGTGTTATACCAGAGGTGTACTGTAGCGATGTGTGTATGCGTGATAGTCGTAGATCGAGTGAGTAACGCTCACAGTTAATGTTCTGTGACCATCGAACGTAAGGCGGCGACGGCGACGTCGTCCAGCGGCGACCGGATTCCGCGTTTCCAGCGACCGTTTCACGCACATCCGGATGAGGAAGACAGAAAGGAGCAAAGGTGCTGGTGCATGCCGCTGTTACCCGAGAAACAATCATACCTGTCGCACACGCACACACACACACAACCAAAGAGTACAAAGTTGCGGAGTCTACTGAGTTGTTGTGTGCGTGTGTACCGGCGTGCATTCCAATTACCAGTACCCGGTGCGTCTGACCGTGAACTATCCTTAACTACTGGCCGACTGTTGGCACGCGTAATTAAGAATCCTCCTGAACGCACACGCTCCATTCATGCCAGGCACCACATGCGAGCCAAGAATGAACGCACTTTTTGCACCGCTTCTCTTTTCCTCTCATTGGCTCTCCTTGTCGCTCGATAAACCCTCGCTCAGGGTAAACGAACACCCATTTCGCTTGTTGCGCTTCGAAGATTGTCGTAAATGTTTCGCTATCTGTTTTGATATTTTGAATTCAAGGTCCAATGAATATTTCGGGAATTTTATCAGTTATGTAACTGAAGCTCTTAGAATTCGAATTTCATTCGTCTTCCACAGAGGATAACTTTGGAGAATAGGCCCGGAGTGGTACGCTGCTCTCCTAATTAGCAGTCTCGGTGCACCTAATCGTGAAGATCGTCGTCAGATAAGCATTTTTTTCAGAGGGATAATTGTTACACGCTAATTGCACTGGGAGCGAATATTTGTTTCCCTGGCGATTGTTCGCTATCTTCAGCGGATTATCGGTGTACTGTTACTTGATTTTGATATTCGCTCTACTTCGTCCTTGCCACCTTATTACTTGACGATGCAAGCTTCCTCGGCACGGAACGGTTCTTGTTTGCAAAATACCGTTCGAATTGGAAATATTAGTCGAGAGCATTGCTATTCCGAAGTTATCCTATCTCTTTATGAACTGCAATGCGGTACCGTAATAGACGACTCAATTCCATTGGTCCCGCGTTATTAAAGTTTCGCCTATATTTTTTGCGGTATTTCTTTCCTGGGAGTGGGAAAAGTCTAGTCTCCCATCAATCACACTGGATGGCTTCTAATCATGCGCATAATCCCTCGGTTCCCAATGTATCGGTAGTCGTTTGACAGTGTTTATTGCTATTAATTCTCTCGCTTCCGGGAAGCGATGTTTCCTTGCAGCGTGCCGTGGAAGTTTGTGATAATTAGCCGTTTTCCCGTATCCCCTGTGCATGGAAGTCCCGTGGAAAAGAATCTTGCATGTGGTGTCGTGACGGGCATGATTTCCTGCAAAGATAACTGTGCGCGGCGTAAAAGATTTTGCCGCAATTTATCTTTCGATCTTTGTAACATAGTCACTCGTGTTGCTTAACAATGAGACGAATGTCAATCGATTAGAGAACTGTCGATAGGAAAAATGAAGACTTTTTGAGATCGTAACTTACAATCACTCGTCGGGACAAAAAACAGATGAGCTACGAGAGCTACCGATTGAAAGAAATCAATGATTATTGCAGAGGGACGTGTTTTACAGTCTGTATGAATGTGCATTTTAATTTCGAGACTATAGCTGGTCGATTTATCGCCCCATTAATTATTCATGAACGCATTGGAATGAGAATACTTGTATGCCTGCAATTGGATGTAACAGCTGGCTTGTATATTACCTGCTTGTGGCATTCAATGGAATAAACGTGTAAGGAAACATTAACTCCATTCATTGTTAATCTCACAACTAATGGTATAATTATGGATTTCTAATTTTAAGATCGATCGGGATAATTTGTTTTCCTTGCGGTTAGCACTTATGTCAGTGTTTCGAAGAAGTCTCTTTTTGCATATAGATAATTGTTCAATCGGTAAATTGAATTTTACCGCAAGGACACGTGATCCAGCACGTAAAGTTCTTATTACTTTTGGATCGCGTCGGAAGATTTTCTCTTGATTCTCTGTTAAATTTTTCCTAATTTAAATAGAGCAATAAATACATTCGAAAACACATGTAGAGTAACTTTATCTTAATCACCAGTCGATTTGATTAACGTTTTCACGCTCGTAATAGTCCTATCATCATGATAGCTTGCTTTCCCCGATACTCAGTTCTACTTGAGCCACATACGAGAATCGAAAAAGTTGTTACTCTCAATTAATCAATGCAAATTATGTGCGATTAGTCTAGATCAAAATTCTTTTCTCTAATATTATTAAACACCCACCACTGTCAGATTTCAGCATCAGTGGAGAGAGTAGAAATGTCGGAGAGACTTGCACACATGTCATGTCGCTGGTCATTAGAGATTTGCGTGCAATATCAAGATTTTTCTGATTGCCAGTAAGTCGCTTTGCCTCCATTTCGATTTTCTGCGCATAGACTCTGCAGACACAAGTACACGCACAGCTGTACGTGACTCTCGTACGTAGGCAGTCATGCAGGAACCGAGTTTCTTCGGTACGTGGTTTTACCGTTAGACCGCACGCTGCTCCTGTCCGCAGCTCGCCTACATACGGGCACCAGTCTTTACGCACACTTAATGGACGAGTTTTCAAAGCTTCTCCTGCTCCTTTTTTTCCGGCGACCTCGCGCTTCACTCGATCAGGAATCCGCGCACACTGCCTGCCATTTACTATGTACAAGTACACACGTGAAACTTCACCGCACCCCTAATAACTGCCGACATATTGGAGAGGAGTTACTTTACATGCTGTATCTGACGTGTTCCTTTATAATAGTCTATTTAGTATCCGAGTACAAAAAAAAAAAAAGACTGTTGGCTCAATCGAGCGGCTCGGATGACGAATGTGTACACTGCTAGCATTCGGAGGCTACTTTCCGTGGAGTGGTACGTGCTGGGAATTTGATGGTACGAAAGCTTCTTCGTTCGATCTAGTGTTTAGTCTTTGGAGAAACGAGAGGAGGGTCTCTTTGACTTGATCTTTACAGACTTGGAACTCTAGAGAGAGATTGTGCAATTTCATCAGTGCTTTCGCCGCAGCTTAGCCATAGCTGGCTCGATCCCCACTTAATGAATGAATACAAATCGTCTCAATTTAATCGGAAGCTGCTTGCCTCGCTCGGCATCCAGATAAGCTACTGATACTTTCGTTAATGGTGGAATTCCCGGCAGTACGAAATCCCCTGGCGATACATCCTAACATCCTCGTGAACAGAGAGATAGAGGGACACAGAAAAGCGCGATGGAGAAGGAGCTGGCGAGAGAGAGAGAGAGAGGAAGAGAGAAAGAGGAAAGTAATGGAGGGCAAAAGACGTCGCACGGAGGGAGAACACGAGTTTCATTTGAATAGAATAGGTCGATAGTGATTTACGATAGCCGGTCCTCGTCCGCTCGTGACTGTTTTCCACCTCTTCTTGTTCCTTACTCTTTTGCCAGCTGTGACTCGCCTTCGGCTCCCTTCTTTTTTTCACCGCGAAAAATCTCCACGCTTCGTATCTTCATCCAAATGATAATCCTTGCCCGTTCAATCCTCTTGCGAGAGCCAGGTCAGTTTGAAAATGCCGAATCCCTCGGTGGTACAAGATTTACTTCGATCGTGTCTTTTTAAAGGATATATTTTTTATCCATGGGAAATGCAATGCCAGGGAATTGACAAAGGTAATGGATTTGAATTTGATTGCGGGCTGAGAATGTGCGTGATATACAATTTCATCCCTGACAGGGATTACTGGGGAATATATAATGAGTTACGATGCCGCAATAGGGGGCGAGTAGTGTGTAGGAGCGCGAGCAGCACATACGGCTATCGGGCACTCGGTGCTCGTGAGCTGCCTGCTCTGGATGCACAAACGGGTTCTGAGAAGCAAGGGCCACCATTACCGGCGTCACCCACTGATATCTCAATAAGAATCCCCGACTCGAATCTCTCCTTTAATCCGTTAAATTCCCGTCTTCATCGATAAAGCCTGGCCTATTCAACCGCGTGAAATATCCTTGCCTGTTCCCCTCTACTTTTTCCATTGCCGCGCTCATAAATTCTCTTTTTTTCATCCTCGGCTAAGCGTTTCATATGCTCAAAGAGTACTGTCTGCTAAATATTGCTCATCGAGAGGCTTAACAGCTCGCAAATTTATTCGGCCGCTGAGTGCTCCAACAGTATACATTCTGTGTGATGTAAAAGCAAACGAAAGGCAGACGTTGGGCCAATTTTTGCTAGATACCGGCTCAGAGATTTCTATGCAAGATGAAATAGACCAAGTATATAGTATGATTTTCGTCGATAGACAATTCAATTAGGCTTTCCTCGGATGGTGCGAGAGTTGACATTGAGATTCCTGGAGCAGCGTCGTCTGTGAAAAGGGTGGGGTGTGCAATCAGATTGCAAGTACACGGTTACATATAGATAGTTATAGCCCGCATTGTACATCGAGAAGGAGAGACGGGGTGAGAGAGTGAGAGAGAGGGAATGAGGGAGGGAGGGAGGGAGGGAAGGGAGTGAGATAGAGTGGGAGAGTATTGCGCATATATCCCTATCTGCTCTGGATACACAGGAGGCGGGTTCTTAGAACGGGAGGTCATTACTGGTGCCCGGGCACATACTGATATCTCAATACAAACCCTTAGTTTGAATCCATTATAATGCCCCGGGGATACACGGGCACAATCGTCGCGTCGTGTACTTACTCTCCATCGTCCTTGTATATATGCTACCTACATCTATATAGCACTATCCTTTGAGGGTGCCATCCATACCACATTCCTGGAACGTCTGCCGTGCAACCCTTTCTCTTTCCTAGCCACGAATTCCCGCGCTCCACCACTCTCACCTTTTCCCATTTCTTTTCCCTCGGTTGCCCCCCAACCGCGCTCGCATTCTAAACGCGTATCCTTCGGAGCCATGGCTCGAGTGCAGAAACCTGGAACAATCGGCTGGCATGAAGTGAGTGGAGGCTAACATCGCTCGAACGAAATGATTATAGTGATTAAAGTGTTTGACCTTTAGGATTATTTTTAGTGGCTTGTTGCACGCGCGCACTCTCTGCGACGTACTGTTCTAAGGTGGTTAGATAGGGATCAGTGTTCGATGGGCTCAAGTCATATTTCAGATGTTTCGAGCAACCCGTGATAGTCTCGTTCCCAAGCGACCGCCAACCCTTTCTCCTTCAGTTACCCATACGAATTCTTGGAGTCACTTTTTTTTTCCAACCGTTTACTGTTCTCACGTCTGCCACTGCCGCTTTAACATTTCACAGCAGTCCCTCGCTAAGAGTACATAGACGATTTATGAAGTATGATTGGTCGTGATAGTTCACACGATTCTCAAAGATACTCCGCTAAGACCCTGTGCAGTGTGGATCCTTTATCACTTGGTGGATTTCTTTCTTAGATTTTGAGAGCATTACTATTGCTGGTGCCGATAGAGAAAGTGATGTTAGGGAGACCGTGGACGTGTGAAAGGGAAATAGGGTAGGAATTGTTAGGCGTGGTAAAAAGGTGTTGGGAGGGCACGCCAATGCTACCAGCGAGTTATCGTGGCTCCGACGGAGATCGTAAACATTGGAAGCTTATGTCTCTAGTAGGCTGGCAGGAAGTATCAATCGGTGCCCTCGATTGCATCGGCGTCCGCCAGACGATACTATCTTCGGGAGACATTCGCCTCCGCAGAGTCGATGCCATCGTAGGACACCGAGCTCTTGCTCTCGTCTAGGCATCCAGCCTCCGTCTCTCCATCACGGCAACACTCTTATACTATACTGCTTTCCTACCTGACTGCCCGATATAAGATACCGTCCAACCTCCATATTCCAATTGTCTCACGTGTACTGTCGCCAGAAATCCAGCCAATTCTCTCGCACGCCTCAATTACGTCATGCAATAACATTCTCCGGCTCTAAAACGAGTCTCTGCTGCAATGTCAGAGGAATATTTAAAAAAATGTTCTAAACTTGGACCGACCATATCCAAGTAGGTCTCTCGAGCAGTCTTCCCATTCCTTTCGCATCATGCACATTTTATACAACATCTTATAAACGCTTGGAATTCATTCTTTTATGTGGTATTTCGTGTCGCGCACTCAGAGGCGGATCATCCATTTGCGAGTGTTTAGTTGCTGTTGTAGGAACGCGCAGGGCTAAATAGAGCAAGCCAGGTCTGTCGTTTCTGGGAATCGCAAGTGCGACGGTGTCTCATCGCACGTGGGATGCCAGTCGAAGAAAACTCTGTGACTCCCACGCGTATGGTTCTTACTTTTCTGTGAGGATTTCGAGGGCATATCTTGCGTGGCCGAGTTGGGCGCAGCACCCCTTTCTCTCTCACTCGATTGCTCAGTGTCTTTATCGAGTATCGGTGTACGAGGATCGCAAATAAGGTGTGCTTATGCGGAGAGCGCTCTTGAGCTCGAAGCGAGAGTGAAAAAGTTATAAAGCCAACTGTATTTTTCCTGGCATGGCAATTGTAGCTGGGCATCCGTAGGCGGTAGACCAGATTGAACGCTCGTGACAGTCAGTAAGAGTAAAGTGCTCTGGAAGCGTTTCAACCACTCTATACTCGAACAAGCAGTATACTTTATTTTTTTAATGCTATACCACTGCTCGAGCAGTGTACCTCTAGTTATTTCTCTGGGACGAACACTCTCTTCACGCATCTCGTAAAATGCGAATACTTCGGGTAAAACAAGGGCAGTTGAAAGAGAATGGTACGAAGATAGATATTCCATAGAGAAACATCGATTAATTGTCTAGCATTTTTATACATGTGCAGGTACGATATTAAAAGTTTATTGATTCTTCATAAATTTTGTGCACGTCGCACTTTCTAGATGTTCGCTTGGGAAAAAATCGTAGGAAGACGTCGTCCGATCTCGCACATACCACATACGTGGGATCCACTGGTTTTGCTAGCAAGTTCCTGGTTCTGGTAGGCAGTTGGTCGCGCGCGTACGTTAGCGAAATAAATTATTGCTGCGTTTTCAATTTTTAACTCGTGGCCCGGTCGGCCTTTTTTCGCGAGTGTTGCTCCCTCGACCCGGCCAATCTGCGCTCAATCTTCCCGCATTCGCCGCTCCTCCTCTCCGTATGCGAGCTGCGGAGCCACGGTGTTCCGCTGAATTAAACATAAGTCAGCCGGTATAAAATATGCCGCAAACGTTACCCGCCAGATATAAAGCGCGCGCGCGCGCCGCTCCGCGCTACGTGCACTTACACGCGCGCCCACCGAACGAACGCCTCTCTAGGAAGCTTTCAGCGAAAAGCTCGAAATCGTGGAGCTTCCACTGCCACCGGAACCTAGCCGATCTGACTTGGAATCTACTCGATGAGAATGAGACTCTCGAATTCTTGAAGATTCTCAAGCCAGTAATATCTGGTCGATTGTCAACTTCTTTCTTATTATTTATTATACTTGGGAAGTATCTTCATAAGGAGCGAACGGAATATTATAATTTTAGCAGCGTAATTTCACTCCTCGACGTGTGATAAAGACACCGTTTCGGAGTACGAGGGACGCTCATTTATTCGTGCTTTTAATTGACAGGATTCCGGCACTCAATTAAATCCGCGCAATTTTTCTCGAGCCTGGACCCTGTTCCTTTGGTTGTTCCTATGCTTATTTAGTCCGCACGGGCGTAAAGTGTAATTCGTACACCTTATTAAAGGGACCGTTGAATTAATATTCCCAAGAGCGAGCCACGGGAAAGTACTCGCTGGAATAATGCAATTCATATGACTCATTAAGTCTACGCGGACCAATTTCGTTAGGCTGCCTCGTGGCAGTGGCTTTTTGTCGGGACATGAAATAACTTTGCATTAATAATCAGTTCGTTGGTAGTTCCGTCGTCATTGATGATTTAATTAATTTCGTCTTAACTTCCTCTTTACATTACGCAACCGAGTTGTCTCTTTATCGCAAGGAACCAATTGGACAGCTACACTTTCCACAAGGACGTACGAAGCATATTTTTTTCCCTTCCAAGAATTTCGCTGCAATTTAATGTCGAGTAATGACGTAACATTGCAATGTCGCAATAGCGGGAGTGTCAACTGTCTGACTTAACTGTTCGAGGGCTTATTGTATTGGGGGATCATTGAATGGTCATTGAGAGGCACGAAGTCTCCCTGCTTATTCTGATTAGCCAGCATTCGTTAGGTCGCACGTGAGATTCCTCGATTATAGTGTAGGACGAGTTCACGCAACGGGATAAATAATTCAGATGGCCGGCGATTCTCAAGTTTGCATTGGGGGAAGCTGTTTATCGAAGCCCCCATGCGAGTGAACACCTTTTCCTTCGCTGGCAATACGCGAAGCTCGATGGCAGTGTATCGAGGTGGCTTTTGTTGTCTGGAAATGGAACGGTTGCGCAAAGAGAAAGGCAGCGAGCGATGCCTCCTTGAATAAAGGAAAAGAAACTACGTCTAATCTCTATACTGGTTCTACTCGGTAGCAGCTGTCTTTCGAGTGTGCCTTTAATTGGCACATCGTTTCATCTCGTCCGTCGGCCTCGCTATTTCTTTTCCCCCTAACTTCATAGCCTCCGAAAGAAAGCATTGGTGCTTTCACACGATCGAAAAGATCCGCGTTACCAATTAATCGCGATCGCGAGTAGATCGGACTGATTGTGGTGCTTTCGAGTGCGCTTTCCTCGCGGCGCAATCATGACTGTCCACTTCTTTCGACGAGAAAATGTGTGTATCCAGCTGCGATTGACCTTACCATTCGATGACTTTCGAAAAGCATTGCTCGCGAGCAGGCCATTCTCTCTCTCATGCGTCATTTAAATCGGCTTGGTTCGCTCAGCTGGCAATACTAATCTGCGTCGCTTATTGCCACATAAATCTTCTCGTTCCGTCCTGTACTTACCTTTAAGTCTTCTATTTCCCCGAGAAGGGACGCTAACAAAAACTGAGCCTTCAACCATCCATAAAGGATACCGACGCAGAATTTAATTAGTCTTGTTGCAATAGGGAATGTCTACGGGTCAATTATAGGTCCCGAAACTCTAGCAACACAGTAGCGGCAGAGAAAGCAAAGTGGAGAAACAGAACGAGTGTAAAAGCAAACGGAAATAAATGAAAGAGAGAGAAAGAGAGAGAGAGAGAGAGAGCGAAACCAGACGAGAATAAGTGGCACAGTGTAGCAGAGATGAAGTTGCGAATCCGATAGAGATCGAGTAGTGGGAGGAAGCTCGAAAGGATAGAGCGAGCGCGGTTGAGCGTTGTCAGAGGAGGACAGAAGATTCGCACTCGTCCTTCTTGTTGGGCTTGGAGAACGGACTGGCAGTTTGAAGGTCGGCCACTCTGGGTTTTCCAAATCGCGGTCCCGCGTGATGGGTGACTTCCTACCTCCATCCTCCTCTGCCAAGCACTCTCAGTCGAGAGGGAGGATAGAGAATCGCGGTGCGGTGGAAGGGTGCGAAATGATGGGTGGGGAGGTCGTCCATGTAACCACTGGTCGAAGACTAGAGAGAGCCAGACAGGTAGAGAGCGAGGAGGAGAAAAAAAGTTCTCGACTCCGATGTACAGGGTGAGTCAGAAAGATCGACTCGCTCGTCTGTGAATGCCGTGCCGAAAGAACCCGGCAGATACCTGTTTCTTTCTTGGTTTTTTTGTTTTACGCTGGAAGTCGATCCGTGAAAGTTCCAGCTTGACGAAGTCCTGCGTGCCGAGCTCTGACTTGTTAGGGTATCGCGGTAACATCAAGAAAGTGAACTTCAACTAACCGAGTTACCCTTGAAACCTGCAAACAAGCAACATAGAAGCTTGTTCCATAGTAATTGGGGGTGGCAGTCTTCGGAAAGGACTTGACGAACCACGGAAGAGACTATATTAATGCTTGGGTAGTTGACTGTCACTCAGAGTGTATCGTATTTGCATTTCGTCGGAATATACGATTGCCCGATAACCATGGCCATCCCACATACATATATCGATTGTGTCGATCGACGCACGGGCCAAGAGGGTAGGGTCGGCGTATGACTTTTTTGCTTGTGGAACGTGGGTGATCGGCATTCTTCCGCGTAGCTAATTTAAAAGCGGAGCAAGGTCCTGTCCCGTCGTAAATAACGATTGGCGCGCGCACGCCCGTACGCGGAAGCCAGGACCACCGAGAATCGGCATATCTATACCACCTAGATTTTTTTTCTCCAACCTTTTTTCTCAGCCAAACAGTAGGACGTCAAGAGCGCTCTCAGCTTGACTCCAAGAAAGTCGAGCCAATTGATTTGCTGGAGAAACTGTCGCAGAATTGTATTATAGATGCCAGTAAACACTTCACTGTAGAATGGCGTGTGCGGGAAAAACGCGCCGCTCTACGTGGCAGGTATTACAAAATGATCGAGATGGTATCTTCGCTCATTATTCTCCGATACATGCACTCCAACGCAATTCATGGCTCCTTGGTTTTCCCCATTGCGGGCGCCTCGGCACAACAGGCTTCCCTCATTAAAATCCACTTGGCTTCTCGTGGTGTTCGCCTTCTTTATTTCGCCCTCGATTCAAAGTCCTGTTTTACCACGATGAAACCTTCAAGTGTGACAGTCTCCCTTATTCAGAGAATCCTCACTTCTGTCAGTAGGGTTCTCTGAAATACGTGTGAGGGATTCCAGATCGTTCATTCGATTCTCCATGTGACGACAGTAGCAGACAAAAAATCAAGATACCACGTGACGACTGATTGCTACCACTGGCAATTGAATCATCGGATTATGCGAGTCGCCGCCTTCCTCACGCCCTTTACTGGCGGAGGCCGTGTACGCGCGGCTTTGAATCTCGCACGCTCCGATCGTAATGCATGCATCCCGATCGCGACGTGTAGTACACGCGTGTAAGAAGAAGCCGGCTACGCCGCTGGCAACAATGGCGATGCGTGGGCGGGAAAGTGTTATTAATAGCGAGGACCGCTAATATCTCGAGCCGCGAGCGATGCGGCGGCGGCGGCGGCGCGCGCGCGCAATAATGAGGTAATTATTAACGAGACGCGATTATACGGCCGAGGTAGTAGCATACGCGCGCGCGCCCAGCATCCAAGCACACCGCGTCGTTGGCATCCCGTCGCTGATCCTCTCCGCCGCGCTCCAGAAAATCTCCGCGCCACGCAAGCGTAAACCTCGTATCTGTTTAAACCTTCGCGCGCGCGCGCGCGCGCGTTTATGACTATTTTTCTTGAGAACCCTTGTAATGAAGTTTGTGCCCACTGCCAATTGCAGTAGTCGCTCGGGAATAACCGATGAATTAAATCGATGAGATACGCTGGTTGCTGGTTGGGTTAGAATAATGGTAAGCAAGCCAGTCTTAAGCGGCGCTAATTAAATTTACTTGGGGAATTAAGATGGGATGCGTGAGTCCACATATCCTCGGGATTATATCCTTTGCTTCTTACCAGTCGTCCTTCTCTTGCCTTTGAACTATTCGCTATCTCTCTCTTTCTCTTTGCTTCTGGAACTACCTCTTGTAACGGTAGTACTTCGAGGCACTTGAGTATCATCCACTTGAACGATTTGCCAATGCAAGCAGTACGCTCGTATGCATCCTGTTATTGAAACAGTGTGGCTGATAGTTGAATCCTACTCGCATCTTGCTACTCTTTAACGGCTGTGATTTGCCGCCTGTCGTTCAATGCCTAGTTAAATGGGAATCGAGATAGAAAGGAATACATGAAAGGATTTATTTATTTTTTGACGGGCATAGATAGTTTCATTAGTCGGTGCTTTCAAATTAGTCGCATTGAATTTTACTTTATACCTTACTTACATCTTACCGAGAGAAGAGTGAATGAGAGACTTCTCCTTTGCTCATTCCGCTCCTAGGATAGATTCTACTACCCGGCTTATCATATGCAAATCTCGGACCTTTAAACGCATAGTGGTAATGATCTTTTCCGGGGGGATTGCTCTTTAAACTTTGCCATGAATGAAGTACTTGGCGGTGAGGATAATTCAAGAGGGTGTACATTTTGTATAAAATATATGCTGGTAGATATATTATAATTTTTCGAGATAATTGAATCGTCTAATGTTTAAAGTGGCAAAGATATTTGTTGTCAAAGCCAGCTCGTCTGATACGTGACGTTAAATACCCATGCTTCGAGACACAGTGTCGCGCCTATTCCACGTGCAGTCGCAGTCATATCGGGAGTTTAAATCACAACACAGAATTTGCGCCGGTTGTCCTTGGTGCAGTTAGAAGTAATCGAAGTACCATCTGACTGATTTTTCTGCGAGAGTCATCGTAAAGCAATAGAGAGAAGCTCAGGCAGACTTCCGTCCTTGCGCGGCGCTCTCGAGGAAGAGGAAAGGGTAAAGATAGAGACGCGGGGAACAGAGCGGTGTGGCAATTGAAAAACGTTGATTTTTCCTTCAAGGCCGAGAAGGCTTCTCCGTGGATTTATTGACAAGCAATGCCGCCGGCGTCAAACATACATTCGCTTTACAATGAAGATCGTAGTGAACACTGAGCGCCTCGTGTGATGTTCATGGAACATTTAATTATTACATATTCATCTGGGTTGAAAATTTCTCTTCCAATTTCTTCAAGTTCGTTCAGTGCGGTATTGAACGCCCCCGATTTAGCTATAGCTTGATGTAGTTTAACTGGAGGAGGCCGGTAAATCCCCGGGCGCTTCTAACGTGGACTGATTTTCGGCGCGCGCGCTTCGGAATAGCGGTACTACGATAATCCCGTGATCGATCTGGATCTCTAAGCGAGTGCAAAAAATCTCTCCACGTCGCCTCGTTCGGAAAGAATAGACTCCGAATTGGGAGGTGGTACCATCGACGGTGATACGGGATTCTTAGACCGTGCGCAACTACGACGCCGGGTACACGTGTTGATCTTATGGCGCAGTCGCTCGTCTCACTCCCGATTATTCATTGGTTCGATTAAATTGCTTTTAGTCGTGTCGAAACCTCGAAGTGAAGAACCAGTATCGATAACATCGCAGAGATTTCCGATTCTTCGAGAATAAGTTACAGTGATTTTTCTTGGATGTGAATTTATGTTGGGGGATGTTGCATGCAACGTTTGTGACTGTGTGACGAGTGAGCAGAAAGATCGGAGTAGAAAGAAATATGGAGATCTGCTGCCGGCGGTATCGCGTCAGGTAAAAAGTGTGCCGTTCGTCGAGCTTACGGGACCACCAGACAGTGCTAATGAACTGTTTTATAAACGCACTGCGCGTCTCCTTTTTCTTTAGTTCCAACAATTTCGTAAATGAGCAGACCGCGTAAAACATAGCTTGCTGACATATTCAGCCGAAAAGTGAGGAACTGGTCGAGGGAGAGACACCACCTGTTTCCCTGAAGGGTATCGTTCGGGTTTTTCTCGACTGATTGTGAGTCACTCGGAATTATGCGCGCCGCGGTAACGAGTGTAACGAGCCATAAACCTGGCTTGCACTGAAGTATGCGCGGATCGCTCATTCCACCTGGGAATACTGTGTTAAACGATGATATATTAACAGTGGGGCCAATTAGCACGCAATTACAGTCCCTGTACGTAATCGGGTTAATCTTAGAAAGCAGAAACCGTCAAGTTTTTGAACGGTACATCAAACAAGTTTAGTACTTATATGTTCGACTTAACGTAAGAACTAAAGATATACAAGCTCATAACGATCGCATTGCAGTCATTCGTCCCACTGAATGTTTAATATTTCATACAAAAAAGTCATATTAGCATGTCATAAAAATCATGTCAAATCTTTACGGCTACCGGATCGATAAATATAACGTCCAAACAGAGGTATCTATTTTCGATTGAGCAAAAAAAAAAGATGATGACCAGTTTTTTCTGCTTCGAAATTTTTAATCCGTCTCACATCGTAAGTCTGCTCTGAGTTCAGGTGATTTGGCATAGTGTACGCTTTCTAAATCAGGAGTGCTTCGCTCGATTTAGAGTCTCTCATCGATTTTTTCTTCGCCAGAATACACATACGCGTCGGAGCTAAGATTTCTCAGCCGTCGCCTTTGAGATTAACTGCGATTAGCTGCGATTATCTCTAATCTCTTTCAACCGATTGCTCGATCATCCAAAGAATCGTAAAGGATAGTTTATACTCTTCCCCGGTCTTATCCTGCAGGTTAGCCTTCTCTATCAGACAGGCAACCGACTGGAAACCGGGTTTCTAGAGTACTTCAACGGTAGAGACGCACGCGTCCTGTAATTTACGATTGCCGACATGAACGCGCAGCATTTAGCATAACTGGAATTAATTGCTCGCAATGACTACGCGAGTGTATGATTGTCGCGTGTAGGAGAGAGCTGCTTGTGGAAAGAGCAGCGCTGGAAAAAGTGACAGAAAAAGGAGGAAACGATTGACGGAGGCACGCGATCACGTTACAATAGCGATAATAAGCAGGGAAGTACCTTTCCCGTAAATATAAATGTTTCTGATCGGTGAGACATTGCTTGCAAGGATACGGCTGATACAGTCGGCGAAGTATGTCGCGGCAAGAAGTGCGTAGTCTCGTTCCCGCCACCTTTTTGCTTGATAGATACCTTGAACACAGAGTGGATGAAGGTGAAGGTTTCGTAAGACGCTCCGATAGTTGAATCTCGAATCCAATCGATCGGTAAGACCACCTTTGCGTTGGCCCAGATATAACGCCATTTTTCTAAAGGACTCATTTCCTTCCAATTAGTCGGAGATGAATCTTTGATGATATGTTCGAATACAAGAATCGGTCGAGTGGATAACGTTCGTCGTATAATGAGACAGTATGACGTGATACGTGTTTCGAGGGACAGTTTAAAAGGTGGGGTGAAGGAGATTTATAACAAGAGCAGTAACATTAGTTTGCCAGTACAATGAGCGCACGAAGTCAGGAAGAGGAGAAAGAAGAAGTTGGAAGACTGCCATGCATTGTTAACTGTGCGGACAAAGACCGCTCATGACGTCATAATCCTTTCTAATTTCGTTACGTCACGAGGGATTAAGGATCCCAGCGCGGTGTGGTCCTGCGAACTCCTGCCGAGAGTTTCTCGTCCTTGAACCTGTCTCTCGTGTTCTCTCTTTGAGTCGTTGAACTCGCCGAAACCTCGCTTCCACCGAGAGCGATACACACGATAGCCTCGCTGCTCTAGTTTCACATTCCTGCGTAGCGCCGAGAGCCGTCCAAATCTGCCCCACTTATCGTATCGGTGTAAAACAAAAGTGTCATGTACTGACACGAGGTTTCGCAAGCTCCACAGTGGATGAACACGATATCTAGCAGTGTCCAGCCCAAATCATTAAATCCCTGTCATACGTTTTGCGCTGTTAGCACTGACACGGTAAGCTGAATACAAGAGTGTGTTCGGACTATTAACACGTACGTGGGCGATTCTCGAAGCTCCCAATCTTCCTTTCACCTGGGGTCACTGAACCAATTTCCAAAGTTACCGTCTGTTTAATATTCAAAGTTTAGAAAAGCTCTTCTATCAAACTGTCTGGGTAAAATCAGCCCTTCTACTTTCAATTAGAATGAATAGACGCATAAAGAATACGTCGTAGCCCTTTTTTACGGTCGAGAAGATGTTATCGAAGGTCACGGTTCCTTACCTAAAATCATTATCGAAGCTGTCCAAAGTTCGCCAGGCTTAACGTACATTGCGACAGCTTACCACCGATAATCCCGGCGCTATCACGACATGTTGCAAATGCTTCTGACCGATAATTATTCCGATCGCTGGGGGAAATGTACCGAAGCGGATCTCTGGCTCTGCTCCGGCTCTCCGCCGAAGGTGTGCCACTGCACGCAAACAGATAACTCTACCGATCTTCATAAAGTGGACCTTGGGGTCACGAAGATTCTCTCATCTTTCAGCAAGTTTTCGACAAGAATATTGTCGAGTCTTTACACGATGAATTGCTCACGGAAACACATAAATTCGCAGTCTCGCCTCCAGTTTTTCCAGGCGAGATTTCCACGCTCATCGCGTTGCGATCTCATTGTTGGGTCCAGTAGCATCAGGTTTCGACGTATCCGGGGGCGGGGATGTAATGCAAGAAAGGAGAGAGTGGTGCAGAGCCACCACAGTGCGAGTTAGTTGGCACTCTGACGTCAATGACTGGTTCGTTCGTACACGAAAGACCAAGAAGGCAGCGGCAGGAAACCAAAAGAAGCCGCAAAAACTCGGCCATTAAGAACGCGCGCGGTATACGTGCGCGTACCAGCACTCCACCACTCTTCCCAGAAAAAGGACAAACTCTTTACGACCGCGTCCCGCAGACTAATTGGGTAATTGTCGGGATATTAACAACTTTCAAATACCGAGCCCTTGAAGCACATTATATTTAGTACGACTGCACTCGCCGAAGGTCTCCCGTGTGCCGACTCTCCCACCCGCTTCATCCTAGCTCGCATCCTTCACCCCTAACACGTTCTTGCATCCTCGACAAATGAACCCATTATAGCCTAGGAGGAAGAACGCCCGAGAGATTATGATTTCCGCGTGATGTCTTCAAAGGAGGATCGCGTGCTGCAGTTCCAGCGTGCGGAGAGATCCTATCGGGCTAGATAAACATTCTCCGTCTCCGTCTGACAGGGTGCTCTTTCGTAGGGGTAGTCGAGAAGTGGAGAGAGAGAGAGAGAGAGAGAGAGAGAGAGAGAGTGCGAGCGGTTCTCTTTTGTAGGCTGCTCATATCTCTTGCAGGAGGAACAGCAGCAGGCAATTCGCCTAGAGAGCTAGGCGCGTTAGTTCTCCACCAGGTGGTAGGGATTGCGGCCGGTATTGTATTTCCACCTAGCTATATCCGCGTGCCCGTGCAAATCCGCGGTCCGCCCAGCTTCCCGGCTCACCTCCTCCACCTTCACCCTTTCCCCGCTCTCTCGCCCTCTCTCTCGGTGTGTGCGCGCGGGTATAATCGTTTATTTCGCGTCGACCTTTGCGGGGCACTACGTCAAAATGTCAGACGCGACCCCGCCTGAAAGAAAGAGCGAGCGGAGAAGACACCGGCGAGCAGTGGAGCGAACGAGAAAGAAGGAGATGGCGCAGGGAAGATGCACTGGGAACCCTGTAATGGGCTTACAAAGCGTAACAAACTGATGCGAGGTCAAACACACGACGGGCAATAAACACACCGAGAGATAAATGGGCCCTTAAGGTGCACCACACCGGGACCCATCGTCCACCCGTCTCAAGAGTGTTTCTTCTTCGCGTGGAAGCCTTTTCGCAGTGTCTACTGATGTATATATATATATAGATAATAACGAGTTGTTAGGGATTATTTACTGGGAAAGCGAGTAGTGATGTTTACTGCTCATTTACTCGCACTTTCGGTGATCGTTTGACGCGATCCTGTCAAAAAGCCCTGATTAGACTTACGTTCAAGACACTACAAGATGCAGTGGTAATTTAAGTGTATACTGGAGAAGGGTAGATGAGTCAAGTTTTGCGTGGCCCGATTTCATATTCCGTTGAGAATTATTATTACATTGCTATCGCTCGGGTTGAAGGATGCAGTCCGAGATCGCCCCGAGCCACGAGTGACTTACGAAGCGTAACAAACTGACACGGGGTTAAGCGGAGGACGAGCAATAAACACGCGAAAAGATAAATGGGCCTGTTACGCTTGGCGCGCTATCTGCGAGAAAGTGTATCGCACCGGTTAAACCTTTTTATTGGTCTATGAAAATATATTGTTCTTAGTCAGTCGAGTGTACAAGGATAGGTAGTAGAATGATAAACGTGGAAAGTAGTTAGATATCTTTATTAGCAAGCCGTAAACAATGGGACTTGAAAAGTTATTAAATCAGTAGATTCAATTAGACGTAACCTTTGGTTTCCCAGTAATTAGAGTGACTCAATGAGAAAGGGGATAATATTCGCAACATTGGCCTGTTTACATTTGCAGATGCCACAGACCGTGCCTTCAGCAGCCGGCTTCTCGCCGTCGTTCGACTACAGCACATTTCAGTTTGACCTGTCCTTACTGCCGGAGGACTACGGTGTCACGAACACACAGAGCACCCTAAAGCCCACTCAAATCAAGCAAGAGGCTTGTTCGCCGCGTCCTGGTTCGCCAACGAGCTTCCCTAGTCCGCCATACACGGGTGCGGGCGCCGAATTACCCTTGTCTCCGAACTATTCGCAAGAAGGCTCGCCCGGATATCCAACTAGCCCTTACTACGTACCAAGGAGTCCACAGAGTGCACAGTTCTATCCAACAAGTCCAGAACCATCGACCAAACAGCCTGTCAAACGCGAGAAGAGCCTCGATCTCCTGGCTATCCTTCAAGAGTCCAGGTAAATCCTACCCCAATTTTATCATACACCTTTATTAATATAGACCCTATTATTTCAATGTCTTTGAACCACCTGTTGCCAATAAAATTTAAGCTCCCATAAACTACGATTCATTAAGAATATTTTTATAAAGTTGGATGATTCTATTCATTTTTACAGACTCTTGGCCGAGAGTCTGGGCTACAGGGAGGACTCCACCGACTGCACAGTGCCCTGCACTCCACCGAGGACCGAGGAAGACATATATAATAGCCTTGACGCGGACTTCTTCGCGAAGAAAGAAGATACCGCAGTACAGGGACACCCACTGCTCAAAGAGATCCTTTTCAAGGAAGAGCCACGAACTAGCTGCAGCGGAAGTAGCGCCAGTAGCACTAGTACCAGCAGCACTCCCAGCTCTTCCCCGTTATCTTCAGCTTCGTCCACAGCCTCTGCCTCGCCCGCTCCAATTGAGCTGGAAAATACTTCACCCCTGCGTGAATTGTTATTCAAAGGCACACGAAAAGAGTTCACTGAAACTGCAAGAGCGACGGTATTGAAAGTTGAAAGAGGTCAAGAGGAAAGTGCAAATCCTTTGCAAAAGGAAGAGGAACTGTTCAAAGACGGTCAGAAGAGCGACCATCAACTGTTAAGGGAAGTCCTGAGGGATACGAGCTTCCAGAGGAAGTACAATCTGAGACCAGTGGATCTCGGTGGCGTTGGGACAGGATTCGTCGAAGACATGGAAGCTGGCGAGTGCGTCGGTGATCTCGCAAGGGAGCAGATCGAGCCTGTTCTCAGTCTGGCGATTCAGCAGCTGCAAAAAGACTTCGATAATACCTGCGTGGCCCTCGGCATACATCCTGGTGGGTACAAACATACACAGACACAGACATACATATACAGTAACGATCTGCATTCGCCGCCCATTAATACCTCACTTTTTATGATCGATGGAGACAACTTAATTGAGCCGGCTTGCATCTGCAATTGGCTCGCATTCAGTACTCATTAATGCAATCGGCACAATAACGGCCGCTGATAATTCGAATGCTAATCAATTTGTTTCACGGTATCATTGAATTTACGTGCCGCTTGATATCGTAGCCTCTAACGCATTCCCATGATTTATAACGGTCCGTTGACTTGGATATTGCATTCGGATAATCAAGAAGTTTCGAAGAAACGATCATAAACGTTGAATAGTTGGCTTCCTAGTTGAAACGGTTGTTGGTGAGCTAGCTGTTAATTCGGAAACTCGGCATTGCGCCGAGATAGTGATTAATCGCGGCGGAACGATTGGGAGACTGTTTTTCCTAGTAACGTAAGAAGGATACGCGCGAGTCTCTCTATTAGACCTTCTTGCTACCTTGCCGCGGGCGAGGCTCTGACGTTTTCTTCGTCGAGTACCTCGCGCAGGCATAAGAACTGCCCAGTTCTATTAGTCCCCGCGTGATGTCACGCTCGGAATAAGTTACGAAGTTGCCACTACCGCTGACACGGCATGCTCTCACGAAGCATGCTTTACGAAATTTCGAGGCCTTCCTTCAAGGTCACCCGCGCCTTCTTTCGACCCTTTTCTAACTGCTGTGTCGATGGAAAGTTGATCGTCGATGAGTAACGTTCTGTTTTTGGACACTGTTCATCAGTACTCGTGGCAGAAAGTGTTTATGTGCCTACGACCTTTCACTTCCTGTCCGCTGTGTACAAGTTGCATTAGTAATAGTTGGTTTAATGGAACGCAGCATTGAATGAAAGTGTTTGTCTGATTGCAGAACCAAGACGATGGAGCGCCGCGGATGTGGCAGCTTGGGTGCAGTGGGCCAGGAGACAATTGCAGTTGCCCTCCGTCCCATTGGAGAGCTTTAACGTAGACGGTGCAACATTGGCTTCCCTCACGGAGGAGGAATTCTGCCAAAGAGCTCCTCAGGTTAGTTTCAAATAGTATAATATCAAAGGGAAACGTAAAATTGTTTGCACTTCTATGATATACTGCTTACGTAATATTTTGTGGAACAAAGTGACTATTATTTAACAACCGCAACAGTATGGTGTCTTTTAATAAATCGACAGTAGAAGTATCCTTGAGCTTGTCAAATCGATTATGACAAGGGAGCCGAACTCAAGTTTTTCTTACCAGGTATCACTGGCATTTATTCACGGCGATGATTCCTTATCGGTCTTATGCGATACTGACGTAATATCATCGGCGCCTCAGCAATGAAATTCGATTCGGTTCAGAAATCATAGCGAAACGATGATTCGAAAAATGTCGAAGAATCGACCGTGGGGATAACGCGATTGTGTCATTGTGCGCATCGACTCGTGTTCACGTGCCGCAGATAGTGTCAGTCAAACTGATTATTACTTATTACTCCCACCGTGAGTTGGGCTATTCGCGAACAATGCGAGGTAGAGTGAGACGAAAGGATTACCGGCGCTCAGTCATGAATGACACACGACTTCTCCGCAACAATACACACATAAGCTTTGACTATTTATCTGTCGGCTCGCTCGAGCCTCGGACATTTTTCCCTGGGGTTATCGCCGGTCGTCTCGAGAATTTACAGCCGATTTCGTGTGCGCGGGCGCGTATGTTATCGCCCGGACTGCCGGGAGAGAAGACCTCCCGCTCGCAAACAGACAAGTCGATCTTCCGCGTGCACACTTCCAGGTTCAGGGCCTCGATTAGCATCGCCTAGCTTGGAGAGAGAGAGAGAGAGAGAGAGAGAGAGACCACGAGTGGTCTTTGCACCCTCTTCTCATAGGACAGTAAGCACTGCTTTAGGCTCCCATTACGAGAGTAACTATTAATGCCAAACGCATACGCGTTGCTCCTTATCTATTAGAGAGGTTGGAATGCACCTATTGCCGCGTTTACGTTAGATTCGCATTGGTCTTATCTTTCGCAATCTTCCTCAGTAAAGCGTGCATTGTCTGCTTACTTTGGTCCTCGTCGTACCCACGGTAGAACATGTGGAGCCGCGTTCTCTCCTTCGATGAAAGAAGTGAGTGCGCCGGCAGGACACTCGAGAAGCAGGGCGAGCATGCAACAGGCTCGAAAAGCGTATACTATATGCGAGCGCCGGCAGCCACCGCCGGGCAGGATCCGGTGAAAGTGAGTTTCCTGGAAATCGGCGTGCGTCTGCATTCTTTCCTCATAATCCGCATTTGAGGGGGCACGAGAACGGCCGCGTGAGTAAGCAACCAAGCTAATGATACGGTTTACGCTGAACCAGCGCTGGCTTAACGGAACCAGGATTCCCTCGGTACCCCTTTTGCCAATAAGCCAGAGAAGGAGTGAGAGAGAGAGAGAGAGAGAGAGAGAGAGAGAGAGAGAGAGAGAGAGAGAGAGAGAGAGAGAGAGAGAGAGAGAAACATGTAGCAACTCGTTTCTTTCTCCCATGTCCGCGCGTCTCTTCCACGAGTCGGCACTTACACAGTTCGTTAGTGAGTTCGAAAAGCTGCGAGAAATCTTAAAGGCGATGCTAATTCTGCCGACAAGCATTGCGCGCCTCGTGTGTTCCCTCCTTGCAAGGAAACGGCGCTGCTTCGGCACTTCTGTCGCTAGTAATCCTCGCGTACTTTAAGTCGCCGTAACTAATTCTTAATGACACGAGCATTTAACAGGCCGAATTTATTCTCCGCACTCTCCGAGTAATGCTGGACTCTGGCGCGAAGGTTTCTCAATTAAGATCTGTCGTCCCGATACATCTCCCTCGGTGAGCTCCTCCCGCGCTCACAGTTTCTCCCATAGAATCGAGCGGGAACTAATGGAGGATGCAAAACCCACATAACGTACGGTAGGCAGTCTCGCATAATGGATTCTGCTTTGAGTCTAGTAATTGGATAATCGCAGTGCGATATACAGCGGCGATCTTCAGCCTAGAATCATGATGTCGGAGTTTCTGCTCCGCGCGTTCTATCTGTAATTTCGTGGATTCCTGGCTGGCGCTCTTCGCGCAGCCTTCACCGGCGTGTACTTGCTCTTAAATTCCCCTCCTTGACATATTGATTGCAGGAATCTCCCTTTCAAATACCATCGCGAAGCGAAACACACGGTACATGTACGTGGCAGCTAGGTGAGCGAGATAAGATGCGCTCTCAAGCATTTTTCGATCTTCTAGCGCGAACGAGCCATTCCTCTCGCTCTGTCAGAATGAATTCCCTTTGTCTAGAAAGCATCTTCTTCTCGGAGTGAATACTTACTTGACTCGGTCGAGTGTTACAAATGCGTGTCGCACGAGTTCGACCGACAGGATCGTATCGACATACTCATCTCTTTGGCTCATCGATGATTTTTCGAATGCGCAATGTTGGATAGTATGCGGCGCGTTCACGCGCGTGGGTTGCCGGGCTATTGTTCGGTGAAACAAGACGCGGAGAGTGTTGTTTAATAGGCGGTTAAGCTTTTAATAGCAGGCTAGTTACGCAGCATCGAATGCGCGCGGGATGCAGGCAGACGTGAATAACTGTACGGCTCATACTCTCCGGCGTGCTAGGCAAATTTATCAAAAGCGATTTGTTCTGACGAGGATAGTTACTCGCGCGCCGCCTCCTTTGTGCCGGCACCGTGGGAGACCTCATGAACTCCCACGAACCTACGGTTCTCCCTGACTCACATTTTTTGGCTACCTAGGCGACTAATCACTTTAACGTCATCCTATTTCAATCTTTCCATTAAAGTATGTTAATGAATTACCGCCCACCTGTAATTACAAATATAACGACATAAATAGAATAAATGAATCAATAAATTACAAATGTAATGTTTCATTGACGCAACAATCGAAGACGTTTGATTTCTCGGTCATTAGAGTACAGTGTGGTACAGTGAAATGAGTAGTGTGTAGTCAGCCAGGTTGACATGACAGAGAGTCGGGTGCATCATCGATTGCGTTGTGTACACATTACACATATGCGGCGAGGAAGCTAGCGAGCGAGTGAACGAGTTCAAAGATGAACCGTTCGTCGGGAATTATAACTCGATCCTCTGAATGCATGCGGAGAGTCTGGAGGCGCGCTCCTGGCGTATAACTGCATCTAAGGTGCGTTCGCGGTCTCCCCTGCTCTCGCCTCGCTACTCTTCGCTGCAGCTTCCAGTGCATCGTGGTGGTGCAGCAGGATTGGATCTCCCGTACGTGCTTGGACGCGCCATTGGACCACAGAAACGATCGAAAAGTGGGTCAACGGCTGGCTGAATGCCTACCTGGTCGACTCGCTTGCTCGCTCGTTCGCTTTGCTGACTGCCTGTTGCGTCTCCCAGCACAGCCGCTTTCTCTTCTCTTGGCCGGCGCAACGGCTTCTGCACGAGGAATTCTAACGCTTGTGTGTCCATCTCCCCTTGCTTTTGTGGCCCTCTCTTATCGCCCAAGCGATCTTTCGCCTCTCTCGATGGATGGCTTTCCTCTTTCGAATTTCCTTCATTCTCACTGCTCCTCGCATCATCCTCCTCATCTTCATCCCTGACACTGATCCGATTTTCGATCACCATTATGGCAGTCGCAACTTGGAACAGTTATACTAGAGATTTACATCTCCGACTGTTCTCTGCTGATATTGTATTTTGGTTTCACTTTACACCAATCATTTTGCTCCTTTCGTTCGCTCCTTCTTTTTACTCTTGCCACTCTTCCCCGGCACCAGGAAGGGCGGACCGTTACGAGTATCGGTCACTTTCCTGGAAGCTGAGTGCCAGCGTGCGAGCCAGCCGTGCGAGGACTCATGCAAATGGAATTCATCTTCAGTCGATAGGTTTAATCAACCAGATGTTAAAGGTTTCATAGTCAAATTTGTTATAACTTGGAACAGCTATTTAGGATATCATACGATATGAATAAATGTGGATGATACTTTACAGTAGGTGATCCATTTTTGTTACAGTGCGGTAGCATGTTGCATGCGCAACTGGAAATTTGGAAGGCTGCTGTTGAAGAATCACCACGCAATACCCTGGCAGCTTCGTGGAGTCCTGCTGGAGTGGTTCAAACTCCCAATAATACCACTACCAATCCATCGCCCACTATCGGTAGTGTTACACCTGTGAGCGTTAAGGGGTCATCTTGCACTATCGAATTTTCTGATGGTGAGTCATTATCCTTGTCTGTCACCATCTTTCACCCAGCATTGCTACATCTGGCACCGAGTGTCCTACATTTATCGCTACGAATTCGCAATAATTTCACTTGGAAATTGTAACTGTGTATCGAATTCCTTGAATACTCGAGGATGACAATACCAAGCTGTTCCAAAGTGGGAGAGCATTTCATCTGTCATGGTCAATGGTTACCAAAAAGAGGCGGCGGTTCGTCTTGGTGCTTTCAGACGAGGATGAGGATTGCGGCTCCGCTCAGTCGGGTAACGGTGGTACCACTGGAAGTGGCAAAATTCGGAACGGTGGTTCCCACATTCACCTCTGGCAATTCCTGAAGGAGCTCCTACAGAGTCCCAGCGTTCATGGTTCCTGCATCCGTTGGCTGGACCGCGGCAAAGGTGTTTTCAAAATCGAGGACTCTGTTCGGGTTGCGAGACTCTGGGGCAAGAGGAAGAATCGACCAGCCATGAACTACGATAAGCTCAGCCGCAGTATCAGGCAGTACTACAAGAAGGGCATCATGAAGAAGACTGAGCGCAGCCAGAGGCTCGTCTATCAGTTCTGCCATCCTTACTGTCTGTAAAAGTAACTCCTGGCACCTTTGCACTCCGTGTAAGCCCTCTCTGCTTCTCGGATCTTCTATTTATTACGCGCGCGATGTAATATTGTAAAATACCAAGCCCTCGTTCCCGATCTTATTGATCTTTTGAGAAGTACAAGAACTATTATTTCAATCGAGAGGGCTGATTTCTTTTGCGCAAAAGAAATCAGGTTGCCGAGTGTAAAGGATCCTAATCCCCTTCCACTGACTCCGGACTCCTATATAAGCTTGAGTTTCCCCGAGTTTAGAGTCAGTTGAAGGGTGTCCATAATCGAAGGTCTTCCGATTACTTTCGCGTGCAATTTCTCTTTACTTACAGAGTGAATGTGAAGTGTACGAGTGCATACTTTGGCGTGCGTGTGTTTCAAGTGTGAATGGTTAAGGCATTGCTTTTATCGCTTAACTGATTAAGGAAAAATCAAGCGCGAGGATAAACAATCCGCCGTGCTGGTCATTATCCCGATTGGATAAAGATTAGCTACGGCCGGGTATCTTTTAGTACGCCCATTTGGGCGATCCCAAAATCCCCTCTCCCTCCTTCCCCCTGCCGAGTGCTCCCTGTGTCTCTATTCCAATTGACTCTGTCTCGTAATGAACACACCTTTCTGGCGTCACACCACCAAGTCTCTCCCGCAAGATCCGTGCACCCCGCGCGACGTCCGTTCTTAGCATAGAGCGGGCGTCGCGCTAGAAATTCAACGTCACCAGCGCCGTCCTGGCGAGAGCAGTAGCCAGACACTTGCCGTTAGGGATGTTTCAGACTTTGCGGAAGGTACGTTCCCGAAGTTTCGAAAGGCTCTGTTTGATTCCTCGCCAGGACGGCGGTGCGTGGCGGTGTGGAAGGACGAGGAGGATGAAGAGGAAGAAAGTGGAGATTCATTGGAGAAATGGGAAGAAAAGTGTCCCTTTTCTCTCGTCTCACGAGTGCTTACCGGTGCCGGTCGCCAGAGCCCTGAGCTGCGTATCCGCTGTCCATGGATCCACGAAATAGCCGAGCAGTCTGCACCACGGAATCTTATTCGTGGCTGCTCACTGCTAACGCTTTTCAAAGAACGTCCCTCTAATCCACGGGGAAACTCGCTCGACCCAGTATAGGTTCGTTCGATTTCAAACTATTTTTCTACTTGTATTTTACATATTGCCGTCTCCTTTCTACGCGGGATATCTTTCGACTATTTACTAAAGAGAATTCGTCTATTTTTCTATCGATATATATTGAACGAAGAGCGCGAAGGACTATTTATTTTAGGCCCTAGTATTTATTTTTCAGTTATGTATACTCCGATTGTGAATCTCATGATGTATCGATTTAGATCCGATTGCATCTGAGATAATATCAGAGTATTTAAAGTAGCATTCGCAACTCTATTACAAATGTACTGAAAGTCGAAAATAAACTTTGAGCAAGTCCTTATACGTCGCAGTGCAAAGCTTCTCCCCATGCTGACAAGTGCCTTCTCCGCATTTGCGGGTATCGGGGGCGTTTACCTGAGTAACGTGGTATTCCGTTGGATCGCAAGCCTTGTAGTGGGCCGCAGCCGCAAAGTATGAGAGGCAAAAATTCGGTTGCATGCGATAGGATCGACGAGCGATCGATTCGTCGTAGGAGAGGAAAATGTGTGTGTCCGGCAAGGCGCGCCTTAAGGGCATTCTTTGAAGAGACGCGCACAGACGGCTCGTGGATAGCTCGGGGCATCGACGATGAGCGGCCGGTACTGGTGATTTTGGTCCCATATATCTATGATATATTAAACGTTGTATGTTCCATGAACGACTTAGTCCGTAAGGTGTTCTCTCCTAGCGCTCTAAGCTCCTCGAGCGGCTCAGGTGAGTCGCTCTATATAGTTATACTCCAAGAGGTTCGTCCTTTTTTCTTTACGCTACTTGTAACAAGCGGTGATTCCATGCTCGAATCACCGGCATTTCTGATACTCGTAAGTGGTTACTCTCGATTATTTTAACATTCGCGTTCTTGTAAGTTATGCACACACACCCTTTATCGATCGTTTCGCTTTAAGTGTTAAGGGAGGTTGATCCGCGAAGAATGCCTGTGTACAACACAAGATCGATACCGCCTTTAATACTTGAAACGAAAAGGTTTTCTTACGTTGCTCTTTTTGTTAGTTATGCAATAGCTCTTAGGTTTCTGTATATCTACTACTTCTGTATATGCACCCGTCGTTGGTAAAGCCCTACTAACACCGCTCACATATCGGTTGTATATACTCAAGAAAAACTTATTTTGTAGGATCGTTTTATTTATTCGATTGAATTCTGTAAGCATGTTAATATATTATTATGAATGATTCGTTGAGATTAGTCTTGATTTCACGTGCTGTCTGTTCGGAATACTCGAGAGCATATAGTATATATGCAAGTCGATAAACAGAAGTACGTGAATATGAAGCTCGTTTACTTTTATTTAAGGGTGAAATGTGGAATATTATTGAGATGAAATCCGTGAAATATCGTAAGGCTGAAGTTTTATTTTCCCTCGCCGGTTTCGTGGCAATATTATGAGGCCAAAGAGTCATTCCGTGAATGTTCTATTTTTCTAAATTAGGCGACTCTATTCTTCGATAATGTCTTTTAATGATACAGTACAGGGTATGTCTAAAGATATACAACGTTCTATTAACAATTTGCTCAAAGTGCATCGGGTAATAGATGAACACTCCTATTGAAGTAAATTTCAACGTTATCGCTTTCGATAAACTCTCGGGAATTAGATGAAATCATAGGCCGATCGATGGAGTTTCCGAATCCGTGGGATAACAAGATTACCAGGCAAATCTCCGTAAAGTCGTAAATGGATGCGGGGTGTTATTAAATCGGATTGAAACAGTGCTGAATCCCTTTCACACTCGAATTAATAACGGGCGTAATTTCAACATTATTGGGAGATTAAAGTAGCAATACTCCGTGTATTATTTTGAGTGCGCTTATCGCGATTATTCCGAGCTCTCGCGATTTTTCTCTCCCTGTCTCTCTCTCTCTCGCTACAGTCAACTGCGCATAATATTACTGTGATTTTTCGACGGGCATTTTTGCTTGGTACATAATTGTACTCGCGCGGCAAATCGGTCGTAAACCTCCTCAGATTATTGCCTCGAATGACAATCATGCTGACTCCGATTGAGTCTTTATCGCCTTGAGCTTCTCCTCGCATCCAAAAGTGCAATCACAACGGGCTTTTATTATTTTGTGGTGGAAACGGCTCAGGATAAACTGGCCAAGTCCTTTATCATGTATATGCGAGGAAAAGAATATTTCCAGGAAGAAAAACAATATTTCGATAATATTCCATGATACTTTCGAGTACCGAAAATCGTTTAGACTAAAGAGATATTTAATTAGTCCTAAGATGTTGTTTCACTGCTACCTAATTGGTCTTACTACGAGACATTGTTGCGAGTTTATATTTATATATAAATATGTATATGTATACAGATACTGTTTCGGCTGTTCCATAATGAGATTAGGGTGGGTATATTGCGTCTACTTATCCCTCGATACTTTAATCATGATGCGTACTGAAGTTTAACCTACACGCACTGGCCGACCCACGCAGCAACACACATTCACTAATCCATAAATACGCGAATTAATATATTTTATTACGCCGTCATTCTTGCTACCAGGATTCAGTGCGAGCTACTAACACAAAGCAACTGGTGTGACAAAAAAAAATAATAAAAAAAAGTGTTTCCGAAGGCGACCTGCTGGTTATTGGCCTCGTTATTCCCGAGAACTCTCTTTGCTTTCATGGGACTTAGTGTGGAAAAACGCAACTCGAATGGGCTCGGGGCTCGTTCGGCTAAGATAATGCGCCCCGTCGGGTATATATACATAATAAACGATCTCTTGTTGTTCTTACTTTACCTTCGCATCTGAGAGATTTTGCGCGATAACGACGCTCGTAATGAGCGTAAAGCTCGCGTCTCTGCTCACGAAATAGCTTGGAAAGTGGCGGATATCGACTGTTCATGAGTCGTTCGTTTAACAACCACTTTTAAAACGAGCTTGACAATAGTTATGATGGAAGGTACATGAGATCGAGATTCATTTCGATAAAAAGACACAAGCACACGCCGAGTTATATATATTTTGCAGTTGGATCCAACGATTACCGAGAGACAGTTTTTCTTCTTCGAAGTTGTTCCTGGTCAGAGAGGAAGCGAAAGTATTTCTTTCGCGGCTTTGTGGGCGAGAGAAAGTCCCACCAATTCTATATGCGCTGCTAATAGTCAGAGTGTGAATTTCTGTGAGTCATCGTAACCGATTTTTTTTTTATAATCATCCGTTCGTATTCCCGAATATATTACGAAAGCGGCAGAAATTCCTGAAATTCATCTGACGTCGCAGATATATTTGTTGCATTTGTCGACCGAGATTGTGTTTTCGATCTTTTGACCTAAAATAAATGTTATAAACTCATCAAACTTATATTTATTCTGTACAAAGTGGAAAGAAACCGGGAAGGGTTGGCGTGGGTGTGATCTCGGGTCCATCAATCTAATGACGTTATCGCATCGGTGTCGGTGTTACACCGTTGTAGCTAAGCGATCCGCGGTACTCACGTAATTACATTGATTAACGGGAAAATGAGCAGCAAGTAGAGCGGGGATTTTATCTGCGGCGGTGTGCCGCAACTTTATTGCTTGGAAGAAAACTAGAAATGCAGCGGGTTCCGCACTAGTTGTGCGACTTCCTTAATAGCACAAAACCGATTCCTCCTACTCGTTGCTCTTTGGAAGTACATCACAATGTACCATCATATATCTCGAGCATCAGAAAACAATAGCAACTAATATATTTCTCTAGTTGAAACAAGTGTAACATCAGTAAGTACACTGGAGTACTTGAAAGAGTATGAGAAGACTTAGAAGAGGAGTGGAAAGTATAACATTTAACAGGAACTCATCTTAGCGGGACGAGCAACATCAAAAGCAGCGAAGGAGAGTTAAACGGATTGGGGAGTGAGTGGGCGCTATCATTATCCGACTGTTATTGCCGGTGCTTTCTCCAATCGAGGATTCCGCGCGATTCGCATTCCAATTTGGCGTGAAGCGCGCGATAGCGAAGGAAGAAGGGCGGTCGAATGAGAGGAAGGGGCGGTCGTCGGGTCGAGGAAGGAAGAAGAAGAGGTGGCTGCGGTAAAGAGATTTAAAAAGTGCCGGGGCAAAGAACACTGCCGCGCAACAGCAACAATAAAGAGCGGGAGTGGCAAGGGAAGAGAGAAGAGAAGGGAAGCTTACGAGTGAGGATGGCGAGGACCTCGGTCTTTCTTTCTCCGCCATAAAGATTCGTATCGCTCTGGAAACGTCGAACTGCTCTTCACCTTTTTCTCGCCTGCTGAATCCTCTCTCGACCGCTCGTTTCGTTCTCTCCTTCTATCCGGTGGACCGACTCTCTGTCTGCTTCCCCTTGTCTTGATCGTAGCAGGCTGTTAGAGAGCGGATCATCCCTTGGCACACGAAGAGTGCGCCGAAGAAGAGGGCGGCCGCGAGGGCAGGCAGTGGGCGTCCCTTTTCGAGATTTACGACGATTTAATCGCACAATTAATCTAACACCTTGTTGTAACTACACCTCGTGCGCCGCTCCGTATCTTCACCGCTCGCCCTCGAGCCTCACCTCGCCGCGGCTTCAGCTTCGGCTGCTACGAGAGAGAAGCTGAAAAATCCCAACGAACGCGCTCGCGCTCGCGCGCGCCCACCAAGGAATGAAAGACGTGAGCAGCCGAAGAAAGAGAACGAGGGAAAGAGAGCCGCTTGGAGCAGCAGTCGAGCAGCGGCGAACGAGCGAGTTGAAGTGAAGCGAGGGATCCCTCGATGGATGCTGAGGCCGCATGCTGCTGGCGAGAGAGTTCTTCTCTTGGGGCTTCTTCGCGCTCGATCTATCGCGCGGGATCGCGCGAGAAGCCCTGGCAGGAAAGGAGTACCGCGGGTGTTAAAGGGGAGTAACTAACCGAACTGATGGGCGAAGGGTGTTCTCCCGGGGAAAAAAAGGGAGAACGGGCCCCGCGCCTCAGAGAGATAAAGGCGTCTCTTTACAGCCGCCCGCCCGCGCGCGCAGAGGTGCGCAAACATTTTCGAGAGCGTAGCTATTATTTCACAGTGATCTAGCCGCGCTGATATATGCTTACACCAGTCTCCACACAACCGACCGGCGCTCTTCCCTCTGACGAAATCTCCTCTTTCCATTGCAGATCGACTCTCCGAACGAACCCGTTTACAACCAAGCAAGTATCCGCGCCGGCGTCGGATGCATAACTGGGCCAAATGATTGCGCATCACTGATCCTTAGGGTAGCAGTGTCAAGAGACTCGCAGGATGCCGCTATGGTCTCGCGAAGTAAATGAATCGCTCGGTGGTATTATCGGCACGGTATTCTCCTGCCATCTTTCATCCATGCCGTACCAAACAGATGTAATTTAAGTTGGGGGAGGTGCTCCATCCGCGACAGAGAAAAATTGCGGTTGTGTCGAGCTATTAGCTTGCTAGTCGTTAGTTCGTTAATCGAGATGAACCCCGTTAGGTCTCCGGCCAAGATACCAGGCTCTTAACTATGCCAACACTTAGAAATATATGTTTCCTCTATCCAACGTTCACTATCATCCGTCCTTCCCATCTAATATAATCGACGATTATGTTAATTACAAATAAACAATTGCCGCAAGAACAGCATCCGATGGTAGCAGCCGCGCGCCGGCAAAGGTGCCCGCTTGGCTCGATATTAATTCGACGCTCGACACAATGCACCTTCCGTCGCCTACAATATACGTACTGGCGGGTGCGCGCGCGCGCGCGCGCGCTCGTTCGTTCTTTCTCTTTCTCTCTCTCTTAGCGTTCGGAATGGGAGGGCGAAGGGGGGACACCCCCGCGATCGAGCGGATCGCGCTCGTGCGTCCGTAAGACCAAGGACAACAACATTCTCCGCGAAACTAATTGCCAGGTAAGTATATACGAGCGACGAGCGACTGGCCGAACACGCGCCTCCGCGCACCTTCGCACGTACACACAGACAACCGATGGAAAGAGAGCGCTCACCAAGCATACGAGGAGGACCGAAGAGACTCTGTGTGTGTGTGTGCGAGGGCTCGCGCGCGCGCGCTCCATAAGGGGCGAGTACCGAGAGTGCGAGATGGAAATAAATTTAGACGCGGCGAAAAGAAAAGCAACTACGCTACGGCAAGGCTAATGAGCCGGGCAAGAGAGAGAGAGAATGGAGCGAGCTTAAGCGGTGGCGGCGGCGGTGGAGGCGGCAGTGGAGGCTTCGGCGAGAACTTAATGGGAAGGAAGGAGAACTAATGGAAAAATGAAGGAGGTACGCGGGCCACTGTGGAAATGGGAAATCCCGTGGTGCGCACGGTCCTCGACTGCGCCTCCTCGCTCTGCCAAGAAATTTATCTCGCTGCCCGTGTACTGGACCGCTCCAGGCGCGCGCGCGCGCGCGCGGCAAGAACGAGAGCAGGGCGCATAATTTATGCACGCTCGTTATACGACGAGGCCCATTCATTACCGGCTGTAGCTCTGTCAGTGTCGCGTTGATTTGGAGATCGATTCATCGCCCGCTAAGTGAATGCGAGATCAGTTAACTGGCGCGATCGAAAAAGGTGGTGGCTGATGTATGTGAAAAATGAATGTAATCTTGGCTATCAAGAGGAACGAAAGCAGGAATGCAGTTTCGTCCCGGCAGTTATTGAGTAGCCAATTAAACAACCGAGGATGAATGCGTTCGCCTATTTTTCTACTCGCCGGTACTACAATGTATTTCTATGAAATACTGCGCGACGCGCAATTAGCTCTATCTTTCTTAACCCTTTTAACCTATCGACCTCTTCTTCGGCCTGGCGTTATCCATGTGCCGCACATACTCGCAGGACAAGGTTGTTGGAAAGGGCAGTGTGGCTGTGAGAAAGGGAGGGAGAAGTAAGCGGAGGTACGTCGTGGTAATAAGGTGCAAAACAGGGCTTGAGGAAATAATGTTGAATAAGTATAGGTGCCGAGTTGGAATAGGAAAAAGTTTATGGTCGATGCACAGATCGGTTCGAGCAACATCTGTTCTCAGTAGTTAAGGGTTCGCTGTGAAATTTAAGCCACCCTTTAGGTTTATGTCATGAAATATAGTAAACAAACCAAACTAATTTCACAGTATGTTCGTTGCTGGTTTAATGAATTTTCACACGCAAATCACGATGAGTTTAAACCGACCGATGAGTTTTCGCATTCCTATCCCGCACAACCTTTCAGCTTCTTCTTGGTCGGCTACTACGTGGCATAGTTGCTCGAAAGGCCAGGAACAAAAGGTCAGTCCGAAGGGGTCCCTGAACTTATTGCAGTCGCGAGTGTGCCAAATACGTTCTGCCGATTCAAGTGCAGGAGCTCGAAACTAAACACCCACGGAATATTCCATCGATGAAATCATCCATCTATTAATGGATCGAGATTTATTCAAGTATCAATTGCAACGATCGCATAGAATGATGGGTGTGGAGAAACGAAAATAAATGTACATATATATATATATGTATATAGTAAAGTATGTCTAGTTTATTTTCCTTTGGGAGTAGTTACATGGAAGAAGTACATTTCTATCTATTGGTGCCTATCTTAATGTCGCCAGTTAAACTGCTCGGCCATGGCAAAGCCATAACAGGCGTTCAAGCGATATTCCTTGGGGAAGTTGTTGAAGGTGCAAAGGATGCTGAGGGTATCCGTGGTTCCATCGCGGCAACTATCGGTCGCCATCCAACCCAACGCCTGTAATCTTGGGCCGCAACCGCTCTCGGCCCGCGGGAGAAAAAGCTCGTCGGAAAATGAAATACGGATTACTGTGGTTTGCCGGGGTAATGGGGGGTAATGATGACCTCGCGCTCGTGCTGTCGCTACCACGGTGAATTTTCAAGTTTCCGCCGCCTCGTCACCCTTCGTCTGTCCGCTTCACCCCGCGCTCCTCTTCGTAACGCTGGGCTTTTCGACAAAGTCACCGCTCGCCGTATACTTTGCGGTACGAGCAAGATACCGAATGCCGGAATCATCTCTCGCGCCGCTGCAATTGCTTGGGTACTGTTACTCGCTGATTACGGCGCGTCCTCTCCCCTGTTGAATGAATAAGTCTACAGGAGGGAGCCGCCGAACGAATTCTCTCCTCTGCCGAGCGACTAGTGTAATACTCATTCATTGGGAATGAGCCGAACCGCGACGAGCTCGACCCTTCTTTTATTACATCGCACCTAAGTACAACTAAATAGATCTACGATTTTATGCAATCCTTATATAGCAATCCTTCGAGAATGGAATGCCTTTCGAAGCATCGAACGGAACACAGTAACTCAACAATAAAATCAATACTTTATTATCAGACATAGCTACGAGGATGGTATATCCTACAAGCAAGAGGCTAATAAGTTTCTAATAAGTTAGCTGGCGGCGGCGTCGTCGGTTGGGAGCGTGCCGACCTCTCGGCGAAAACACGACGACACGATGGTCGTAGGTCAATCCGGTGAGGAGCGCATCTCCCGTGTAGCGGGTCCTGGCGTCTTGATACAACATTCCATTGCTATCTCTCGAGAAGTCATAACTCCTGGCTGATCACGTCGGACCAATCGGCGCGTGCGCGCTCCCAAGCAAGTCGAGCAGGAGCGCGCGGGCAGACTGAATTTTCTGTAAATCGTGGAAAAGATACAGGGGGGATATGTGGCGGTGAGGTTGGCGAGGGGGACGCGTAGAGTCTAGAAGTGGCGATTGAGGATCTCTCTGGTGTCTGCGGTTGGCTGTGGCGAGGTGTCGGGAGACGGCGCGCGCGACGTGCGAATGCGAACATAAATCCAAATTAGCGGCAACATAACGCAACCGTGCCTCTATCGGCATTACGATTGCTGTGGCCCCCTCTCGCCGCACTCCCTCTAAGCGGCAGCCCGGCACAACGAGGAGAGACAGAGAGATTTGGCCATCTGCCGGCTGCATCTCTCGCTCCTGTTGTCGGGCCCGATCCGCGAATGACAGTAAATCGTTCGTCCAACTATCGGAACACTCGATCGCGCCCTGGCACCGGCAGAGACTCGGAGGGAGAAAGACGAGCGCGCCTCTGTTCCTCTGTTCTTTCGCGAATGCCGCGCGCGGCCCAGCACACCCGCTCTCGCTGATATCGCTCTCCACTCTCGATCCTCGTCGCCGATCGCTCTGCTCCTCTTTCTGATTGCCTGACATTCTTCTTGCTTTCTATCTTGATGGCACGTAGCTCTCTGTTAAGTCAGCACGCCTCCCGCTTCCTTCGCCCCTTCACTCCTCCTAACCAGAGTTCAATAGACAAATCGACCAACTCTCTTAACATTCCTAGGAAAGCCGAGGGCATTCAAGAGCTCTCAGATAATGAGTGAAATTTACTAAGATTTGATATAGTGTTTATGAAAATCGTTGAGAAATGTTGTAATTGTTTGAATAAACAATTGAATAAAAAATGTTCGGCAAAGTTTCATTAAATTATTAATTATAGAATTTTTATTTTGCTTCGCAAACTTGAACCTATTGAGTGTTGCAATGTCTATGTTACTTTCGGCGGACAATAGATGATTTTATAGAAACCTCGCTGACAAGATGCGCTGCCTTCTTTACCGATGACTGTGTTACCCTGCTCAAGTAGTTACTCTCCGTCGGTGGTCAGACGCACTGATTCAATGTACCCTACCAGCAGTCCTGAATTGTTTAAAATATTCATTCGCAATGCTCACGCTGAATATATTTTTGCGACAATAGCTACACTATTTTACAGGAACTTTTATTATAATTATGATTATCACAAAATACCTGACAACCCTCTCATGATCATCATACCACTTTGCAGCCTGGTTCTCGCAATGTGATGAAAGGTGCCGCCACGTTTTTGTTTCACAGTGCTCGGTTTCGAAAATGATTTATTTGATAAAATTCATCGCAATATAATGCAATATAGTGAAAGAAGTGCAGGGTGTAACAGATAGAATGGAACCAGCTTTTTATCATCGAATTATCGGTAATACCGACATTGCGTAATTGTTTTGTTAACCGTGTAATGTCACTTGTGTCGTGTGTCGCGTGAACTTACACGGAGTGAATCACGACAGACGGTTTCTTCCACCTTTTGCAATCTTCCCGATCTTTTCAGGGGCTGAAATTTGGTGGAGAATGTTTTCTTGCATCAAGGAAGAAGTGATATAAATTCCAGAGGCCTAGCTCAAAATTCATTTTTTCGCAAAATTTTCCATATGTACCCCTTCACAAATTTTCGATTTTTCGAAGGTTCTGGGACTTTGATGAACGCTTGATTTTTCGATTGTTTGTGTATCAAAACGAAAAGAAAACATGAAACCAGTGGCAGAAATGCCGAAATTGTACCCAAAACATACGGAAAACCGATTCTGAAAATTTCAGTTTTGAGGTTTTTCCCATGTTTTTCATACTTCCCGACATTTTCCGGGGCTGTAATTTGGTAGAGAATGTTTTCTTGCATCAAGGAAGAAGTGATATAAATTCCAGAGCCCTAGCTCAAAATTTGCGAAAAAATGAATACATTAGACGGCTACCAAAACAATTACGCAATGTCGGTATTACCGATAAATCAATGGTAAAAAGCTGGTCCCATTCTATCTGTTACACCCTGTATGATGACGTAACAATAATAAAAAATTAGACACTAGTATAATTAGTCAAAGATGTTTCATTATAAATCAAGTTTAGTCTCAATTTACATATGAATTCCTTTTCAAAAATGTATTTCCTATCGAAACACACGTGACTATTGGCAACTCCGATTAGCTGATCGAAACTCCCTTTCTCCGATTCTCCGGCTTAGAAGGCAGAGTTTCTTTAAAGTAGAAAGTGGTCCACGCGGCTGCTCACATTCTTGATTTCCCCTGGGATGATCTTATAGAACTTTCAGGACGACAAAAGGATTCACGCCCTTCCTTCTCCCTCTTCTTGACCTTTGCCTGAAGAAACACGGGATGTTCTTTCCACCCTCGACTTCGTGCACGGGGTGGGCTTCGTTCCGGCGAATCCATGGCGAATTGGAAAGCGTTTGGGATGTGTCAAAGACCATTACTTCGGCCCCTATTGCGACAATATCCTGGAAATCCGATATCAAGGAAATCTGATTGCAAGATAAAGGATACTCTAATACACTGCTCGAGCTGGATCCAATTTCACCGAGGAAGGTGCGAAGAATCATTTCTTCCGTTACATGAGAGGAATGCTAAACCCGAGATAATACTAAGGCAATGATTGTACCAACTAACAGAAATATCCTCTGAGCAATACAAGTACCATGAAATCTATGTAGCTATCAGAATTCAGCATTAGTTCCTAGTCGAGCGATCTCTGAAATCCTACCCGTACAGTCAATCACAGTTGCCAAAATTGGATATATGCATTCCACTAAATTCTAACTGAAGCTCAATCATAGGAAAGGATTATTTCCGTGTCTGAAACACTGACATTACTCCCGAGGCAACTAAATTATACTGACGTCTGCTCTAATGCAATACCTGTCAAGCATAGTCCCACAAAATCTCCCATCACTATAAAATACACTTCCCTGATATTTTCCAATCGTGCATTAAAGCAATAAATTGTCGCTCCATAGAACACAAACGTACATTCCTTTGATACCAATTAAGTCGATTTGAATTAACGCTGAATCTCTGTTTAATATTAATGACTGAACCGAAAGAGCCATTCCCGTAATACAGCTTCCGGCTATGAATTAATGAAGAATCGATTCAGAGAATTCAACTACTGTTTTAATTAAAATACTAGAATATAGAGAAGACCCTGATTCAAGCAAAGTTGCATGTCTTTCCATTGGGGAAATTGCCGGTTCCTCGTACTCTTGATTCACTGGCTGAGCTGAGTGTGACGAAGAGTCAAGTTCATGAATCAGTCAGTGTAATAACGGGGAGAAACCCCTTCGTACCAAGCTGACGTGCCTTGAAGCAGAGGTCCGCCTTATACATTGCTTCCGCCGATATAGATAAGCCTCCATATGTATGTATGCACCTATACAGGGTGATCCGTATACGATAAGAGTGGCGATTACTTTGCAAATTAACAGGGAACAGGAAAAGATTCGCATAATAAACTTATCTAACAGAATTATCTAGATCGTCAAAAGTGTATGTTGTAGACTTCGTTTCAGCTAACTGTAACTTATCGGATACACCTTTAACTTTCTATTTGAAGAACTTCGCTTGAAAAATGGAGGTCGGTGCATATGGAACACCCTGTGTAGTCGAGGAGCCAAGTAAGAGTAACGTTCCTTGCTCCGCCCGGCTCGCAAAAGGCCGATTTACGATCGGACGCGTCCACGCCTTCCAATAGGAAGGGCCATATCGGAAGTAATCAATATTATTCATTCTATTAAACCTTTTGAGCTTCCCTTCCGTTCTCGCGAACATAAATTAGCTTCGTTTTCAGACACGAATTCACTGTAGAGGATTGGCTAATTGATAAAACTCAGAAATGTTCCTTTTTTCTCGGCTCCTCGTGATCGGCAAATAAAATTGAGCAATTTTCCATGGATGCGTTCCTGCAACTGGGTTATATAAAGCGAGATTGGGGGCGTAAAGCAAGACTGTTAAATATTGTCCTCGCAATATGCGAAAAATAGAGCCATACATATGTGTTAACTCCGCTTCGGCCTGGAGCGCATCCCGATACATATTTATGAAGGAGGGCTCAAATATTTTATCCGGCTCGGCGCTTTAATATGTTACGGATTACACTCGAAATATTTTTTCCCACGGCGCGAGACTGCAGTATGTAAAAATAGCGATCTGGGGTATTTATGTGCGACTGATTATTCGTCAGTAAGTTCATAGTCACCGATAAACAATTGAAAACTTCTTCAAAAGTCACGTGTGTTTAAAAAAGCAGTGGAAACAAATACTTGTGATGTAATAATCGCAAAATGTATTAAACTTTTGTGAAGAACTTATCTGGCAATATTCTTGTTTGCACCGCTCACGATCCGCCGGAGGGTAATAACCAACTTTTCCCAGAATAACAGGTAACCATGATCATATACCAAACCAAACCCACCACCGAATGGTTGCCACTCTCATCGGTGGGAAATACCACGGGGAAAAAACTGAAATTGTTTCCTCGCCTACGTATATATATATATTATATTCAGTCGAAAGTTGCGAAACACTGTAAACACGATCTAATATCTGAAAAATTGCGCAGCCAACTGTTTCCCAACTTTAAAACCTATGTTTTCCATTGGCAAACGAATACGCACGGTTCGGCTACTCCCACGGGACAGTCGAATAAAACAGGAAACGAAAAAAAGTATGGAACAGTCGCGTACTAAATAATTCAAACGCGAGGACTGTTTTGTTTCATTAAAGAATTCCTAGCATTCATATCGAACGTCCCTAATTTGTCAGGAAGTCAGGCTTAATCAAAAAGTAATATAGCCGCGATGAGAAACCCTTCCAGCGATAAATTCCATCCCGTCATCGGTGTGTTAAATAAATAATCACCGAGCCAAAATTGCTTCTGGATTGGGATAAACTATTAAATATCAATCAAGATATGTTAACACTTAATGCGCGAAAGACGTTGAGACGAAGCGAACTTGAGAAAACTGGCTAGCTTAATGAAGAGATGAGAGCGCACCAGGCATTTCAACGTATCGCGACGTCGGCTGTCATTGTCTTTCGCGGCTCTCTTCACCATCCCCTTTGTCCGGCGGGCCATAGGCGAACGCTTGCATATACAGAGAGAAAGAGGGAGCGAGACGTGCGTGTGTCGTGCGCCCCCGGCGGCGTCGACGTCGGCGACGGCGGTGGCGGCGGCGGCGATGGGTTACTCACCGCGGGCGGGCGACGCTCCATCGATCGTGTCGCTCGCGAGGGCCTCCAACAGCGTTCGGCCAAGGGGTGGAAAGCGTTGCTCGTTGCTCGGCCTAGCGATGGGGATGAAGAACCGAGTGAAATGGAGAATGTCGCTCGTTCCATGTTACACTGGCACCCACTGAAAGCGTTGCCCGAGAATGCCTAGACTAAAGCCCGTGTACACAGCTCTGACAGATATGTATAATAGAAGAGAGACTTAACGGGTTCAACAAATTAGGGTCGTAGAGGCTTGGCAAACCTTGGAGAGCAATTAAATGCCTGCCCTCCGACCGTATACCATCCAATATTAAAGTATAATAGAGAATCTTGTTTACCACTTTACTCGCATCCCGAACAAAGTTTATGGTTACCTGCACTTAAAAAAAAGTAGGTCCCTTTGGTGTTCACTCAACAAGATTACAGGTACGACTGGGTATCATCTAGGAAACCATGATACTTAAAACCTCTCTGACCTTCTACCCTTACCCTTATCCAAGATACTAACTAACCATCACGGGGAATGCATCTGTCGAAAAAAGAGTACAGGATGAAAGGTAGGACGTAGAAAAAGAAAAATTGCAAAGAAGTGACATTTGGATGAGAGCAAGATTGAGACGGGCAAATCTGGTAAAACGGAGGATACACTGGTAAGAAGATCTAAAAGGTTCTGCTGGAAATGCAGTTTTGCCTGGACAAAGGCAGCTTGATAAGGACTCCAGGATGAATAAAGTGGGGTGAGCGGGGGGACTTAATGTCGCTACAGAGAGCTTAAACAGAAAGGAAGCGCAGTCAGATTAACGAGTTGGATACACGAAGTAGGTGGGATGTAAAAAGAGAGTAGCCAGATGTGCACAAAGAGGAAGGCGAGTGATGAGATAAGGAAAGGAGAAAATGTAAAGGACAGGAAGGAAAAGGCAGGAGAACGGTGGAATCGCATATCGCCGCGTCGGGTCTAAGAGACGACCGCGGTATAAGGAAGCGGAGAGGCGTGCGAAGATGCGGAGCTTCAATAGGGCTAAGTAAGCAGATAATGGCAAGTGAAAGGGCGGACACTAACGGAGCTGCGTCGCCAGGAAGAATATCCCACTGGCCGAAAAGAAAACTGTCACTGACAAAGAGAACTGGATGATATAAACAAAAGGGAGAGCGGACAAAAGGGCTTGGGAGGAGAATGTGCGAAAGAGGGAAGAGAGGAGTATATCTCCCGTACGCCAAGGTGGTTCCTCAACAGTGATGCATTTGCGGAGACAGAAGAATGAAAGGGACAGAATTCACAAAGAAGAAAGGGCTTGGAGAACCTATTTCTAAAGGAAGGAGGTTGGGGCCACGTAGGATGACGACTTTGAGTCTCGACAATCTTGCAATTCTAGCTGGCAGACGCCATTTACTTATCTCTGCTTGCGAATCGATCTTTCGGAGCCAACTATGTCCGAAGTAAACAGACGCATAAAGTAACGATGATTACTCGAACAAGTCAGTCTATTGTTAATGAGCTGGAAAAAGAACTCCGATGAAATTTATAAGATCTTTTACCTCGGCCGAAGGTCGTAATGATCGCTCGTATTTAACATCGAACTTCATAGATGGAAATGCAGCAATGAAAGCGCCTTTTCGAGTCCAGTTCACTTGCAAATCGGCTTCTTAAGCTGTGTCAAAGCATTCGGCAAATAGAGGAGGTTGTGAAAGCAGTCACGTATCTCTGAATCGAAGGAGTTTTTTAGTACTGAATGACGCAAAGAGGCGAGGAGACAGAATAAAAAGAAACGTGAGTCGAAATGTACTTTTCTAACTTCCTATCGAACTTCGAGAGTATTCAACGAATTGTATCGTATCGTAATTGCTCGGACACGAGTTACCCAGTAGTTTCTCGAGAACTTTGCAACTCCACTGCACGAGCGCCACAGTTATAGGTATCATTGAAATCCGACTTTCTCTCATTGTTGATTATAATGATTCTTGTCAGCCGTTTCATTTAATTACATGCAAGTTCTATTAAATTAAAATGAGGTTAAATTTGTATAGAGATTATTTCAGATTTAAAATTATTTGTTGAAATGTTTCGCTGAGAGTAAAGCTGCAAGACTATTCCATTTCCCTGGTACGGCAATATGGCATACGATCTGCCGGTGGAAGGCTACAAGTAGTACCAGTCAAGCTATGGTCAGACGTCAGGCGCTTCTCGGCTTACGAGCTACTCCACGATAAATTTTATTAGCGGAATAAAATTGGGAGATAAGGAGTGCTCTTTTCTTTCACTCGAAGCATCACTTCGCTGTAAACATAAGACATATCGGTGATAGGATTCATGGTCGACGTTATTTTATCGATGCGAGAATAAAGGAGACGATTGAAGCAAACAAAATACTTTATTGTTAGATATTATAGTACAGTACGTGTAGCCCGTGACACATTAAAACAGACCATTTAGTTATATCCTAAATAAATAGCCCTCTTACTCCATAACCAACCTTGATATGACCCTTTAATCTCTCGTTCGCGCATCGCACACTCTCTCCCGCACATCCTCTCATCCTTGGTGTCTCGATGCAACATCTTTTTCTCTTTTCAATGTTTTCTTTTCGCTCTCGTCATCTTTCTCTCGCTCTCTCTTAAACCAATTGTCAACAGGTTCGATTTCGCGCGTAACAGGGTAGGGGAGGGTAGTGTTCTGCATGGGTGGGACGACTTTTCGTTAGAAAAAATACTTTTTCCCTCGGAGTATCTTCTTCTTTCCTCTTTCTCTCACGCACATACGCTCGTTCTCACACTCTCTGACTCTCTGTTCTTTCTCGCAAATTTCCCATCTCGTTCACTCTCAATCTTACAGTCTCCCGTTCGCCCATCATCATTCTCGCATTCTTTCTTTGCAATTAGCTCCGCCCAATCTTTTCGGGACCGTCTCGCGTTGGCTACTGAGCGCCTTGCAGCCGGTACTCCTTCGAGGTTTAATACGGCACTGAACCCACCAACAAGTCTCGAGGAGGAATCATTAATGAGTGCAAAGGGTTCAGTGCCAAAAATGCTTCTCCGGACTCCAGTCTACCCCTCCAAATCACATTTGGAGCGGTGGTCTTTAACGGGAACATTGGTCTCGTAAGTTCTCGAGTGATCGCTCGTGAGAGATTGGAAATACCGAGAGCCCGGCTGAAAAAGATGACTCCTACCAATAACGGCAGTTAGCCTGTTAATTAGCGCGTTCGGAGTCTGAGCCCGGTTCCAATTCCAATCCCTCTCTCTTTTTTGTCGAACGATCGCCCTCGCACGAATTGCACAGCGCGAGACCTGGTCACTCGACGGCTACAAAATCGTGAAATCGCTCGCGCTCGCCCTCTATCTCTGCCAACTGTTTGTTTGTCACTCCCAGAAGTCTGGGGTGCGATACACCGGAGAACTTTGCCACGTTTATTCTATTTACCCTTTATTTAGCTTTGTTTCCCGTCACGCCAACAAGCTATAGCGACGAGTTTTTTGATTTATAGTCCCGGCTGTCTCGCTATTTTTTGTTGTATAGCGAAGAGGCCGACCGAGTGTGTAAATTAATAAAGATCCAGGAATTCGACAATTTTCTCTGGAAACATTGGTTGAGCTGTTTCACGATTTTGTGCCATCCTTCACTCTGCCTTTCTTTCTCCTTCTCTCTATCTGAACGACGACGCTCCCAGACGGCTCGAAAAAGGTAGCACAACCTACATATATAGACACGTATGTAGTATATATGTACGTATGCGTGAGATTAGTTGTTCCTGCTTCCATGCGTGTTTTACGGTACGTATGTAATAGCTACAAATATAGTCACAGGCCAACATTTCGTAGTACAACACAGCACAATCATTGTCGTATCATTACGCGACGAACTTTTTTTTGTTTGTTTGTTTGTTTGTTATCCATGTCCGATAGGTTTCACATTATAATATTACGGTATCAAGTTTAAATAATATAATCGTAATAATATATAATATATATATAATATTAAAATTGACCAGATATATTCTATTGACTAGGCACACTTAGTTCATAACAAGAAAAAAATTGTCTCCCTTTCGCTCGCTTACCCTCTCTCTGCCACCCTTATTCACGATCCTCGTTCTTTCTCTGGCAATCATACTCCCATTCTCTCGCTCTTTCACCCAAGCACTCTTACACAGACACACGCGCATGCTTCGCCCTTGCATACCATACTGTACTCGCCGTCTCTGAATTTCCCTTCCGTACACATCTCGTTGCATACTTGGCGTGCGATTCAACGCGAAACCCATCGAGATCCTTGCAGCCTCCCTCGCGGAGGCTTCTCCCTCTCCTGAACAACCCTAGAACGATAAGTACCGCAGCGAAACACAAGCCACTCGCGATCATTATCCTTCCACTCCGCCAGACTCTCGCTCTCCGATTCTCTTCGATTCGCTGGTCTCGAAGGCTTCCTTTACACTCCACGATCCTATTCATCCGTCTCGTCGGCTCTACCCCTTCAAATACTCACTCTCTCAATCTCTCCCCTCTCACAGGCGCACACATATTCAATAGTAAATATTATCGTTCCTTATCGTATTATGGAAAAATAGAAACTTCTGACAATAAAAACCAAACAAACGTGAATATCGGCGACCAGGAGGGAATAGCGGGTCGTACGCCCGCGTGCACACCAATCCGATCACTCCGGGACACCATTGAGAGAGAACTCTCATGCAGCTCTCTCTCTCTCTCTCTCTCTCTCTCTCTCTCTCTCTCTCTCTCTCTCTCTCTCTCTCTCTCTCCCCCCCTTCTTCCTTCTCTCTCGACCAATTTCCCACGACTAACCCTGCGCACTATTTCAGGACTCGAGTTTCCAACACACCAAGACCGAAAGCCTTAACTTCACTCTGCACTCGCCGAATTCCCTCGCAAGAGAGCATTCGTCCAATCACCGCCTGCTCGGCCACCCTTCACCGAGGCTTGCAGACTCGACAATCTTGTTACGCTAACTCTTCCTTCCTCCAATCTCTCCCGATGAGTCTCGTGATTTGTGTGCACGCTCGCTATCGACTCGCACTCCCTCGGCGCTTGCTTAACCGTTTACAGTATCGTCATTATTATTATTCACATCTCCGGACTTCTCCAGCATCCTCCCTCCTCAGCTCCGCTGCCCTAACCACTATGAGTTTTAACCCATCCCTCTCTCTATCTTCGACACACTTCAACCATCCAACCATCATCTCTCTCCCTTCTCCTTTCTTCAGCCGCACTCTCTCCCTCTTTTATCGTCGTAACATGCAAATTTGATTTCTCGACGTAGTCACAATCAGCTTACGAACTACTCCTCTGGGTTTTAATAATCATAATAGTAATAATAATTGTAATAATAAATATATATCATACATATATATGTATGTATATGTATATAGTATGTGTATGTATACGTACGCGTGTACGCGTGTGTTTATACTTATACAAATGTATATATGTACGTTAATATTATGTAAATCCCTTACATGATTTCGGGTCTCACGCGGTATCCTCTCTCGCGTGCGTGTACTGTGCGCATGACCCCAACGCTGGCTCTCCTTTCTCACCGTGTAACGCGTCTCTATCTATCGCGGGTGTATGTGAATGCGTCCGATGTATGTACCTACTGTGTGTTGGTGTGTAGTCTCGCGCGCCCCGCTATCGACTGCTCGTGGCCAGTCAATCAACGATTGGAATGTAAAATTGGCCGATGACCATTTGAGAAACACTCGGCGAATTTACTCCCACGCGATTAGAGGACTCCGAAACGTGTGTCTCTCGTTTCTTTCTGTCTCCCTTTTACCGAAATGTAGGAAAAACTCGTCTGCGAGTATGTATTCAGATCTGCGATGTGTGTGTGTGTGTGTGTGTGTGTGTGTGTGTGTGTGTATGTTGGTACGTGTGCATTTCCTTTGGCCGATATTAAACGCTAAGACTTAACAACAAGTCAGATAAACATGATATAAAAGAATTGTCTGTGCTGTCGACTAAATACCCGGGGTCAAACCCCGTTAAACCTTCCTTCCCCATCTTCGTCTTACATTTCCGCACCTTCCCCCCCCCTCGCAAAACTAGTTGGTGTTATCGATTCACCCGTGGCGTTATTAGCGCGCTTATACACCGAGTATCGCGCAATCTATTTAATCCTTTTCCCTCGGCGCGTCCTTTAGTCAGCGAAGCTCTACGGTTTGTTTGGTTTTCGATTGGTTTCGTCGGTGCAATGTTAATCATAACAAGTGCTCTGGGTCTTAGATCGTAGTGAAGTGTACGCCGGCATGAGACCGAACTGCGCGCCTCCGACACACCGCGCGCTCCTTTTATACCTTCGGGCAAAGTGAACCTGAGTCGTTCGCGGCGGCGACCTGCGCGACAAGAAATATCCCTCGCTCTTTTTCCTCCCTCTTGCATCGTTCTCCCTCGCGCTTCATCTCGATTTAATTGCTTCCTTGGGAAAGTCATCGCTAACCGCGTATATAACCAACCCTAAGGGAGACTATTAAGTAAAATGAAAGCGGGCAAATGCTTGTCGATGGAATATTCCCTGCGCCGACTATCTTTATAGGATTTTCAGAGCGAGAAATCAAAGTCGATACCTAAAAGTATAAGCAAACGATTCTTCAGGGAAAATCGAGTAATCCAATCTCAACTTCGAAAGGCTCGCGAGCAATTTCCTCGAGATCTTCGATACTCTTTTGAAACGGGCTTCGAAACGACGCCGTTCCAAAGGCGCGTGTATGTGTACGTGTTGGGTAGGTTCTACTTCGCCGTCGCGCTTCACCGTCTATCATGGAGAACATCGTATGTACTTTCTTTCGTTCCGCCTCCCCTCCGGCTTTTCCTCGTCACTCTCTATCTCTTTCTCTCTCTTTCTCTCTCTCTCTCTCTCTATCAAGCATACACTCTCACTCGGCTCACGCGCACTCACTTCCTCCTTTTCTTCTTCCACCTTCTCTTCATTGGGCATTTGTTCCATTTTGTCACCCGCAAGCACGAAACGGCGCTTGGTCAATTAGAGCTTACAATTCAACGTACAAATATAATTAGAAAAATATAATCGGTAGAAGAATATAGAGATAGAATAGAGTTAGAATCAATCGTTTCTTCATCTTCATCAATCTTCATTTTTTTTGTCCTCGTTATCGATTAAGTTTCAATAATAGTGTTCCTTTCTCCCCATCACGCGCATCCACGTACGATCTTTCTCTCGTTTGCTAGCTCGAAGTGGCTACAAATCTCAGCGTGAGAATCTTTAGAGAGCACTACGTGACACTAAATGTACATGTTAACGTCTACGTATCAGTGACACTCGCGCTCGTAAGCCTTTCGCTCTCGATTCGACATTTCCTCCACTCGATTACTCTCTCTCTCTCTCTCTCTCTCTCTCCCCCTCTTTCTCTCTGAGTAGCTGCCTCTTCACTAACAGACATCAGTATTACTCCTTTCTTCTCACTCTGTTACATGCAAAACACACGCTCCGGAATCTCATGCACACATCGCGCCATCGTTCTCATTAACTCTCCAGCTCCTTCTCGCCCGCGGGCTGCCGTCCTTTCATCATCCCGCGTCCAATTTGTCAAGCGGCGTGTCGTACGTCTAACGCCTAACTCGCCGTTTAGTTTCTGCCCCTCGACAGTTTTGAAAGTCACGCCTTTATCGTAGTTCGATCGAAGGTAATCCCTCAGCCCTATCGTCCTTCTATTTGCCCTGGGAGCAACGAAACTTTCAACTAGCTAAAACTATTAGGGCTTCGTAAGGTTTCTCATTTTTCTGGCGTTCCGCCCTCTCTCACACGCCAACCCTTCCAGGAGTGTTCTTCGTGTACATATGGTTCACTTGGGATCACGCGATTATCGATTACGCAATTAGCAACGCTTGCTAGCTCGAGTAGCCCGTTTAATTAGAAGTACGTGCTGCGAGTAGGATATTAAGAAGCTCAAAAATATCGAATTCAGACTCGAAGCCCGCGTTAAGAATAAACAGCTCGCCGGATTCCTTACGCCTAAATCAAACTATATCTCGACAATACTGTGTACAAACATTATTATGGTCTCAACAAGTATGTGCTCGTCCGGCGGATTGTACAAGTGGATGTGTCACGCGTTATGCAAAAATAATTTCCGTTCGCCCGAAACGAGTTGCCGTCCAATCGGTTAATTTTCAGTCTTAGAGGATGGTTAGGATGACATACGTCGACGAAAGATCGCTCAACAATATAATATAAGATGCTTACGTTAGCGCCAATCTACACAAATCAACAATGTCTCCGCGCGGACATTCTCGCAGCGTATCGAAAATAATCTTTGCCGTTTTCTATGCACGGGTGCACCCCGCGGTCTTTAGGTTCTGCAATTGGAGAGAAGAACGTCTCAACGAACACCGCCGGATATGGCGAACGATGCTTAATCGCGGGCAAATAGGATCAACATAGGCTTTGTTGCTTATTGACTTCGATTAACGAGAAGTTATTATCCGTCACGTGAATTGTACGCGCAAGCAAGAAGTAAAACAGTAACAACCACGTCTCTTCTTCTCTTCTCCCACTCTCGTTCTCTCCCCCCATCACTCTCTCTCTCTCACTCTCTCTCACCATCTCCTCGATAGGACACACGTGTTTTTTTTGTATGTACCTGTATGTGTCTGACTGCAACGAAGACGAATGTGTGTCCGTGTATAAAAAATGTCAACGCACCGAACTTATTATCCCCTAACGATTATTATCTTTGTACTGTGTATTCAAGCTCCCTGGAGTGCGAAGTGCACGCGAAACACTCTCCAATTAATCAAGTCCCGTTTCGATCTGATCTCCGTCGAAGTCAGAGCCACGCTTAACCCGAAAGCCTCAATCTTTTATCACGCAAATACCATTCACATAAATCCGACAATTTCCGATGACAGAGGGGAAATCCACAAGGCGCCGCCCGGCTTTCCGTGGCTCTGCACACTATCGCTGCCTGCCTGCCTGCCTGCCTGCCTGTCTGCCTGCCTCCTCCCTCTCTCCTCGACATCACGGTGAATCGATCGATTCCCGAATCAACAAATCGGCCACTATCGGCTTATCAAGAAGGAGGAGCGGATGACTAGTTGCCGTACGAAGCGGGCGGGCCGCACGCGTACTCGATACTTCGGAGAATCCAGGAATGTGTTTGATTGACTCGAGAGCTCCGTAACGAAAGACTGTCTCACAAAATATACTCTGATCAAGCGTAACACGTGTACCAGCTTCAACAAAACTGCCCCCTCTCCTATTTCGATCCTCACCTTAAACCGGTCGCCCTTAAACACTAATGTTATCTGCGTGTACCGCACTCACCAGAAACCAGACACGCAACTCTACTGTAATAGTTATAGACTGCCAGAAATGCATCCCACTTTTAAATTGCACCGATGGATTTATCAAAGAAACCGTGTTATCAGCTATGGCAATATCAACGAGCGGGAGAGCCTGGCTAACTCTCCAGATTCAGCACTGGCTGGCCTGTCAGATTTTCCGAACCTATTCAAAATCAAGCAGCCACTGGCGCAGCTCTTCCATCGAGTTGGGCATTGACTTGCAAATGAGATCATCAATTACAAAAGCCTATCGAGTGGAGCAGCCGGTGCACGCATGCATCGCTGCCGCATTATACTATCCGATGCACACAACTGCGGCTCAGAGACTCGTAAGTTCGATGCCGATGAAACAAGTATCGAAGAGTGATATATCTAAAATCGGGAATAAAATCGAGTGATCCTTTTCGAAAATTGTTTAACAATAAACATACTTTGGTAACATTCTTTGGTAAGGTTCATTCATCCTCGTCTCTATTTCAGTAATCTTTTCAACCTTATTACTCATCCGGTCAGTGTATCATTTGGGAGTTTTATTAGAGATGCCAAATCTTAGTAAGAGAATATTACAGTTCTTATTTCTCTTACTTAGTGTGAAAGTTTCGCCGAGTGGTTCAACCGCTACTTTGCAGTTTCCACTCCTGCCACACTTGTTGTTCGATAGATTGAAAAAGTTCATGAGAGAGAATATTTGGCAACTCTAAATCCCCTTGTTTTTCGGTGTAAGCGCTGCGTGTGCGAGTGTCTTACTGTCCGTTCCATTATCGTGTGCGTCGGGTGCTCGTACTACGAGGTTTTGTGCAACGGTCCACCAATGGGTATTTAAGCTCGAGGTATGAGCAGTTGAATCGACAGAGCTACTGGTTGTGCCCCCTGGACAAGAAGGGGTGGGAAAAAGTTTGTCGAAATAGAAAGACTGTATTGACTCGTTCGTTTGCGTCCCTTGTGATTGAGATATCTCGAGGCTTTCTCGATCCGACAAATTACAGGGGTGTGAAAATCACCGGTCTGATTAAACACGAGATGTCTGGATCGGTCTCCATCATCCCGCGTCCGCACTTGTATACATGCTCAAATGCGTCTATGTACAATGTACACCCTGGCTTGGACGAGGTGGGATTAGTAGACCTCGTTGCTTACAGCAAGACTTAATCTAGTTACAGCGACGGTGCTAAACATCAAGATACAGTACATTGGCCATTAAACAGTGCAGACAGACGAAAATTCATACGGTGCTGACTTACGTCCGGTGAATAGTTTATGTATGTAGATACAACGCGCGAAAGTGGTCCCCGAAGTGCTGGTAGTACTATCAATTGTCGAAATACAAAATATATCTTTCATCAGTTCTCCCCTTAACAGTTAATGGAAGAATCAACGCCTGAACTGCGAACTCAAATATGGCACCGAAAGCAATGTGTCAACCATTCGTAAAGAAAAACTCTTGCCTGATCTTGAGAACTATTCAAAGCCACTCGAAATCTTAACTCGACATCGGAAGATTGCCAAGTCGCAGTCAGACTTCAAAGCAAATCGAATATTGGTGAATAATTCAAGACTATGGTACAAGAAACTTTACTCAAGGGGTGCGAAGGAAATAGAAAATCGATTGGAACTTTAATGTAGTCGGAGAGGAATGTAATTTCAAAGTCATAGCTGTTTGTAGAGTAGTGAACTCCCAACAGCGATACGAAAAGATCGATTGGAATGTTACCCTCGTACGTATGTACTCGAGCGAAAGACTAAACATAGGGCGTAGATATTTTTGGACCATCCTTCAAAGACGCGAGGGAATGTGTCTTATAGAAAGAGAAAGCAGTCTCGGCCGAAGGAGCTCGTCCTTCGATAGCCTCGAGCTTTTCGATACTCGTTTGGACAGGAAAGGGTAGGGCTCTCGTCGCGGATAAAAACCGCTACGCTACAACTCACTATTGCTAAGCTACACACGTGAATGTGGTTGTCCTAAGGACTAACCCGCCTAATTCTAAGGACAAAACAGAAATCGAACCTATCCACTACTTTAATACTCTAATACTCTTAATCGCTCTAGGCGTCGCACTACACAATACATGGGTAACTCAATCCACGCTCCTTACACCAAGGAGCTCTATGTTATCCTTAAGACTTACAACGAGATTCTACGTCCTATCCTAATAACTCTACACCGAGTAATGCTTAACGCTAACTTTATATGCGCCAGCACGTATCACTTAATACTCTTGTCACCTCGATAATTTATCATTATCAGACGCTTACGATCTTGTTAACGTGTCATGAATTTTGAGCGCCAAGAGTACCATGTTATACAGCCGGCGTTGTCACAGACTTGTGCGCCCGCAATCTTCGCTCGTATAGAAAAAATAAAATATCATTGTACCAGGGGCAGCGTGTGCATCCTGGGTGAAGGACAACGCGCACTCCCCCGTCGATAACAAATCAGTGATTAAACACAGTCGCGCAGTCATGTCCCCACGCACCCACCCAAATTCTCTCCGGCCAATACGTTTCCTTTATTCTCTGGCAGTTCAAGTTTCGTTATAAACTAGCGCGCAAGAATAAAAATAACGAGAGGAAAGCTGCGCTAAGCTCTATTACAACCTCTCTTAATTTATGACTCGCTGGTGTTGCGCTTGGAACACCGGTGAGATTCACGAGAAAGTCTCTTCGCAGAATGCCTGTAACTCCGAGTAGCGAAATGCGTTTAATTACTCCAGAACTCAACATAGTATCCTGCATGTTTGTGTAACAGACGAGCGACAGTTTTAGCGGAAGATATGCGAATGTTAGTAGCAACGTACTTCAAATTAGTGTGGTTATTAATGCAGCAGTTTTCGAACTGCATCCGCTTACATTATTCCATTATAGTAAATTCGACGGCAATTAGACGAAATATTGTTTGCACGAAGCAACATCCCATTCTGTAACCAACGAAGCTTTAAATACTTGTACGGCAAATTGAACTAAATATGAAATATCGTTCTACCCAAATCAACAACGTCCAAGAATAAAGTGGAAAATTTCACGAACGAATACTGTGAATGAGTTTGTTAATTTCGACGAAATGAAATATGGAACTGCCAGAACGATCTCTAAAGAAGATCTCGGTTAATTGTCGCTTTAAGTAAAGTTTGCTTTCCCCGAGAGGGTTCGTTGAAATGAAGCGGCCGACATTTAATGACTCTATTCGCGGCAGGTGATAACACGCCTGGATACGCAGCTTTACCGGAGCTCATTCGTCATTTCGCGTTCGAACTGAAGCACCGAGTAATTCGTCCTGCTGTCGCGTTACCTTTCCAGGAACGCCTACGCGCCAGCCACCACCACCGTCGGATCATCCACTGACGTGTTCCGAAAGAACTTGGCAACAAGAGCGCACTTGATTAGCAGTCTGAGTCAAATTCAATTCCAAACCTTGTCGCATTCAAAATACGTTTTATTATTCGCTATCACTTTATTGTCAAGGATCGTTCGTTAATTCCAAACATTTCCGAATTGAAACTCCGAAAGTTGAAGAGAGATAGAGAATCGAGGTAAAAAAAAAGGACACAGTATTTGGGGATGGTGGAATCGAGCGAAAGTGGACATCGGGAACTCGCATCGCTAAATATCAGAGCTAGTAGAGGGACACGAGAGGCTCGAGTGCACGATCAAGGTGTACACGCGACTGCACGCGAATATAATCTCGCCGGTGGTGGTACATTGGTGCGCAGCTGTGGCCAGCGCTTCCTACCGATTGCACTTATCGATCTATTGACACGGGCTCGATAAAAGGTGGACGTGCCAACCCTCCTCCCCGTCTACTCCCCGGGTGCGCAATGTCGAGAGGAACTGTCGGAGACGAAATAAATCGCGGCTGAAAATCGAACATTGGAAACGCGCGTGCTCCGGCCGCGTTTTCCCGATGATAGAGACGTCAAATAGAACGAGGATATCCGAACACGCTCGCACGACAAACAGGAATCAGCCATTCGAGCCGGCCCGATGCCCTGGGAATTGTTTTCGGCGATATATAAATCGCAGCTCCAAATCGGAGCGAGAGTGATCTGCATTGCTAAATAAAAACAAATACGAGGAAATATGAGTTGAAGACTAAAGAGTTTTCCGCTCGGCCGATTACCAATTGGACTTAACAGTAGTGTATTTGATGCGCCATCACGTTCGACGTATTTATACCAATGTGAATGCGACTCTATGCTATATGCTTTTGATATAAGCTGCTGATTTTAAGAATACGTGTCTTCTAAATAAAACGATTACTGCCAGACAAGCAGAACGAGAATTGGATTGGCAGACTGGATTGACAGATTGATTTTCTTTCCTGATAATATTAGGTAGCGGCTGGCGAGAAAGTTCATATCCAACTGGATATGAACACTTTTCACGATGAACACTTTTACGATGTCAGTTTGGCGCACTTACTGTCTGATAACGATCATTATGAATGTTCAGTTTCAATTTAGCCGATTGCAGCGACTGCCGACCGGTTCACAAATTAAATAAATAGTGTCAGTGTACTTTGAGAATTTGTAGTACTAATTATCACTGCTTAACGAATAATAAATAAGAGATGTTGCTTCTACAATTATAATGATGAATTCTAATGAACGACGCCGGGCGTAAATTCCGTCGCGGCAAAGTGTCCGGCGCTTTAATCAAAGTTTCAGGGTGCACTCTTTCAGAGAACTTGCCGGAATGGCCAACCAACTCAAGAGTCAAGGGGCTGTAAAAGTTTTGCCGAGAAAAGTTCGAATTGGCCACTCTCTCTCTCACTCTCTCTCTCGGTCAACATGCGAGATGACTGCGCGATATCTCGTCAACGTAGTTATTCTAGCGACCCTTACTCCTAGAGACATAAACGCTATCGTGACCATCCCGAAATACAGTCACAAACTTCGCCAATCATAGCTGCAAATCGTTCCCGCCAACGTCTCACTATTCCAGAACAGTAACTGGCTACGAGAACTAACGAGAAGTTGCAGTCATTCGATTGTGACCAGAATTTCAGGGGTCCCAACGGATTCTAATTACAAGTTGTGCACGAGTGCGACTTGGTGCATTGAAACACACACACACACACACACAATATTTACAACAGCTACTCTACACACAATGAAGATATTTAACGATTATTAATATTAAATCTATATATAATTGATTAAGATAAAATCCACCGAAAGATATTGGACATTAAGACTGAGCCTGTGCAATTGTAAGATAATTCCGATCTATTGCCTGGATAGATTGCCGAAGCTCTTGTTAATCTCAAACGAAAGCCGAACAGTTGTAAAAGGGGGCCGATCGGCCGGATGCACGCTGGGGAATTCAGTGTGGAGGGAAGTTCCTAGCGAAATCAGGCAGATCGGTGTCGGCTTGCTTAGTCTCGTTAGACGTGAGATCTATGGGTCCTATCAAGAATCATTGGAGAGACTTTACATCGTTACAGCTTTGGTGTTGAATTACAGTTCACATTGCCTTCATCCTTGCTCGCTCTCATCCTAGTACGAATACATACGGGCTGGCTTCCCTAGCTCTAACTAACACGAGACAATTGCAAATCCTATCGAATCGAAGTCCTAGAAACTTCGCAGGCATTCCCGGGTGGAAATAAGTGCTTGCCCGGTGTGTTATTGTACGATAATAAGGCGGCCCATCACCGCCGCTTACAAGTTCGCTGGTCGCCCGATGATCTCCCTCCTCTTTTAATTATGAAGGAGGAGCATCGGAGTGACACGGCCGATGATATTTACACTGGCCCTCTTTAGTCCCATAAATAGCTGCACGTCTAGTCAAAGGCGGATACACACCTGTCGACCAATCCGTCAACTTAATTAAACGATTAATTAATCCGCCGATCGGTATACCTAGATATATCCATGCTACCAGCAATAATTCCCGAATAACCTATCGACGCGTGTACTGTGCGTAATCGGGAATCCCAGTAGGTGATCCAATTCGTAGATCTACATTCTGTGACACAGTGATCTTGTGCGACATAGAGAAAGTGGACGCGAGACAGAGAGAGAGAGAGAGTGTGTGTGTGAATGAGCAATATGTACATGCTACATTGAAAGAGACAAGCTTAATTCGGTTAGTGATTATACCGATAAATTGGTCACTGTGTCACCTGACGCGATCAACTACAATAAAGACAGCCTCCTACTTGGATCAACCGATGCGCTCTTCTAATCATGTACACATCGAAACTATAATATACAACGAATCCATTAATATATTTCGCGAGAATCAAACGCGAATTAATCGCGATATGATCCCTAAGTACGCGATGTTCATCTTAAATTCAAATTGGCAATCTTTCCCATCAGGTATATTACTCTGGTTCACGAGGTGAACCAAGAGCAACCGTAAGTACGGATTTTATTATGAGCTACATTATATAATATTAAGCTTGCCGGGGCAAAAGCTTCATGGAATGGCACTCGCCGATCGGTATCACTAGATATATCCATGCTAAGGGGAATAATTCCCGAGTAACCTATCGACGCGTGTACTGTACGTAATCGGGAGTCCAAGTAGGTGATCTAATTCATAGATCTACACTCTGTGACACAGTGATCTTGTGCGACATAGAGAAAGTGGGCGAGAAAGAGAGAGAGAGTATATGAGTGAGCAATACATATGTACATGCTACATTGAAAGAAGCAGGCTTAATTCAGCTAGTGATTATACCGATAAATTGGTCACTGTGTCACCTGACGTGATGAATTACGATAAAGACAACCTCCTATTTGGATCAACCGATGCGCGCTCCTAATTATGTACACATCGAAACTATAATATACAACGATTCCATTAATATATTTCGCGCCAATCAAACGCGACTTAATCGCGATATGATCCCTAAATATGCGCTGTTCATCTTAAATTCGAATCGGACGCAGCTTCCCTCAGAGTTATATTACTCTGGTTCACGAAGTGAACCAAGAGCTACCGTAAGTACGGATTTCATTACGAGCTACATTATAGAATATTAAGCTGACCAGGGCAAAAGCTTCACGAAATGACACACACCCTGCTTTCGATAATTTTGCGAATTCACTTCTTCCCAAGTTACAAGGTACATTTGGAACGGTTCAGTTGAATTTATCCGGTTTTTCTCGCTGTCCGACGTATCGCACAGCTTTGTTTATCCTTTAATTGTTTTTCCCGCCCGTCCTTCTGTCTTAACACATTCTGACCTTTTGCCCTGTTGCGCAATTGATAATTAAACACCTGACGTGATCAACTACGATAAAGACAGCCTCCTACTTGGATCAACCGATGCGCGTTCCTAATCACGTACACATCGAAACTATAATATACAACGAATCCATTAATATATTTCGCGCGAATCAAACGCGACTTAATCGCGATATGATCCCTAAATATGCGCTGTTTATCTTAAATTCGAATCGGTTGCAGTTTCCCAAAGAGGTATATTACTCTGGTTCACGAGGTGAACCAAGAGCTACCGTAAGTACGGATTTTATTATGAGCTACATTATAGAATAGTAAGCTGACCAGGGCAAAAGCTTCACGAAATGGCACACATTCTGCTTTTGATAATTTTGCAGATTCACTTCTTCCCAAGTTGCATGGTATATTTGAACTTGTGGTGCATTTGAACCGGTTCAGTTGAATTTATCCAGTTTGTCTCGCTGCCTAATGTATCGCACGGTTTTATTTATTCTTTAATTGTTTTTCCCGTCCGTCCTTCTGTCCTAACTGATTCTGTCTTTTTGCCCTGTTACGCTATTAATAATTAACCACCTGACGTGATAAACTATGATAAAGACAGCATCCTATTTGGATCAACCGATGCGCGCATCTAATCATGTACACATCGAAACTATATTATACAACGAATCCATTAATATATTTCGCGCGAATCAAACGCGAATTAATCGCGATTTGATCCCTAGTACGCGATGTTCATCTTAAATTCGAATAGGATAGGTTTCTCATAAAGGTATATAACTCTTGTTCACAAGGTGAACCAAGAGCTACCGTAAGTACGGATTTCATTACGAACTACATTATACAATATCAAGCTGACCAAGGCAGAAGCTTCACGAAATGGCACACACTCTGCTTTCGATAGTTTTGCGGATTTACTTCTTCCCAAGTTGCAAGGTATATTTGAGCATGTGGTGCATTTGGAACGGTTCAGTCGAATTTGCCCCGGTTTTCTCGCCGCCCAACGTGTCGCGCGGCTTCATTCATCCTTTAATTGTTTTCCCGCCCGTCCTCCTGTCCTTGCTCATTCTGTCTTTTTTCCCTGTTACGCCATTGGTAATTAACCACCTGTCGCTTCGGGCTTCGAACGACAATTATTGTTACGTGTGCTTGTGCCGGTGTCTCTGTCTTCTCGAGAGCCAACTTGGACCTTTACCGCTCCGATTTAACCCGCCGGCATGTCCACCGGAGTAATTCTGCCCGAATGTTTTTACGGTGAATGGAACAATTTTCAAAAAGCATAGTGTTTGCGTAAACGTTCTCTGTATGTGAACGATACGCTGCTCGAACAAAACTTTCCCCGGCCTCGGGGATTTTGTTCGCCGCCGAATAACTGGTGTTTTTGCTCCTATATCGAGAACTGAAACTTCCTGAAACCAATTTGCGCGGACTTTGCCGGAAAGAAGTTCAAACAGAATGCACAGCGAGTCAATACGAAGCGGGCACGAAGGATTGATTTTTCCAACCATTCAATCTCAATAACTTACTTTTTCGAGCTCTTTACTTCCGCGTTTTATATACCAATTTGTTATTAAAACACGCTTGCCTTACTAACTCGTTGAGAAGACAGAGCTTTGTTTCTCCCATTTTCGTAGAACTCCGAAAACATCTGTCAGTACAAATTTCTCATTTGGTCAAGTTTAGACGGACTAAAAGGCGACGTACTTTTAGGCGAAATAAAAGACGAAATATTTTACATTGGTTATAAGTGTACATTAAGTACTATCTCTAAAATTATGTATATCGTCCAATATTCCTCGGCGAATAATGTTTACCGAGAACAAATATTCTCTTTCCACGTGCGAATCTGTCTGTTGACGGAGAGTGAAGCTACCCTGTTGCGCGCGTATCAAGAAGAAACGGTGAATGCGGTAACACGAACATCACGCCACCGAACATCGTGGCCAACATGAGCAAAACGTAGTCGATTGGACAATACAAACACTTCGTGATACGTTTGGTAATCAGTATGACGTATCAATAAATACCACGTATAATATACATATTTCCACAGATATTTGTAGATATATCGTTAATCGTTAGTTCACATATTATCGGACAGTAAACGCACTCGCGGCTAGACAAATCTCGAAAGCTCCATCAATCCAAACTGTTTTCTCCTACATACACAACATTTTGACACCAACCATCAACGCCAACAATTTGTAAGTCTATGAGTCTAACCTTGCTTCTGAAAATAAGAGAAAGCCTCAGGCTCATCCAATCACGAATCACTCTGATCCACTCCTAGCATTCTTACCCCTTGTACATCTTTCATAGGCCGGAAGTGTGTGCTCGCACACCTTTTTTCGCGGAACGAGGAAGGCAGCGCCTTGAAATGAATGCGATGATATAAAAAGCACGGGAGTTATTAGTTTTAAGAATGGACGAATTTCTAACGAAATGAAATAGTAAAGAGTCAGCTCCGGCTGGAAAGTTTCAGCGAGAACTTTGTTCTGTGAGAACTACATCAAGGTTTAGTTATTTCGACTTGAACGAGAACTAGCATCGCCGAGATGCACCGGTGATATAATCGTTTAATCGTCAAGTTTACGATTTCACAAGGGAAATGAGTAAAGCGGGCCGTTTCGAGCGCGAAATGAATCAACGTCGATTGGAAGCTTTTCAGCGAGGATTGCTAGTCGCGTTGCAGACATAACAACGGGGCTATTTCCTGCCATTCAACTGCCGCTCGTTTCGCTCGCTAACATGTATTTAGGAAAAGCTGCCTCCCTCCCTGTCTTTAATTCATCCGGCTGTCTACTAATTTTCCTGCTCATTGTGTTCGGCAAGCGATTCAGATACCGACGAGGAAGGTGAGCAAAGTATATCATTAAGGAAGAAATCGGATTCCACTCGGTACTCGAGCACGACCCTTTGAATTCCTAAGCGAACCACTAATTACACAGTACTTACATTAGTTAAGACGACAGTATACGTGTCAACTATAGATTAAAGTCGCACAAAGCTGAAACTCGCGCAGTGATTAAATTGGTCGAATTAAAAAATGTTCCATAGTGAAGGAAATGACTCGAAATTTCGATTCGTCCAGAATTCACTTTGAAAAACTGGTATCTGATTAGTGCTGTATGTTTTATTCTGTGTGTAAGTCCACCTTCTCTGTAATACGAGAATAAAATCATGAATTTCGAGTTTAGTTAAAGCTCAATGAGAAAGAGAAACGCTTCGTACTATTTGGTCAGTGTAGTCACTATTATCTCTTTTTTAAAGAATTATTATGCAGAAGGAGATAGATCGAGCACTCATGACTTCCCTTTCAAAGTTATATTAATTGTCTTCAATTAATACAGAAATTTAAGTTGTAAAACTAGTATTAATTCGCAGTGGCACAACGACAGTTTTCTATTGATTTTTATTGATTTTTTCAAACACGAGCGAAGATCCACCTCCTTGTATCTGCTAGGAAAGCAGAAGCAGTGGACGAACGATTGAATAAACTGATGTACGCATTAGAAAGTTTACATTTTAGCTGGTAGCAAAAAGACTCCCGGAATAAAAGGTATCCCCACTCAATGTTGCAAAGGTTCAGTGTCTACCTTTGCTTTTGATGTTCCCTAGAGTAATTGACATGAAGATATTTATAGTTTACGCCTCATTTACCTCAGACCTTCTGTCCCATATCCCAATAAACCCTTCGACCCATCATTCCTCGACCTTTTGAAAGTTTCGTGTAGAACATGTGTTCACGAAACGACGCCAAAGAAAATTAACAATCGTCAGGATTTACACATTTGAAAAAACTATCGTCCACTCATTCCGATCACGTGCAAATCACATCATTCAAAGGGATTCGCTGCTAATTTGGCCGGCAACGAGTTCTCATCACTCGATGAAAGCCTTGAAAGAGCGCCGCCCAAAGTTTCCACGTGACATATCGATCGGTACGTCCGCCGATGTGTCAATTATATTCACCGAAACGAAATAATGATTCTTATAAAATGTGAGTGAATTAATGATTGATGCGAAATGAATGGGTTTACGAAGGGAATATCTCGAGAATTCCGAGGAAAGTCAAGAGTCACTGGTTGACAGGTTCAAGTTTCAACTGAGGTATGCGCGACAGAGAAAGGACTGTCCTCGTTACGCTAGCGTCGACTTCGAGTAATTAAGGTATTAGGTAAGTGCTAATTAAGACCGTGTTATGTTGTGAACGAAGGGCATGCTTATTAGCAAGAGGTGAGTTGCGCGACGAATAACGACAGGTATAGGTGTATGTTTCGAGTACAAAGTTTATTAAAAGGTGCGTATACTTCAAAATGGTAACTTATCGCTGGCGCTCGAGCCTCCACTCACCGCTCGCAAGTATCGGCATAACGATAGAATTTCTAATCCTCTGAAATGTAACGTGACTTTAATATCCGTATAATTTGTGCTGACTGAATAACGGCAGAGAAATAACGGTACAATTTGCGATGCTGCAATATAATTTTTTTACAATCAAACGTCGTATAACTGGGCCTATTCGTATTTCCATAGTGTAGAAAGAAACCAATCGCTAGTGGACACAGTACACAACCTTTAAGCCTTTCCTTTCGTTTTAACGGGTCAGCGCGTTTTACAAATGAGCCATCATCGTTGTAGGAAGATAGGAATGTCACTGTTGAGCAGCTTGTCTCCCACGGGAGACGAAATGAAAGCTAGATCCTCTCGTCTGACTAGTCTCAGGTGTCCCTAAATCACCCCGTTAATCAAAACTCGCCTCGTCTCCGATAAAAAAAGCTTTCTCCCTGATACCCCATTTAAAAGCTTACAAAACCTTACAGTAAATACTGATATTACCTAATAGTATGCGTGACTATCTTTCACCCTTAATGAGATGATACGACTTTGGTATTTCAACTTACAATAAATAAAGACAAACGCGCCCACCTTGCGCTCCACTGTGTATTAAGTAGGAAAGAAGTGAACTCGATGCAAATAAACGCGCGAAGCTAATAACTGTCAAACCACTCAAGCACTACTGCACAGTATACAACGTGTTACACGAAATCACAATAGTCGAAGAAAGAATAAATAAGCTGTAATAGTAGCATGTAGAACAGTAGAGTGCAAAGTGGCAAAACTAGAGAACGAACGATGCGAACTGTCGACACAGACTGATGGTGAATCAAAGATCCCATGTGTGAAGAATGAATGAGTGGGTATGTATGTATACACGTAACAATGCGTGTTCACAACGGCGGACGTCTCGAGGGCGACTGGCAAATTTTGAGGGTCTCCGTTTACCAGACCCCCAATGCGCCTTCCGCCCCCCCACTACTCTCGCACTGGAATTTTCATTGTCAGCTGTGTCACGCTCGCGCGGCGGCGTCTTTGGTGTCGATCTCGCAAATCTCGGACTCGATAATGACAATAATCGCAATAATAATAATAATAAAGATAATAATAAATATAATAATAATAATAATAAATATAATAATAATAATAATAATCCTACATGTAGAGTTCTGTTCCCAGGTTTTATTGAAATTCATCGCGCGCAGCTGCCTCCCCTCAATCACCCGCTCGCTCTCTCACTCGCAAACTCGCTCTCTCACTCTATCTCTTTCCTTTCGCTCCTTAACCATCACCATCCGATTCCTCGCAAACAATACACACGCAACGTTTTTTTTGTCTTCTTTGTTAGCATCAAAATTTAAAAAAATACATATAATATACTCTCGTAACCGGACCGCGTTTACAGTCGCGCGGACCGCGGTCTAACTATTTTACTTTGTTCCGGTTCGAACCCTCCCACTCTCCTCCTCCCCCTCGCTTCTCCCGCCCCTTTTTTTGGTTCGCCTTTTTCGCGGGTTTTCAAAATGCAATTTTCTTTCCCACCCTCGGTCTGGCGCGCGCGCACGCTTCCTCGGTAAAACTCTGTCAAACAACCCATCCTCTCCCCGCCCCGACTGACGCGCGCCAGCTCCCTGTACTCACGTATCAACTTCCTTAATAAAACCCCTACCTCAATAATCTATGCAATAATAATATATATAATAATAATATATATATACCTTTGTCTTCATATGTATATATATATGTATATATAATATATTAATTTTAATGTGTACGTTTATGTATAATATGTATAGTATTTATGTATAGTATGTATAATAAGTTGCGTGACTGCGCGGTCAATGACGATCGGTTTAGCAAGTAGGATATGAGTAGGACTTGATGCTGAGAACGCAATGCTGCGACGAATTTTCTGACAATCAAGCCGAGCCGCCACAGCTTCCGCCGATCGGTAGAACGGCTGTTTAATAATAATAATAATAATAGTCGTAATAATAATAATCGTAATAATAATGATCGGTCGGGATCGTTCAATAAATAGGTAATAGCGATCGATAAATATATAAGTACAGCTTGCGAGGAATCGATAAAACACGAAGTGGCGTTCCTTACCGATACCGATACAACCCGACGCTGGTATGCAATAAAATAGAATACTCTGAAATATTGGCAAATATAGATTACAATAATACTCAATAGTCTCGTCGCAAAAAATTGCAATAGTCTCAATGTACAGTGGGGGGCGATTAGACCAGTTAGTCTCGATAAAGACAATAATAACCGTCGCGCTTGACTCAATGACCTCTACCCAATAATAAAAAATAGCACGTACTCGTAAATACATGTGTACACGTTATTTGGCAAGATACTTGCGCGCCGCTGCTATCTTCGGATTCGTTTTGTCGCATCGGTCCGTCGCGCCGACCGCTTCCTAGCGATAATAGGTAATGTTCACGCAGGATTCGCGATCAATAATAATAAAAGTGGCAATAATAATAATAATTCAATTGTCTCAATAATTTAATAATAATAATAATGATAATAATAATAATAATGATTTCATCAATAATGACAATATAATAGTGAGGATAATGGCATCACGATGATGAAGATTGGATGGTCCTGTACCTACTGCGTGCACGTCTATCCTTTTCCTTTTTCCCTGTCAAATTTAACAAGTACTACGTTCGTATTGTGTACGGCTGTCTCGATTGACTTATCTCTTAATTAATTGTCCTTGCATACTGTGTACAAGTGGCGTCCAAATCTTCTCTGTATGTATACGTGTCTGTGTGTGTATGTGTGCTTCTTCTCGAAAAGTTACACGCAATGCAAAGTAGCAAAGTTTCTCGAGAGGCCATGACTAGACATTCAATCGTATAAGACTTCACATTTTTGTTCACCTTCTTTTACGACTTACAATAGTAATAACAAGATGGCGGGCGGCACCAGAAATACGGCCGAAGAAAAAACACTCGACTTCTTAGTGATATAGTTTTGCATCTCTTTCTCTCCTGCATCGCGCGCGTCCCTACCCGCGCGCGCTATCTTACTTTCAATATTAACTCCTTAAATTTTATGGGGGTGGGAACTTGGCTGGGCGCCGTGACCCGCTTAGCTCGTCTCAATGTGTGTCTGTGTGGGTGTGTGAGTATGTGTGTGAGTGTGTTCTTGCTCTTGTCTTTTTAATAAAAATAAAAATGAAAGGGGTTCTGGGTCTCAAGGGCGCGGGGGCTTCGTGTGAGGGGAAAACGACTCACGATTACGATATACAGACACCATGGAATACTGGAAACTTCTTATCACTACCATATAGCGTAACACCGTAGACCCCATTCTCTCTGAATTCATTGTCTCGCATTCTCTCAAAAAGCACACGCAGGATCAACTGCTGCCCATTTCAATCTCTCGGTCTCTCACTTTCTCCCTTGACTTCGGTGTCTTTCACTCCCCTACTGGCTAGAGCTTAAAACGAACGAGACCTAATCCTACAAGAATGTACCTTATTATTACGACACACACCTTACTACGTGGCTCTATGTACAATCAACGAATCCCATCACCTGCCACTGCTCTCCCCCTCTCCCTCTCTCTCTCTCTCTCTCCTTCTCCTCTCGACTCCCAAATCGCCTCTTCCCTTACCTGACGTTCCTTTCTGCTACTTGCAAGAAAGGAATGACAGGGACACGAAGCAGAAGACGAGTCGTCATCCGCTGCGGAGATTGAACGAGATTGCCACATACGTTACTATCCACGAGAGCAGGAGCGTCGCGCCGCTCGGAGTAGCAAAAAGGAATATAGTGGCGAGCGAGCGAGCGGGCGGTGTTTCATTACGAAAATAATTCGGCGGAAATTGGCGAAAGCACGCAGGATTCGCGAAAGGATATGAGCGAGTGGATACGCTTGGGCACTCGTTCAATCTCGGCTGAGAGACGACAGAAGGAAATCCGGGAGTCCTGTGGCGCCTGTCTGGCATTAACCGCGATAAAAGTGTTTGATTGTTAATAGAAGCGTCAATAACGAGGATCATCGTCTTCAGCAATCGTCCTTTGATTTGTCAGTCTTACCGGAGGACTTCGATCGCGCTCATGATTCCTCCCTCGAATCACGAGGGAGAACCATCTGCCTTTTCACACTCCCTCAATCTCCCATCCGTTTGTCGGCGTCTTTCGGAAAATCTTGCAAGCCTTAGCGCAGAGTCTCGTATGTTACGTGTACTTGGTAATCGCTATGTACAAGAGTAGGCATTGCATTCCGATGCTCGAGTGCCTCGTGTGCTCGTATCGACTTTATTGCCAACCGTCATGACGATTCAACGCTCGTCTAACAGGAATAAATTGACGATTAACGTCATTTTAATGCTGAGAACGTCCTTCCTGTTATTAAAACGCGATCGCCCTACACGATTTGGTAATGATGGGAATCTGTCTTGACTGAACAAGCTGGCGTGAGAATCTCGAACTTGAATTCGACCTCGCGCATACTGGATCAGCGAAGAAATGCATTCCTCTCGTCCCGTCCAATAGAATAGACACTGAGATCTCTCCGAATACTATCGGGAAAATGTACGTGCCGCGGGAGAAAAGCCGAAGAAGCACTCGCAGCATCATTGTTAAGTAAGTTCGTTCTCAAAGGTAGCGCGCGCGACAGGCGTCTTCCTCGCGCACTACTCTTCTCCTGTCCCCCCTACTTTTGTCGTTGGTCCTGGCGAAATGCGAGATCGAAGGGATTCGCATCCTCGGAAGTATGTCGAGCGTATGAAATACAAAAAAGAAAAACACGAGAAAATACGTCGGGAAACACGATGTTTCTCCGCGCACGTGTAACATCTTCCGACATACGTACACCCTTCTTTCTCGACAGATTCCATCGACCGTCGATTGATACATATCACGTGTATGGACTTATACACTCATGGTAGTTAGTTCAATAGTTAGTAATAGTTAATCGTAATGATATACGTGTACAGAGCGTTAATTAATGCGCTTATACCGCTGCTTACAGCCTAAAAAGAGTGGAACGATCGCACGTGCCGCGAGCCGGAAGTCTGTGCGCGTACAACTCTCGACGGCCCGGCGATCGGTCGCTTAAACCTTAAAAGTGTGTTTATCTCGCTTACAATGCGTAATACTTCACCAATGTTAAAACGTCGCTCCTCCTTCTCCTTCTCCTCCTCCGACACTTGTTAATACGGTAACTAGGCATGCAACAATATCCTGAAGTGAATTACTTCTCGAATTAAAAATAGTTCTTCAACCAATCACCGATACCTCCTCGATCGATCTTAGAGATACATACTCCCACGCACTCACCAGTCTCTCATCAGTCACATATACTCTCTACTCTTTGGAATAGCTTTCACACCCTCGTGCTTTCTCATCTCTCTTTCAAACTCTCGATCACTCTCTTCCTCGCTCTCTCTCTCTCTCTCGCTCTCTCTCGACACACCACTCACTTTAATCGTCTCTGTCTCCCTTGCTTTCCTTCTTTCATTAAGTAACATTACTTGGGCCCGGGGAAAGTGTAATTTTTTGTTTTTCATCGCACAATTACACACAGAGTCGCCGCGCGCCGCTAATATCGTTTGCGTGGCCTTGGAATGGAGAGTTTTCTCGATTGGCGCCTTGTGAAAGACGAGTCAATCCCGAGAATATCGGGTTTGCCTCTTGGCATAGGTGTGTTGCCTTCCTGTTCCTCCCAGCTCCCTCACCAACTCTGTTTCTCTTGCTCGACTGGGAGAAAGCTCCGTCATCACCTAGACTCCTTTTTTCATCGAATTACCCACCCATTTTTCGTTTACTCGCGTCTTTTCGCCCCCGCCAATGTGGAAGGGGGGCGCGCAGTCTCAAAGAAAACAGTTGTCGGCCTCGACGGCGCTCGGCGCGGTCGCCACAATTACGCGCACTGCGAACGTACAAAAATATATATTATGCGACATCTATAATCCGCTATAGGTATTCTAAAAACTCGTTATCTCTTTTTTTTCTCCACATTATTATTAGTTCACCGGCAATCGACACCGCCGAGCGTCGCGGAGCTTCTCCCGTCCGAGGATGGCTCTATCGATCTCGATCGATCGCGTCTTCCACCGATCAATCTACGTCTTCTCCACGATCTGCGTTCCCATTTCGAGCACTCTCTCCTTGCACCAGGAAGGTTCTTCATTGAGCCGTTTGTGACGGTAGAAAAATAAAGTTCAACAAAACTTCGAAGAAGTTCGTAACTTTCAGTTAACGCAAAGAATGCTGAGGAATCAGCTAGAGGAGGGGTTGTTGGTCGCGCGTAAGAAAGGTGTAAGATGTACGTGAGGCGGCGGACACGCTCGCCGATCGTGGACATCCGGTGTCCTCGTTACCGCTGTGGAGAATCGCGTCGCTTTTCCGGGGCTTCTTCCTTTCGTCCGGGCGGTCAGACGGAGAAAGGAGGAAGGCAGAGCTGGTATTCACGAGGCCTGTGTTCTTCCGCTCCTTCGCTACGGTAACCAAGCGTGAAATAAGACCGAGAGAGCCCGAGCGCGGTCGCATTGAATTCTGGCGGGGAGGGCTTTCGAATACATGCCCGCGCGCTGTAATACTCCTATTGCCATCGAGACGAGACGACCCTGTCTTTCTCACGGTCACGCCGGCCAAAGTAATATTCCAGTGCACGACTACGTGCGCCGGCTTCCCTCTGCCTCCTTACCTCCCTCCTTTTACGATCGAACGACTTGTTTCGCCCAATGACTTCCTGACTGATTCCCCGGCGGTAAACGAGGACAGCGACGACCCGCATCGAGTCCCTCTCCTCTGGTATTTCTAGCTCTCGACTACACACTACTCATGTACTTACATACTTATATAAAAGAAAAAAAAAAAAAAAAAAAAACACAGCACTACATTACAGGTCACTAGAATGGAATGCACGGATCAGTAGCCGAGGAGAGGAAGATCGTGCTAAAAATAATACCTCTGCTCTTGCTTCGGTGGAGATCAGGCTGCACAGGGACTTGATGAATGCAGGGATTAAAATTGGCCGACCGATGAAACGAAGTTTTATTCTCTTTCTGTATACGAACTATCTATGTTAAACTCGAAACGATTGTAATAAACAAGCTGGAATCAATAAAAACATATTGCAAGACCCAAAGTTTCCCCTACCTTTTTGTTTCATTTAATTGGAAAGTATCAAATGCCCCGAACACGACCGACCAAATTTGTACGAGATTAAAGGGGATGCGGGCATCCACTGGTTGGGACTTGGGATGGAGGAGCAGGATCGGGCTGTAACTAGGCAGCAGGTATACGAGAAAGAGAGAGATAAAGAGCGAAATAAAATAACACCAAAGACCATCGGGCTCGTGTAATGTGAACTGAAAATATTATTAAAAAGCATTTTACAACAAAAAATAACTAAAAAACAAACAAAAATACGATTTACATTTAAATTAAGAACAATCGGGTTGTGTCGTCTAAAAATAATAACATAACAAACCAGTACAAAAAAGGAGAAAAAGAGAGAGAATATATCGCGTGTTCGTATCTATTTTTTTGACGTGTTGGTGGATTTTTCATTCCTCGAATGCAAAGGGCGCGCGCATACAGAAAACACACAAGATAATACACACATTTACACACGTTCACTTCGGTCCTTACTTTGGGGAGCAATCAGTATAAGGAGTGTGTGTTCTGTCGTCATTCATATTCAGGTCTGTCTTGAGTTGGGACTACTAGTGATAATAAAAAAGAGATAGAGAGAATGTTCGTAATAATAGTAGTAAGAGCTGTGGTAGTGGCGGCTAGCTGGCAAGGAATCGTCTCTTTCCGGTTCTCAGTGGTTCTTTTCTCTCCTTCGGCTATATAATCGTAATAATAATAATCATAATAATGTTAATAATAGTAATACAATAAGTAATAATTAATAATATAAGAATAATATTAATAATAGAGTGATAACTACGAATCAACATAGGTATACGCAATTTAAATACTAATGGACAGAGATACGTGTCGTGATGCGATACCGAATAATGGAATAATGGTGTCCACTGACTCCCCGAAGCGTCTCCCGCACGCGACGCGTTCTCGAGGTGTCGGGTTGATTCTTCACGCGAGTGAATCTAATAGTATATCAGCTACATAGCTCTCGGCTCGATGCGGCTTTGTCCGCCATTGTCTTTTCCTTAAAACGAAACTAAAAAGACAAACAGTGTAAAGGGCGATTAAACCGAAGGCAATAGAACAGATCGGAAGAGGTAAAGTATATAGAATTACGTAAGAGCAAAAATTGAGAATCATGCGCGCCCGGATCACTACTGCCCGGCGCGAAGATCCGAGTCCAAAGAGAAGAGCGTCGTCGACGACCTCTTCCCGCTTCACCCGAGTTCCTTTATCCTAGCTTATCTATCACGGTCTCTATCTTCTCGTCCTCGTCCGCGCCTCGAACCTCATTTGCCCAGTCCAATGTCCCGGGAGCGAAATAAAAAAGGAAACACCGCTAGAATACTGGAAAGGCGCGCGCTTCTACCATTCGCCCGCGCGAATATCTCTCTCGTGCCTCGAAGAAGGGCCTTGACAAAGCGCGAATAACCGTGCTACGAATCGACCTCTCTTATCAATCGTTATCTCGAACTCGATTGATGAATCCGGCGCTCATTCTTACGCCCAACGACAAGACAGAGAGTCTGAGTGAGAGATCAAGCACGCGCGCCGACAAGCGGGCGCACTTGAAGTACTTATGTCTGCGTTATTACGCGATTGAGCGATCACGACGAATCACCGAGGATCTTATCCGATTGCCACACACGCACCACCTGTAAATCACTCGTGTTCGGTAAATTAATGTAATGGGACATGATGGCGCGCGCAGTTCCGCGAAGGATCAACACGTAAAACTGGTGGCGTCCTGGACCATTTAAAGAGAGGCTTTGGAGATTGTCTGATTGTTATAACAGTGAAATTCGTGAACCGCGCGCCACCACTAATCAATCGTCTACTATCTCTCCGCTCAATTTAATCGTTGGTTCGAGCAGCCCGAAAATTATGGACCGGCGTGCTGGACTTTCCAGAACTTTCGGGCTTGCTCTGGGGATTTGGGTTTTAGAGATCTAGTCGAACCGCGAATGGGTGTGCGTCTCTCTTCCTGATTCGGAAAAAGGCCGGCGAAAGATCCCCGTGATTCGTAGTAGCTCTGACGTCGAGGAATTCGGGACGCCAGCTAGCCTAGTTACATACCAAACGACGCTTTGGGGAGAAGGGTAATAGTCTGCTATCTCATACCTAAGGGCATACATAGGTCGCCCGAAAATCGTAACACCCTCCCAGTGGCCTCGGGGTAGCGAGGCACTCTCACCTCGGTTGTGTAATCGAACAGATAAAAATAAAAAAAAATCATAATACAATAATAATACATACGTACAATAATAATAATAATAATTAATAATATTAATAATAATAAAAAATAATATTGTAATAGTAAACATGCATGAAGTCGCGCGGCAGAGCCCCGCCGGGACTCGCGTCATCGGGCGACTCATCCAACAAAATATATTAATACTATACATTCGAGTGAAGAAAGAACACTAGCGCAATCATCAATTTACTGGTCGCATCTAACAGGAGTATTGGAGCGGCGCCAGCCGAATGATTATCGCCTGGCGACCGTATACAGGTGCGTAGATGTAAAGAATCAGGCGGTTCGCGGCAGGCAGTTGAAAGAATTTATGATAAGCAACAAAACTAATAGGGAAGTCTGTGGGAAGCAAGTGAATAATAACAAAAGGAAGGAAGGAGCGAAAGAGAGCAAGGCGGTGTTGTAAAGAGCACTAAATCATTACGCTGTTACTACAATTCACTACGGCTACGCGCTACATTATATCCTCGCTAGTAATAAAGAGAAGTCAGATCAAGTGGGATGAGAGAAGGGTAGAGAATGTCCGAAGGATGGCCTGGTGGATCATCTGGCCGCAATATTCCCATGAGTCTTTTCCCATAGTTCTAAAACCTTTCCTCCCAGTGGCTCGCTTCTCTTCTATCGAAAAAGGTGCATCAGTTTGACCGTTCATACTGAGCCGTTGGTGCCACTCCAATACTTATGAAAAGCGATCCACCTTAATACCCAGAAGAAAAAGTAAACTGCGGTTCAATCCCTCATACATACTCCCTTGAAATCTCATCACCCGTCACGGCAGTTTACGCGAAGCGAGCTGCCGATCGTCAAAAGAAACAATGCCGAGCAATGTAGGACAGTATACGTATAAAAAAAAGAGGAGGGAAACTGAGACAATTCGACGCACGCTCCGCGCTCGCACACCTCGACGTGCCTGCATAGAAGGAAGTTGAATCGAGAGGAACACTTCTAAAGGCAGGATATGCAAAAGGATGCTACAAATGAAGGTACAAAAGAAAGAAAAGAGGAAGAAAGAATTCGAAGAAGCGATTAAAGAAGCGAATGGACACGACCGTCGCTGGACCGTCGTCGCTGTCATATTGTAAATGCACCTTAGGGGCGATTCTCCGTGAGGAGATGTCGTTGATCAATGCAAATAGAGAACGTACACTTAACCACCTAAGCAACGACATGTGTGGGAGATGATGAAGGAAAGGATTAGAAGGTAGGAAATAGGTAGATATTAATACCAAGCGTCAACCAGTACTAACCGTTGATCACGGACCGCGGTGGTCCAGGATCAAAGATGCCGATTAAACACTTATCGCAATGATGCCGATCTGGTAGATTGATCGAACCGTTCGATCGCAAGAATTCAGAGCTCGGACATCGATCGAACATACTTGGCGGCTTCTTCCGCACATTTGAGAGAGAGAGCGACGAAACGGGCTCTCGCGCGACCTCGCGCCTTCTCCCGATCTGCCTGCTCTGTGCTGTAGTCTTCAACCATGAATACCCTCGCTCTGGATCGGAACCAGGCGGCGGTCCTTGCGTTCGCGTATCCGTGCGGTAATCCTTACGGACGGGAACGGGGACGTACCGAGCTCGGTGCCCGGGCCAAATCGAAAATACGAGGCGTTCGAAATCTCGCAACGCGTATTTTCGTTCGGTCGGGCGCGCTCGCTGCATGACCGAGAAAGAAGAGCCTGTTCAGAGCGGTGGAACTTCGAGGAGCTTGGAAACACACCTCGTCGATGGAATGGGATCCAGAAGATCGGCGGATGATGGTGTAAATGGGAAGAGGGGTAGTTGGATGGGTGGGGTGGGGTAAGGTGGGGTAAGGTGGGGTAGAAGATTGGATGAAAGGTGAATATGAAGGGAGGGGCTCGAACGCGAAAAAATTGGAAGAAGAGGGAAAGGCGGAACAGGCGAGGGGGGAAAAGTGACTAGCGGCGGCGAGCTCTACAACTAAACAACAACAACAGTATTTTCAGTTATAACAACATTAACAAGTAAGTTTCCGCGCGCGCGCGCGTGTCCGTTTGTCTACGGGACAACGCGCCTCTCGTTCCGTGGCTGTGTTCACGTTGTTCTCCTCGAATGGTAGACGCGTCTGCCCACGTATACTTGGGGCCGCGCGCACGCAACAAAGTGGCGGCCGAGGCGGCTTTGCCTCTGTCGAATCGTATGCGTTTCCTCCTTCGATTCCTCTCTGATACGAGAATCCTGCACGCGTGCGCGTGGAAAAGAGAGTCGCTTGCGTGGCGAGTGTCACGCGAGGCTAATCGCGCGCTTGGGGTACCTTCGAATCGTTCGAATTAGCCGCGCACGTGGACTCGCGCGTGGCGCCGGGACTGAGAACAGAGATTTACAGCGTCCTATTTTCGCGGAAGCATCTCGCTGCTCCCCCGAACTATCAAGAAGTGTCGAGGTCGGCGCGCGGAAAGCACACGCTCGCCTGCCTGGGAAACATAGGCTTCCAGGGCAGCGCGAGCCACACACGCATTAATCCAAGGTCTGCCGCCTTGAAGGTAGACTCGGATGTTCTTCGCGTTCTTGCTGGGATGCGGCGCTTTTATTCCTCTTCTCGTGATCGGCGTCTCGTAAGGGGCTGAGGCGAATCGAGCGGGCGAAGGTGGACAGGCGAAGTGAGCACGAGCGGTGGTCGTGGTAGTTCCGGTGAGTGGACGAAGAAGAAGATAGGCGAGTGAAGGTAAAAAAAGATCGATGAGATCTCGGCGGTCTCCAGGCCGCCCAACGATGGCGACTTGGATGAGGACGACGACGACGACGACGACGACAATGGCGATGCCGACGATAGACGTGGGTAGTGATCATCATCGTCGTCGTGGCGGGTCGCTGCTCTACATGCCGACTGGCGGCACTTGCACGTAGCGATAGATGTAAAGACGGTAGTCCTTGCTGGCCAGAACCACCGAGCCATCGTCCATTAATGCGACATCGAAGCACTGAGCGTGCTTTACTTTGCTTTCGAGGGCTGAGACCAACTGGCCGTCTTGCGTAAAGATGGTTAGGTTGAAATTGTTATGATTGTCAGCTATCAGTACTTCGCCAGCGGCATTTATGCCCACTCCGATCGGGTAATTCGTGATACCCTCGCCTCCGATCTGTCTCAGATAAGTCCCCTCGTAATTAAAGACTTTCACGCAATGAGCGCGATTGTCGCTTATAAAGATCTCTTGTTTGTCGTTAACCACGACGCCGTTCGGGAATTCCAGGTGCTTCGAGCAACCGAATTTCTGTAGCACATTGCCAGCTTGATCAAAGATGATGACGCGCATCACTTTGCACTCGACGACGACGATGCGCCCTTTCGAATCGACGGTCACGCCACGTGGATGTTGCAAGATGTTCGCCCCGAATTTGCGGACAAACTGGCCATACTGGTTGTAGATCTGAATCTGGTGTGTCGGGGATCGCTCTGTCACGATAATATCGCCCGAAGTCTTTACGACCGCGACCCTATTCGGGTATAGCAATTGACCGTCCCGTTTGCCGCACTCTCCGAAGTGGAACTTGAATCTGCCCTCTCTGTCGAACATCTGGATACGATGATTATTGGTATCAGCAACGATGATATCGTTCTGCGCGTTAACAGCTACACCCGATGGTTCGGTGAATTGTCCCTCTATTACGCCGAACTCGCCGAACTTGCAGTGATAGATCATCTTCTGTCGTTTGATCTGAGATTTCGGAGGGAAGATCGCTGCGGCGGACATCAATTTCGAGGTCAAGTCGAGGACGGAGTCACCGGGCGCGGCATTTGCGGCGACAGCGACTGCAGACGGCATAGGGAAGTGGTCGTTCGTGGTGACAACTGGATAAGCATCGCTACCACCGTTACTCCATTTCTCATAAGAGTTGGCGTTCATGCCATTCAGGTTCAAGTCGCTTATCGTAGTGGAGAATGGACCGAGGCTGTTGGCTGAGCTGAAGCGTTTCGTAATGACACTGCTGTTGGCGTCAAAGGACGATGGCGAGGTGGAAGATGCGCACGTCGAACTGGAAGATATCAGGCCGTTACTGTAGGGTCTATCGAGAAGAAGGCCGCCGAGAGATCCTGCGCTGCCTGGTCCGCTGCTGGTGTTACTTCCATTGCTGCCGTTACTCGATAACGCGGTAGGTCTTGCAATCGGTGGCTGCTTGCCAATCGGTCCGGCATTGCTCTCGCTGTTACTTCGCACATATCCGAATGTGTTGCGAACACCGACTTGAATAGCTTGGTAATTGCTGACGAACTCGAGATCGACAGTCTGGTTGGCGATGTCGGGGGTATAATTCAACAGCAATTGGAGCTTGGTGTCGAGGAACTTCTTGACCATGAGTACATCAGTGACGTTGGTACACTTGGTCACTCTCTCGACGAACTCGCAGGTCTGCAAGATCTTGTCTGCCATTTCGTTGGCCTTCTGCGTCAATACGCCGAGGGAGATTTGTTTGGCGGAGAATACCGACTCGAGCTCCTTGAGGAGTTCCTGCTTGCGCTCTTCGAGCATCGATCTGTAAAACTGGAAGGTGTCGTTGATCTCGTTCTGGGCTTTATGGTATTGGACTTGAAGCCGAGCAACTCCATGCTCGGCAGCTTTGATAGCGGCTCTGACATCGGCGGCCTTGGCTCTGCACTCTTGGACCACTCTAGCCATCGCGTCGAGCTGTTGCGTGCCAACTTCGGAGATATGGGCGCAATCGTGAAGTGGGCCTGGATGATCGTTAATCGTGCACTCTTTGCACACCGGCACCGTGCAAGTGCGGCAAAAATATTTCAGCAGCTCTTGCTTGTGTCGCTGGCAGGAATGGACCTTCTCACCGTTGTTCCCACTACCGTTGATCACCAGGCTGCTCTTCTGAATCTCGGTACTCGCCGTGCTCGTGACCGTCTCGAGTTTCGAGTCACCGAGATTAAGGACACGATGGCCCTCGAAGCAGTGCATAAATTGATGGGCCATGACGCAATTCGGGCAGAGAAAGTTGGCGCAGTCGAAGCAACGCGCTACGGCGTCGGAGTCGGTGGATTTGCAGCCGGTGCAGCGTACGCCGCCGGCGCCTCCTAATCGGCAGCGCGGGCACGGCGCTTCACCAGGATTTTGTGCGTCGAGGCAAAGGTCGCAGCTGTCTACGTCGCAGATCGCCGAATCGCTTGCAGGTGGAGAACTGCCGCTCACCGTTGTCGGGGACGACGAGGCCAGGGACCCGGTGGAATTCGCGCGCGATCCCAGCGAGAATGTCGGCGAGGCCATCTTCAGTCAACCGGCATCCCTGCAACCAATCAAAAAATATTCTCTAGTCAGTAAACTAGCATTGCCAATCACTAGAAACCCTTAACTCCTACATGCTAACTCTACACTCGCCACTGTACGGCAAAGTCATCAACGCCTACCGCGAAATCAGTGGTCTGTTGCGATTGATTGCCAAGGCAAGCAACCAAGCCACTCGACTCTGCGGCACAACACAATCCCAACTCAATTGTCTCGAGCAGCGGGGATAGGCAAGGTGAGGCTGACGCAAACCCATGCCCCCCCTGACGCGTCTTTCCACGTCACACGACACGCACACTGAATTCCTACGTAATCGATGAGAGACAACGACTCTCGCCCCGCTCGTTGACAGTTCGCCCACGACAGTGGCGACGACATCGGAAGTTGTTTTTCTCATGCTCATCCGTCGGCTTGAAGCAGGCCCTACACTACTCCCACGCTTCTCTCTGACCGACGTTATAGAGCGAGAGAGGGGCTGCGCGAGAGCGAGCCACCTCTAATTAAATCGGCCGGGCTGGACGCTCGTGTATCACCTGAGCGCTTGTGGGCAGTAGATAGACAGATAGACAGAGGGTACGAGCAGAGTGCACATACACTTGAAGGCATGCTTCGTTGCCGCGGAAAGAAAGGCATCCTGCGAGTAACCAAGGTCACCAATGCGAAGGTTATCGTACTCTTCTCCCACCACCATGCGCTAGCTAGCTAGCTCACTCTCTTCTCTTTCTCTCTCTCTCTCTCTCTCTCTCTCTCTCTCTCTCTCTCTCTCTCTCTCTCTCTCGAGCTCTGAATTTACCTCGTGTGTTCCGCGCGGCGACACACTCGCTTTTCCCGGGAAAGGGTAGGCGGTCGTGTAGAGTGTTCAGGCGGCAGCAGAGCCAGCCAGCCAGTATACCTACGTGGAAGAAGTGGCGAGCAAGCGAGCACGTTGAAGTCAAGGCAAAGCCAAGCAAAAGCCAAGTCGAGGGGGGGATAGAGGGTGGTAAGTGTACGAGAACCAGCCGGAATGAGGGGAATCGAGTGAGAAGAACAAAGAGACCCTCGCCGCTCCAGGAAACGTTTCTGGAATCGCGTTAGCTGCACTATACTCTTGCTCCCTCCAATCACTCCCTCTTTCTCTCTTTCTCTATCCATCTCAGTCGCTCTCTCTCACACACTACCGCGGTCTCTTTCTCTGCGCACGGTACGCGCGCGACGCCTTCGTGCAGGAATTTCGATCGACTCCCGAGATAAAAGGTGAACGCTCCTGGGGGAATCACCCGCGAACTCGAGGTCGCCGGAAAGCTACATTTAGCATATACTCCGGCCGAAGGACTCATACTTCGAGTATCAGCATTAGCAAGTCCCTATTCCACGTGGAATCCTGCCTTCCCTTGCGATCGAACATATCGTTCATTGCGTATCGCAAAAAAAAAACAAAAAAACAGAAAAAAGAGCCGTTTCCAGTGTTGGTCTATAAAATGCGTCGTAGAATGATTAAAATACAGGATGAAATTGCGAAGAGAATGCGTGTAGAAGGAATCGTATTGTCGCGTTGACATCTAATAACTGCGTGGATCAATAACGGCGTGACGAACTTTGCTGAAAAGAAGAGCGCGTTCTCTGGAGTCAAAAGAAGCTGGCGGTGCGTTCGAGCGACTAAGAGCGAATCTGGTCGGATCGCGTGGTAACGAGGTATACGTTTGCATCGAGAGAAATCGCGAGTGAAGCCGATGAGCGTCGACGAGCAGGCGAGAAAGATATGCGGGAGACAGACTGACTACAGGAGAAGCAGAGACAGATATTGACATGGAGAGAGGGAGAGAGAAAGAGAGAGAGAGGCTCGAGAACGCGATGCTGAGGACAGACAGGGTGCGTGCACTCCGATCGATGAACGCTGTTCAGGGGTCACGTCGCGCTCTTCCCTCCGCACCCTTCGCACGTCGGCAGAGTCCTCGAGAGTATCAACCCTCCAACCCTCGCCCTCTCCCGCCGCGACCCATCGATGCGGCTGCCAAGCCGCGCGCACACAGACGGGGAGAATGACAGTGAGAGAAGGAGAGAGAGAGAGAGAGAGAGAGAGAGAGAGAGAGAACGTGAGAGCGGGTAGGAGCGCCGGACGAATAGAAGCGCACCCCTACTATAGTTGGCTCACCACGATCTACGACCTTGGACGAGAGAGGTCTCGAAGCAGCCTCGAAAGTCGTGAGAAAGTTCTCCCTCATGCCAGCGTACCAGACGAACGAAAGCATTTTTTGCTTCAGAGAAGCTCTACTCTACCTCGATGGAAATACTCTTGGACCTGACAATTTCTCCCATGGTAACTATTACTTCGATGGAAGAACATATTTTTACTTTCTAATTCCGTTTTTTTCTATTCATATTCAAACCCTGACGAATAAGGGGGAATCTACATGGGGTGCGAATCATAGTTGTATAAACAGTAAATCATATGTCGTTTTATGGATGCATCTATAAATTTCGTATGACTGCCGCTTCTTTTTCTATTGTGATATTCGTCGTTGAATGATCAAGCGCGACTATTTTGTTAATCTCGTGTATAAATGATGATCGTTTCGCGCGCTTCAAAGCATACTTTAAGCTTAGCTTGAACTATCTGAATACGAGAGCGTTTATTTAAGCTCGAGGATGATAGACTCGTAAGTGTCGCGTGGATAATTTCCGGCGGTGGCTTAATAAATTTATGGAATCACTTAGCCTCATATCCCGGTAATAGGATATAGGAAGGCGGAAGTGCCGAGCGGCTCGTAGGTCAGCCTCTACACTTTTTCTCTCTGGCCATCTTCCGTGAAGGAAGACGACGCTCGTGTATCCTGGCTATAGATTTTTACAGGAGCGTCGAGCGTACTGTTGGCCGCGTCTGTGTGTGTGTTCCCGGCAACGGCATTAATTTTGCCGACCAGCTAGGCGATCAGATCTGTATGCGCGCGAGAGCAAGGGAACTCTCTCAAGGGCGGACCATAAATCTTGCTCCTCCTCGTCGGGATACCTTTGTGTGCTGCTGCTAGCCACCGATCGCGCGCATGTAAGTGGATCGGGAAAACGCGAGGCTCGACGTGTGTGCACGCTCGCATTCATCGACAAGCTGTGCAGCATCGCTTTTTGGATAATTGAATGAAGGGCAGCTGCGACACCGCAGGAAGTTTCTCGGACCAAATGGTGCGATCGACGATGCATGATGCTTTCAACACCTAACCGTATCATTTCATCCCAGACTCCAAAATCTCTGGTATAGAAATTTCAAAGATTTCTTTAACGAAAGTTTGCCTATACGGTGGATCAATTAAATCTTAACTGAAAAGGGTAAGCAATTCGGTTGGCGAAGGGTAAATAGCCCACCCTTATCAAGCGGCCTTTCAAACGGCGATCTAATTAACTTGTAAATCTGCTACATCACTTTCGACAGCGGCCTTTCCAATGTGATGAATTGCCCGATGAAATACAGCGAGGGGTCGAGTCAGAGACGGTAGGAGATTGAAGTATATCATCGAGAGAAAGATTACTTCTGTTGACGAAGAAGTAGCGCTACGCTTTCGAGGGAAGACTGCAAGCCTCGGTTGAATGCACTGTAGGAAGGGGTGGCGGACGGCGCGTCTGGTTTCTATGGAAACACTGCATCGACCGCCCCAACCCTTCGACCAGGGGTTCCGACGAGGGTCGAGTCCGTCACCGATGGTGGTGGAGTTGCCAGGAAGGGGTAACCGCCCCCGGTGAATGGTAACTGCCGGTGCATCGCCCTTCGACGCAGCGCGGCAATGCGTGTGGCTCTCCCTCTCCCTCTCTCTCTCTCCTTCTCTCTATGAATACAGGGTGACCGGAAAGTATTGCGGTATTGCTCGCAATCCTGATTAGCTCTGCTCTTAGCTAACGAAGAAGCATGCCACGTTAAACCCCCAATAACTTTTTTCCTACTCATCCCAGTACCGACAGAAATGAAAACGCTCAGGTGATTCGCAGCAAGCTTCCTCTCTAAAAGGCAGAAACCCAATGCGGACTCCAACTAACGAAGAACGGGAAGCAGGGATTTTTTTAAGGGTAAAAATGCAACGGCAGAAGAGCGTGCAATGGTACTGGGAAGACTAAAAATCGGGCTACCGATTCCCTTTGCAAGGTACATTCGTTGATTGCGAGAGGCTTTCGACCTTCGGTGGAGTAGCGCTGAAAAATGAGCGCGCGCTCCCGCAATTTCAATGTCACTGCCAGATTATGTCTCACCCCTGGCTGCTGCCACGGGGGTCGACCTCGCGCTTTCCTTTTCCGCCCCTCCCCCAAACTCTCCTCTCGTCATGTCTCGTCTCATCTGCATGCCTCTCCTCCTCTCCGGCACACGCTGGCGGGCCCATTTCATTAACATGATTCCGCTTGGCTGACGAGCATTGGTTAATCGATATACGGCCAACGGTAGTACTGACAGTCTGCACTAGCTATTTACCAGGCTATTGGGCATTCGATGCTAGCACGGCACCGGAGCTACGCTTGCTACCGAGAGGACGAGTGACAGACCTCTGTCCTGCCACTCTTCCACTGTTACAAGCGCACTGCAACACATTTCTCCTACACAAGCGTCCTGGAGCAAGATATGTTGAAGCGGGATGGGCAGAAACGGGGAGAGAGAGAGAGAGAGAGAGAGAGAGAGAGAGAGAGAGAGGAAGAGAGGGGGAGCTGGTAGACGTCAGATCGATCGCGTCTGCAGTCGGAGGGTCGCGTCATGAAAACGCAACCACCCGGCCCCGCACCGAGATCGTTTACGTTTTCGAATGCGGCGTACAGTAATTACTGCCATTACCGCCACGCTCTCTCTCTCTCTCTCTCTCTCACACGGCATGCGCAATTTTGTTGCCAACGACGGTTGCAATTTGCGGCGTCACATCCGACTCACTTCGCCGCACAAATGAAAGTGTCCACATAATTCGTCGCGTATGCGCCCATCCACGCTACCGTGTAACGAAGTATAACATCGGAGAGAGAGACACACATGCGCCGGATTGCCGGATTACGGGATGGAATTACCGGTACGAATTCCCAGCATTGGATTTGCGTAATAAGGATCGTATTTGTAATACCAGTGAAGCCATTGAAATCTTGCAAATCGAATTATGAAATTATGAATTGATTTATATAGAAAATCTACAAGTTGCACTATCATGCAACTTGGTTCATTTATATTTCTAGCATTGCGGAGTATTACTGGGATCGTTTGAGGTATCCACACATGTACACAAGGATACGTGCTGGTTTCGTAGCGAGGCGGCTGCCGCTCGGTTTGCACGCGCGCTCGTAGCCAGGCGTGCATGACGGGGTTCTCGCTTGCTCGGCGGAGAGAGCAAGCGAAGCAGCACCAGCAGCAGCCGGCACGGCGCGGCTGCCTTTCCGGAAGTGGCGCTCGTTTCAGCACGCGAGCGCGGTGAGCTTTGCGAGTGTCGACATTGCATCGGCTGGCATCGCATCGTGGAGAGTTGTGCTGTGCACAGTGAGCTGGCTCTCGCTCTGCTCTCCCTGGGCGAGCGCAGCATACTCTCCGGGGTCACTGTACCCGGCGAACTTCGCGACGCCGGAAGGTCGCCCGCGACGAACGCGCGCGATAAGGAAAATCGATGCCAGCAGCCCCCGATCCGCCAACAGATAAACTCTCTCTCGCACCCACCCATTCGCCCTTCCTCGCTCTCTCTTTACCTATGTGTCTCCCTTCTTCTCCCTGAACCGACCGTTCCCCGGTAACATGCCGTCATCCCACAGCACCATCGCACACTGTTGCTTGCCGCTGTTGCTACCATTCCGCTCGCCCCACCTCTCTCTCACTCTCTCTCTCTCTCTCTCTCTCTCTCTCTCTCTCTCTCTCTCTCTCTCTCTCTCTCTCTCTCTCTCTCTCTCTCTCTCTCTCTCTCTCTCTCACTCGCTCACTGCACTGATCCAACCAACTAACAGCAGGCCGTCTGTTTACCACATTTTGACATGATCGAGCGATTACTTGGCAACGGAATTAAGAGGACTGGATAATCGGTATTTTGTGGTTATTGCCAGTAAAGCCTGATAAAATACGAGCGATTTAGGAAGTTCATCGTGTGATATCGTACAGAGCTTTCTGGCCAATGCAAATTTTTGTGGAACAAGAACGACTTTACGAGCTATACCCAGGCCCCCCTTTTATTCTCTACGACAAGGCATTCCGGAATAAAAATGGACGGAGCTTTTCAAGCACGTACGACCCGGAATGCCGCGGGTATTGATCAGTTTCCAATTGTTAGAAGCACAATGATATTGCTGCCGCCCGCTGTTGCAGCTAGGACGCCGCGTGGAATTTGGAGCGAATGGAATTTTCGGATGTGTGTATGCTGCTGTGATCGCGAAGCAAATTGTTCTGCGGAGAGAGAACTCTCCGAACAACTGGTTCACTACCAGCTTATACACCGGCGTCGATATTCTTCTCACGGGGAAGCCGAATGGGGATTTCCAAGTTGGCACTGCTTGCCCTGACTGCGGTAGGAGTGTTGGCGAATCTAGTTCGCGCGTGTAGAACAAGTTGGGCTTTTTTCAACTCGTTAAGCGGGCGAACCAGTGAAAAGAGGCTGGGAACGGAGTCGTGGAAAAGCGCTTTTCCCGAAGGCACCCTGAAAGATTGGAAGTTACGAGGGCTTCAAGTACACATGCTCGGCGTACCGGCCGATTCACTCTTGCGGCCAGCAGGGATCGAACCAATATTGCTACTTCAAAACTCGCTTCGCCGTCGGGGATAACAGGAATCAATAGCCCGATGAGGTCCCAAACTTTTCGTTTCCGGGGATCGCGACGATTCAACAGGAAATTGACTTTGAAAGCGCGCAATCAAAATTCACCGCTGCCTCGGGAAGTCTCGCAAATTATTCAATCGGCTCAGCCAGGCATCATGCACATCACTCACTCTAGTATGATTCTATATTCGACGGAGTACGCTTTACATTTTTCGGAAAATCTCCATCCTACCGGCTGAACGGAAGGAGCGCCACTGAAAAAGGATGAGCTGACTAATCTTTTTTATTGGGGCCCTCGTGAAGCGAAAGTAGTAACCGGACCACTCTCGCAAACCCAAGCCGCGCCGCCGCTCGGTTCTGCTCTTTGTCCGTGAGAGCGATACTGCCGGAGGAAAAAGGCGAGGGATAGAGAAAGGAAGAGGCAGAGGACAAGGAGGAAAGCAGCCAGAGTCCAGAGTGTACTAGAAGAGAAGCGAGAGGAAAAGAAGAAGAGGGGAAAGGTTCAAGCACCATTTGACCGGTCTCTGAATCATCGTTAAGCGACCGTTACACGACGGCTCGTTAAATCGTATCGCAATGTGGGTGGGTCGGATGATTCGCACGACTGAAACACTACGTTTATAGAATTGCTTTCGTGAACAGCATCACTGATGCCACGACTTCCACCTCCACTCGAGAACAGCCAAGGAAAATAACTCCTCAACCAATCGCGCTAATGTCCTAGCAACGCTCCAGATTCTCGCAATACCCTGGCATCATATTCATGAAATATGAAACGGAAATCCTAATCATTAACAGCTGAAATATAAATTCTTCTTCATAAAATAAAATATAACGCGTGCAAAAAATACTTCTAAGTCGAATAAATTTTATGAGCTTCAGAAATCGAATATAAAAAGAAGCCGTAATACCTTAGGAATACTCAATAAAATTCTGGGGAAAGTTTGTCCGAAAACGGCGCCGAAATGCCGCGGAAACGTCCATGTAACGTTCGAATTTGTCGCGTTGCAGGGGGTTATCGATCGCACTTGGGAATAAGGAGGCAAATGCATACGTGCGTCGACGTAGCAGCGCGAGTGGACGCGAACGCGATAGTAAGAGAGAGAGAACGGAAGTGGTTAATTTCAGAAACGAGCCCGCAGTGGCCTCTTCAAGTAGGATTTCAATTAAGACCATCAAGTAATTAATGCTCCTTTAAAACCATCTCTCTCTCTATCACAACTCGGATAACTCGGTCTCCTCTCTTGTTTCGACCGAACTCTCCGGCAAGTTTGTCCAGCACCCAGTGTTTCACGGTCTGCCAAAGTGGCGGGAGAGGCAAAGGCAAAACTAGCAACAGCGCACGTACTACCGCAATGCAAGAATTAATCACACGAATGTGACGCGTTCTGAAGAACGATTTCTTTTTGCCAAACTCTAAATCACGTTTGTGCGACCTACTTGAGAGAAAGCGAGTGGCGGGTTGCTAGCAGCGGGCGAAAGAGAGCAGGGAACTTCGGGAGTGTAGTACGAGCAATGCGGCAGCCCGCTGCGGATATCGATTCAAATGAATTACTTATTTGAATATCGCACACCCATCTTAACATATTCTGCACTCGCCTACGCATTCCGACCAGAATAATTTCTCCCCCTCTCGCAACGAGATCGCCAGATATTACAATTGGGAGGCTCACTCAGGAAACCGTAATTTTTTCAATGATCCTTAATCGTATATTCAAGACACGCGCGTGTCATGCCACGTAATGCCAAGATGGAAATGCGAAATCTTCCGATAGTGGAGGTCGAGAATCGAGCGGTTCTGTAGAGAAATAGTATGCGTAGACTGGACAGAAGAACAAGTCGATTGCGAATGGACATAGGTGCTGTTGTCCGTCGTTAGAAGGGGATAGTTAGGAAGAGGGCAGAGGGTAAGCAGCGGCGAAGGGACTGAGAGCTTTACAAGTGGTATCGACACGAAGCACACACCTGTGGCGCTTTCTAATGATTATACAGCAAGAAAGGCTTTGCGCGAAACCTCCTTCAAACGACACAATTTCAAGTGGCAGAAGTCGATTAAAAGGATAGAACGTGTGATCGTTTTCTCACCCACCCTTTCTCTTCTAATTCAACTCCAATCAATTTCAATTACTGTCGCCTGGCATCTCTAAATTCCAGCACAGTAATATTATACTAGAAATGAGGCATTTAATGATTCTTCAAATCCCCTTGCGGGTTCAAAGTCTGACTCACGGTTAGATTACTTTGCGAAAGGCGCTATAATGTTCGTCGAGGCAGCTCTAAATCTTCTGGCGGATGGAAGGTGTTATAAAATTAGCAGTTCATTACCCATCATTTGTCGGCACGCTCTTCGACAGGGAGCCACGAGAGAACTAGGAGGCTTTTATTTTGTCCGGCGCAAGCTTTTAAGGGCCACTCGCAATTCGCCTTAAGCCAGGACTATCGCGGTGGAACGCCGATGCAATTTCTGCCGGGCGTGAGCGAGTGTATCGGCCGAGCCAGCGCCATTAACCTTTTTAATCTCGCGGCAAAGCGGAGGCGCACGAAACCTCCTGCGAACCGTAATAACGTTTAGCGAATTCCCAGGATTCCCGGTCGATTAATTTATGAGGAACGCGCCGTTCTATCGGGGACTTCGACACGATGATGGATTCGCAAGCCTTCCTGGAATTCCAGGTATCATCCTCGATCGCGTCACGCTTGCGCTGCCAAAGCGCCGGGGTTGGCCACGCCAAGAGGACAAGACGAAAACGATAAAGGCTGCTGAAAGTGTCTGGCCGCCAAGGAGAGAGAAACTGGCAATGCGTGGAATTGCAAACGGGTTCTGAACAGTCTCGTTTCTTATCCCCCGCACGGCGGCTCTCTTGTCGCCCTTTTTCATTTGCTCTTCTCCCTTTCTCCGCTTCCTTTTCACTTCTTTCTTCCACCAGATCTCCACAGTTCGACGTACCATGCGTGCGTATCGCGCGTGTCTCTTCTCCCGCAAGGCTTTGCTCTCGGCTCTATCCTTTCCCAAAGCCCGCTTTTGCAGCCAAGCATGAACCATGAAAGTCGGGGCCCAACTATTTTCCTCGCCAGCAATACGTATGTTAAAGATCGTCTATATATTTTATAGCGCTACCTTATATGTAGAATTCAACCCACCTTATGAATAAGTGGCAGCCCAAATCGACTGCTTCCGCTCCCTCGCGCTCCGAGAATATTCTCTCGTCGCAATGGACATAAGCGGCACCGGCTATATTTCGCTCGGCTCTATTTTTACCAGCATCGATATTGCTCAGTGAACTGAATATTCCCGAGTATCGAGAACTCTGAACGAAGTTAGCAGTAACCGAGCAGTATCGTCGATGGTCAAATGAAGCGGCGCGACCAATCGAATTTTAATCATGATCGGAAAGCGTGCCACAGATACGTTTCCTGTCTTCTCGATCAATTAAGGCGTCTTTAAGTTTCCCTGAACGAATAGGGGGGAAGAACACGAGTGGTGGACGGTTCGTTGCCCCCGATGATCGTCCTGGCAACCCCTGAACCAAGCCGCCAGCTCTCTCACCGCACAAAGAGAGGCTCTCACCCCTCGGTGTGTTCGCGCTTCGTTTCTCGGAAGCGACAGTGCAGGGAAGGCGACTCGAGGCAAGCCGAAGGGTGAAACGAAGGGAATGAGTCGCCGGGACAACCAGGAGAAATGAACGTGTCGAAGGCCGAGCTCTTTAACGGGGACAGAAACGTAATACGGAAACGTGGGGGAACATTGTCGCCTTACCCGCATGTCTTCCTCGTAAGCGAGAAGTCTTTCCTCGGCGCGCCGGGCTCTTTAACGTCGATACTTAACAGGTGAAGCGTGAACAGGAATGATGTCTATGAAAGAGGAAGCAGACTGTATCGCACGCTTTGATCGATTGGTAGATTCGGCTTGCCCATCAACTTCGAAATCCATTATCTCAGGAACGACGTGGTCAAGTTTAATAAAATTTGGTCAACAATTGTAGAACTTTGTAAAGATTATTCTGTCAAAGTTTAAATAAAATGTATAAAAAAACATTTATATAAATATTACCTTTACATTTAACACTATTTCGCACAATACTTCGATCTATACAGGTGGGAAATCAATTATTATACGGCTGTCCCGTGTGGCGTAAAGAAGTGCGGTGATAAAAGCAGGGTGATAATAGTAGAGGGGCGAGATATAGGAGTGGGGTGGTGCGAAGAGAAAAAAGGAGAGGTATCGAGGGAGAGTGCGAGATATACGAGAGAATGGATTCCCGAGAAAATGAGGGTGGATAATTCGAGCCAGCAATACCCCTCCCAGGTATCAGACTGTCGCAGGAAGTGAACCCCCCAGTTAACTCTTGTGTCCTCGGCAAATCAATAAACTAACCCCCGCGAAGCCACTTCCTCCTCCCCTTCTCCATCTAGTCCAGAAAGTTCCAGAGAGTATCACTGTCAACTTCTTGGTAACTCGTGCAGGAAATTCAGAGTTACCGCATTTCACGGTCTTCTTTGGAAGAAAGTACATAATCACCAGACTCTCTAAAATTAACTATCTAACATTCCTCCGAACAAATCTTTTAAGTCTTCGATATAGCGCGGAACAATAAATCCATCAATGTACCAATGGTACCACACAAATTTACCAATGTCCAAAACACATGACGCTGATTCCTTTCGCAAATCGTCGGTGACCACATACTACCTCTCTGCTTTCCAGTTAACACGCACCTGCTGCGAAGCTAATTACTAATTGTAATGCAATTCGTCGTACGGGCTGTTTCTCACGCTGCATCGTAAAACGATAATGGAACACGAGCCGTCTCTTACACACCGATAGGAACTCTAACGTGCTCTTAAGGAGTTTCAGGGACAGCGGAGAAAACGACTGAGTGCAACGAATTACATAGGGGCAGGTCGACGCCGCAGCCGGCGTAATGAACTCTCGCAGAGCTGCTTGTGTCGGCTCCTTCTTCGAGACTTCTCGCCCTTCTAGAGTGAGAACTACCATAAAGCTAGAACAGTTTGAACGTGGGATGTTGCTGATATTACCGCTTAACTGTCTCGTAGTTATGCTCGGCTAACTATGCGAAATGGACTTCCCTTTTCGCACTGGCTAAGCAGCACGCAACTATGGGAAATGTGTCCTCTCGAATACAGGGGGAATCTCGCTTTGATGCCCGTGACTCCAGCGAATGCGTACTCGCCTCGTGATCTCGTTATCTCGCACAATGCACCTCGCACTGTTTCCACTGTGCGTAAGCGACGCTCCGTCGAGCGATCAATGTGTAACGCGGAAATATACCGAATAAAAAGCAGTCGAAAGCCAGAGCCGGCCGCTTCACGCAGTATATTTTACTGTTAATCCTCTTGTTCGTATTGCTATTGTACGCCAGCAGCATACATGAGAAACAAGGACATGTGTGTATCGAGGTACCGCGCCTCGCTGACCTTTTTCCCGAAGTGCAGCTTACCGGATCAGAGCAGATGTGTATCGCGACAAAAAAGGAAAAGCAGATGTCATACCGGTTGGGAAAAGGCTCAACGGATCGCAAATCGGACAATTTATCATCGACCAACGGCAAACGAAAACAGAAATAAAGTCACATGCCAGAATACGAACCTCTGATAAAACACACGAGGCAAATGATACGTGTGTTCTCTTCTATCTAGGAGTTTTCGAGGGCTCCTAGTCGACTTCCGCGAGAGAAAGATTACCGCTGGGACTCTCTCTGGAGCAGTATTTCCGTGTGCTTATATATTTCCGCGCTTGCTTTTCGGAGTTTTGAAACACCTCGAAATAAACGGGCGTACAAGAAAAAGTGGGAACGAGAGCTGGGCTGCCGTTCCCGAGACAATAAATTTCACCGAACTACCAGCAGCGTTACTACTACTCCTGTTGCCTGTACAGCCCCACCAGTCCAAAGGAATGGAACGCTCGGTAATTGCGAGCGGTAATTAAACACGGCAAGAACATGTTGAACGGAAAGGAAAGAAAAATGAAGATGAAACACCTAGTTTATTTGATTTTAACCAAATTTTCTTAAAGACCCTTCGCCAATATCCTTTCGTTCCTTTGTCAAACAATTTCCCTCGTCTTTTTTACTGTCACGTGGTGAGATGAAAATTCTGAGACGCTTTATAGACTGTTACTTTTTAATGAAACGGGGAAATGGCCTTGTCTTCATAAGATTCTCAAAGAGCTGACAGCAAACATTCCCGCGTACTAAACTACCGTTCTAAAATTGTCCCAGAGAGAAACTCCTGTTGCTCGAACCAACCGGTTATCTCCTCGTATAGAAGTGATACAAACGACTAAAAATATGTGATACTTATGGGACAGGAATTGACTACAATTCTTTGAGTGGTCGACAGAGAAATGGAGATGGTTTCGAGTGAACAGGGGGACAAGACTTCGCGTAACTGGAAGCATTTATTTGATTTATGTTTGTATTGGAAGTTGGATACCCTGAGGGCAGCCAGCGAAAAATTCAACGTACTTCCTCCAACCGGCTGCCTCTTCACAGCCATGTATCCCGATAAATCTTTCAAGTTTAGGCGAGCTCCTCTAAAATTTACTCGAGCAGTGAGCGTTGGCAGCGAGCGAGCTGCTTCGAATGCTCGGCCTGAATATCGAGCTGCTTGTCACAGACGCATGAACACCTCGTGAACTTTTCATGCGCGAATATCAATAATCCCCGGGCATGTCTTCCCCAAGAATTCGAGACTGCTGGCGTCGTTACTATTTCACAGGAGCTCCAATTTCCCACGGCAAAGCTGTTTGCTCTAGCGCTAGTCGCGTGAGAGCGCGCCAGCTGAAAGAATGGTGTGTGTGCACACTTTAATGAATTTTAGAGGAGTACTCTGGCTAAGTAAAATTTGACTTTGAGCAAGCCAGCTTATTAAGGTCTCAGCCGCCGTTGAAGCAGGTGTCCATCGATTCTCAGAAAAACATTTTGCGACAAGCCTCTCTAAAGAGCTAACAATATACTAAATTAACGAGAGGCTTTGGTAGAGTCCATTGAGGAAAAGATTCACATTTACAGCAAGGTAAATGTACTTTTAATACTACGATGTATTCGTAATTGAGACATCGGCCCTCTAAAGACACAGGACAGAGGAAGGACGGAAGAGGTGGTGGCCGAAAACTACTCTGTCGGTCGACGATGCCCGAAACCATTAAAGTTGAGAACAAGTTCGCAAAGATGCTCGGCAGCTCAGTACTCCCAACAGTCTATCCCTACCCTTTCTTGGTATAATGCTGCTCGGTTTCACAGTGGATCTAAAGCCGTAAAAGTTCGGGGCGCGCGCAGGTGCTACGGCTTAATTCCGGGCGTTTTCCATTTTACACGGTAAGGCCCGACACGAGATAATAAAAAGGAAATGGTCTTTTTCAATTATAGGCATCCATGAGACTGCGGGGTGTCCTTCTTCAAGCGGGACGCGACACTCGGCTTTACGCTTTAATTTACGATCGGTTTCCGTAGCATGAACGGCACAAGTCTCGCATGCAAAATAGCGAATTGTACCCGTAAGCTTTTCTTCGAGCGACCTCGCACCTGTCTACCTTCATCCACGGATCGTTTACAACTGTCGCGCTACCCTTCCTCTACCTAAGCCACACAGGAAAGACACCCTTGGCAACGGCATCTTACCCGTCCTTCAGCTTCGTGCCTTTATTACTTTATTTCTTTATCCCGGTTTCGGCAGAATAAGCCTTCCAGCTATTTTCTGCCTTCTATTACTATGGTTTTACGGTTCCCTTATTGACCAAACAAGTGTCCGACCGGTGGCAGGTATTCCAGTTCACAAATTGTTATCTACGATGGATCGCTCGTGTTGAAAAAGTATTTTAGAAAATTTGTAAAACCTGCAGTCAATTACTTGATAAGAACGAATTTTGATGTGACAGATGCAGGGATTACCGAATATTTATCAGTCTGTGTTTGTACTCTTTCGAGTCGGCTCGGGGTCAAAGTAAAGAGAGGCAGGAGTCGTGCGAGCGAATCGATATGAAGGGTTAAATTTAGTTGGGCGCACTGATTGGCAAGTGAGGCGCCGAACAGCCGGAAACGAGATCAGCATCCGCCAATGACGTCGTGTTCGAGTGGTAATAGTTGATAGCAAGAGAGGGAAAATGAACGTTGCCAATGACAAAAAGACTCGCCTCGATAAATAATTATCTCGTTCCAGCGAACTCATTAATCCCAATTATTCTTCTCATTCCGTTTTCGGGAGAGATCAGCGAGCGCCCCGATTAATCTTCGTATACTCGTGACGATTAAATTCCTCGATCTAAAATTCGAAGGCGAATTTGCTACGAGCTTACGCTTGATGGATTACGTATTATTTCCTTGAAATCCAAAGAACAATCATGTCGTTAATCGGAATGACCAGAGGGAGTTCTTAGAAATTATTATTTTTTTTACTCCATTTACCCCAAGCACGCGTCGTGTTCCGTTTAAAAGTTGGTAAAATGGGATTCCTAACAACGTTATCCCTAGGGACCTCTCGATCAGTCGGGGAAAAACAAAGAGTGTGAGCGAGCTTGCCGTCTCTCGTATATAGGTCGCCCGATGAACTTTTCATTTTGCAATGGTTCAACCAAATAAAGAAGTCTACATACTGCAACGTAGACGACACACGCATCATCAGCTTGTATTGCAAAGCTGTTATTGTGTGTTAACCGCACTTTATCAAATGGTTGTTATACCACAGTCCTTTGTGGCACTCTCGACGCCATGTCAACTATGTTATCGATTGTCAACGTAAAAGTAAAGTACATCTAATTCGGTTCAATTCATAGAGAAACCAAAGCTTTAGAAAAACGTTTAAAAAAAGCATTATTATATGCTTTTATATTGATGTTTGAATATCAAAAGCGGTAGGAAACAATATAAACAATAAAAAAAAAAACAATCGATGGGAACACACTACACACGAGCTTAATAAAGTAGGAAATGGAAGCGCGCTCGAACAGGGCAGTGCGACGTTGAACGTAAAAAAGGACACAGGATCTTCTTCGTGCCTTCGTTAAATCTCTAGTCTGGAAAAAAACTGCTCCCCTATGGAGGGTGGATAAAAGAGAGAGGTGAGTATCTCTCGCCGAATGAGAATATTCGATGCTGCTCATAAATTTTCATGGAACTTCTCTCGACGTGTAGCTAGTGTAACCCTCGCGATGTTAAAGACCAACCCCTCGTCGATGTGAAGTAGGCCTGGCTGGCTCGCGTCACCCTACTCTTATCGGCGACCACCCCTTTGCTCGAGGATGACCCTCGTGTCACCCTCTTCCATGCTCTAAATTTCCGCTTCCTTTTTTTACCAAACAAAACGCGCGTCCATGTATTTTTAACGGCGGATTATTTCAGGCGACTGCTTTAATGTTGAAGTTTAAGATACGGAAGAACCGGAATGGAATAAAAAAGAGCACGGACGATGAGATATATAACAGCGGCGGCAACTCTTTAACGAAACTTCAAAGCTCTTTCGCTTTAAATTTTTTGCGTCGATTATTGGAATCAAATATCTGGGATATACGTGGGCGTATAAAAATCTTTCGCAGGAGAAAGCGACAAAGAAGCATTCAAAGAAAGTCACGTGCATATCGATTGCTAATTATCTGCACGAAGCGTTGCAAATTCATAGCAACACACTGGCACATTACCAATGGCATTCAAGCTTCTTTCTTCTTCTTTTTACTTTCTTGCGCAGAGGAGCGTCCCGACGCCTGGCGCCTCACGCGATGGCGCTACCACGAACGACACCGCCTACATTCATATTTAGTCAGGGCACGTAGCTTGCGATATGGAAACAACGTTCCTGGAAAGTTTGACTCAACCCTTGGAACCCAACAATCATGTGGCTTCACCTATTTGACTAGCAAAGTGACTGCTAAATGCAAATTCTGCATCCTGCATCCTGTGTACATAGGTTTTCCTAAGCAGTTGCACACTCTTCTTTAATAAAGTCATTAACAGTACACGCATTAGGATCTCAAGGAAGAATGTAAACACATTTGAAGAGTAAACGAGTCTTTTTCCTTGAGGTTCGAGTAAAGTACATACCGTGGAAAGGCTGCGGACCGCATAAGGAGTAAACCCTGAAATAATTGGGTGGTCGCATTGAATAGCGGAGTTGTTCGTTTGAAGCGAGCGCTCGAAGTGTGCACACGATGCGTATAAGGCATTCGAGGGTCTTGCCTCCACGTCATATGGGAGCCGAGTAACACGCTTCAGGTGCTCGCATGCGTGCGTCATGGGGAAACGGCGAGGTAGTGCACGCACTGCACACTCCTTGATGACGAGGAATATGCCACGGTAACAGAACGAGCCCAGCGTTTCCCCCTTCGTCACTCGACGGCATGCACACCCGGCGACCCGGAGCACACGCGATGCATAAGTATACTTTCCTTTTGCGCTACCAACAGTTCTACCCTCTTCGTCCTTTCCCATCGCCTATCCCTTAAACTGTCCAAGCTGCTTCATGTATTACTCGAATGGCGGATGAACCTACCAACGACGCGCGCATTTATTCCTGTTTCTACAAAGCAGTTTGTAGTCTTAGACAAAATTCCAGAAGAGTTAATACAAAACTTAGTTGGGAAAATTAGTTGGACTATAACGAATGTTGATTTAAACGGGAGAGCGTCCGGTTTTGGTCGAAGCGCAGGCATTAAATTGATTGGTATGGATGGAAGCGACGTTATTAGTCAATGTTACACAGATTAAGGGTGGAATTCAGGTTATCCTCTTCGCTTACGCGAACCCTCTCCCCAGCTTCTCGAACGATCGTCAAGCACGTCTAGCAGATTGTAATCCTGTGGGCTATAGACTGCGTCACGCTCGAACCATTTCCACGTAGAAGCCCAATACGAACACAACCTTCTCGTCATGCGAGCAGGGCTGATTTTGCCCCTCTCCCCAATCTCCAGGCATTATAGGAAATCACGTCTTTCAGGCTCAATTACCCCACTCACACTCCAAAGTGCCGCTTCCCCGTCAATTAGTCACTGTCAATATCTCACCACAATTTTCGCCCAGCCGAATTTATTTACGCTTTTCATGGCAAGGATTCAATAAATCAAATCGAACATATGGAAACGTGGTAATGCACGTGACAAACGATTCCAGGATATTCGACTGCATTCCTTTAGAGAAAGTAGACATTGAATTGTACGATAAAAGGGCAACTATAAGGAAGCCCCAATTGCACTCGGATAAAATCGTTTCCGTGCACACTAAAGGAAGAGAATCGTAGCGTATAATTAGACGGGCGTTTTGCTACCGCTCTACTAATTAAAGAGAAGACTCGCGCGATCCCGATGAAATGTTAATCAACGCTTGGCCCGTATCCCGCCGGCACTGTGGAAATTACTTTTGCCAACTATTGCCAACTCTCCCACTTGCTACCTCTTGCGGGGGCGAGTGTTAGGTAGGAGACTAGATATGCGCTTTAGTTCCTTGGGATGTAGAGAAGCAACCAGCAGCTTTTAAAAATGTAATGCGACCGGACACACATACTATAGTCGAGCTGACAATACCGAGCTGGACAGTGCGCCGGCATTAACGAGATTAATTCCAGCTATAATATGACGCGGCGGCCTCCCTTGTTTGCCCACGTAATGGAAAGACTTCGCTCGAGTGTTTGACGTGAGAGAAAGAGAGCTGGTTGAGCTGCCGCCACGTCGTTGAATCGCGACTTCTACCCTGTGTCGGGCTGAGCTAACTCGACCGGGCTGGGGAGGAGGAAGAAACGCGCACCAAGATTGACGAGATCACTTTGTGCCGAAATATTAAACCACGCTTCTTGTTTGAGCCACCCACTATGCCTGAATTGCATCTAGAAATACGGCCTGCTATAAAACGCACTAGGCATTTTTCCTTGGTAGATAAACGCGGTTAAGGAGATTAGTTTAATACACGTCACTTTATCCTCAACTTCCATTTATTACAACTGGGAAATGTCTAGATTTAAATATTGGTAACATCGTACTAATTTGCATGAAAGACGCCGAGGATGTCCTTTTACAGGGAAGGGAATCTCACTCAGGAATTTGCGAGCATCGCCAGTTCTATGATCGCGGCATGGGTATGCATACTCTCTTCCAAGAAAATACTGCACTTCTGTTCCCGTAAATTTGGCCGCGACTATCGTATCTCGCGATGATATCCGATCCAATCTTGCGCGGCTCGATTTACAAGAGTAATTGACCTCGGTGGATGCACAATATTCCAGGAAGACTATCATGGAATTACGGAAATGCAACGGTAAGACTGCAGGAGAGATACACCCTGAAGGATCGGACGGAAGACAGGCATCCGAGGAGCTCGAACCCACCGGTCGCAGCATGAGATCGGATCCATGGATCTTAGTCTTTGCGTCGATCTCAAACCAGTGGTTCTTAGTTATGCAGTTGAGAATCAATCATCAAATGATAAATATCACAAAGTCTTTTAATAGCAACATCGTACAAATATCCTCAGCTACTTGGATATTAATGTAAAAGCTTGGTAGAAGTGACTAGCGACATTGAACTCGAGAATAGTAAGGTTGAGTGGGTTGAATTCGATCAGAAGGGAGTATGCAACTGCGTCGCGATTCTGGTATACTATTACCCCTATGGGAATTGAAGCAGGCAAGTAAGGTAGCAAACAAGCAAGCAAGCAGTCAGGCAGGCAGGCAGGCAGGCAGGCAAGCAAGCAGGCACGGAGGAATTTGAATGAGACTCTGCCGCTGAAGCGGGTGGAAAAATCGGTGAAAGCATTTCATAGGCGCGCGCGCGCGAGCGAGCGAGCGAGCGAGCGAGCGGCTGGTTGCTGCGGGGCAAAGAGCTGCACAAATTGAAGGAGCTTGTGAATGCATCCCTGGCTGCGATAAGAGAGCGCGCGCTCTCGGCAGAACTCTTGCCGGTCTCTCTGTGTGTGCGGCAACGTGCCGGTTATAAATGAACGGCTTCCAGAGCGTAACGATAAAAGCTATGAACTCGTAACCACCGGCCACTACCCACTACTCAGAGATTCTGCACATCATGAATGCGCGTAACCATGTTTGTACAGCCACCTTACATTCCCTGGATCAAGCAAGTCTTTCTCTCTCTCTCTCTCTCTCTCTCTCTCTCTCTCTCTGCGTGTTAGTCACGCGAAACTGCAGAGGGTGGCGAAAGCACGCGAAGTCCTTGCGGGTCAATATACAGAGAGGAGAGAGCTCTTTCCCTTCCTCTTTCTCCCTCACCGAGGGCAACAATAGCGTAAAAATAGCCGTGCCACGGCAACACAGGTGGAAGCCACGGGTATGCAAGAAATTACGTGAACGCGTTTCTAAACTAAGGAAGCCGAACTCCGATCGATAGCTGACTCGCGCGCTCTGCGACGGCAATTTACATCTCCTCCTGCCACGACTATTTATAATTACACTCTCCACCCACGTGACTGTCTGCGCGAACGATGTACTCCGATACAAGCGAAAGTACATAGTCTGATACGCAGACATCGAGGATTGAGAATTGCTATGTTTCTCGTGGTAGTTCGCAGGACGAGGAAGCTTGGCGAGTCTTAAAGCACGGATGAATCTTCTCTAGTTGCTGATGCGAGAGGGGAAGCAAATAAAGCTGCGGGATTTTACGATGCCGCTATAAACCTATTGTAAGGAGTGCATAAAGTAATCAGTGCTTCCTGGAGGATCCCCGAAGCGCTCCTTTCGAAAGTGCGCTAACCCGCGCGTCGCTCCTCAGCGTCACTGCTGTGGCGCGCTGCTGCTGCTGCTGCTGCGTCGAAAGGAGCGCGCGTAAAAAGACCAAGTGCAGCGAAGTCTAGTTGAGTTATATGGGAACAGGTTGCCAGAGCGAATCCGCGATGCTTTCCTAGGCCGGTGCACATGTTAACCACTGCGCCTGCCTCTCCGGTGCGATTTATACCGGAGGCGCTCCGAGTTCTATGCACCTTGTGAGCGAGGGCACGGGCGAGGTGCCCGAGGCTTGGGATTTATGCATTTATGTATCCGAAAAAGCTCGGCGCGCCGCGGCAATAAAACACCTTCGTGAAACCCTCTTGCGGCGTCGTCGTCGGCGGCGTCGTAGCCGTGCGATAACGCACCGCTGCCAATTAATGCAAACACTCGTTAGTAATCGGGCAATAAATTAAGCGTGCGCGGATTAATAAGGTAGGAGTGTGGCGCGAGAGAGGCACGCGGCGGTCTGTGTGTATCCTCCTACTTGTGCAAATACGCTCGGACACCGGTCAGTCCTTTTCCTTCCTTACGATTTCGCACTGTATCGAAGAGCAGCAGCCAGCGGCAGTTTAGCACGCGAACCGGTTGGCCGTGGCTCCAATGTTAGCACTTTGCGATCAAATACTTTATGGCAGCGTGTAAGGCACACGTTGCGGATCGAGCGTTAAACGAGCCTGTCTTAAGTAGCTCTAATGGAGTGGACAATAAACTAATTACTGTGCAAGGATTAATTCGATATATCTGCTTTGTGGCAATGTCCTGCTCAAGGAGAAACGCGTGGATAATTGCAGGAAAGCGCATGGTCGCACTGAATAGGAGAGCGGGTATCAAGTAGAAACTCTCTCCGGTCGGACCACAAAAGACCTTCGAGTAGAAAGAGTAAAGCATAGGGGAGACGAGAGCGTGTCTTTCGGGCTGCCGCGAGAGTGGCAGTGGATTAACCGCGGCCGAGGGAAGATCTAGCAGGGATCGTGTTCGAGAGAGCCTCTAGCGTCGAAAAAGGATCGTGTAGGTGCGTCAGCTCTACGTTCTCAGGGCCCTGGGAATGCAAAAGGCTGAAAAAGGAGTTGGCCGAGGGTTCGCAGGGCAACAGCCAAGTTGCCGTGAGGCAAAGAAGAAGAAGAAGAAGAGAAGGAGGATGCAGAGGCAACGGCATAGCAAGAGTAAGGAGAGGATGAAGAATACGGTGGAGAAGAAGCTTATGTATGTGGGAGACGAAGAGAGTACATCGTATACGGGAAGAAGGAGCAGGAGCGTCCCTAGAAGCTTGAATGCCTTCGGTAAATCACAACTAAAGCCTCCTAAATACACTCGCGAATTACCACTTGATATACGAGTCTCATTAGAACAAGCCTAAGCCTCTAACCTCGACCTACTAAATATGGAAAGATTTTTCCACTTGAACTATATCCTCGGTGTATCGTAAGATTGTCGACGCTCTATTAAAGCATCATCAGGAAATCCTTGGTGAATATATGGCCAAAGCATAGGGAAGAAAGATGTGGTGGATGGGTTTGGTGAAGAGAGGGAGAGAGAGAGAGAGAGCGTATAGCTCGAGTGCGATCTCCGATGAAAGGATCGTATTTAAAGGTATCCTCGGGGCTCCGGGTTAATATGATCACACCATGCTAGCAGTGGATAACCCGGTGGTCCTGCATCGCGATCCGGCATCCGTTCTGCGTATTCCACGCTCGCTCTTGTATCACGGAGCGAGCAACTCCTTTGTCTCGCCGAGCGAACCCACTGCTAGCAGGCACGACCGCCTTCGGATGGATAGCACCCATCATGTGTGTGCCTGTGTATTCATGTGCATCGATTTCATACACGGCAAGGCGCCGCATTTCGTTACACTTCATTCAAAACTGGCCGGCTATCGCCTTCCACGAACAGTTATATGTGCAAAAGAACATCCTTAAAGATTTTACAAAGGTTTCGCACGACACTAAGTTATCGAAGTACCGAAATCCTTTGGGAATGCAATCTTGAATTATATAACAGGGTGAACAATGTAGCAAATCGTTGGTTTCTTTGGATAACGTAAACTTGACAAAAAGAAGGTCCAACGTAAAATTCTCTGTTCCAAATCCCTTGTGCACAAGGGTGGATCTCCTGGTCTTGGCAGATATCTAACGTTGTGTAACTGTACTTCGAACATGGTTTCCTGAATATTCGACGATGACCACAGGAAACCCGGTGTAAAGTTTACTCGTAATAATTCAAAGAGGGCTGAGAGACTTTACTGGAATTTGTGTTCCTTGTCAATATTCAATGAGCTTGGGGAGTGCAAACTTACTCGGGTTATATAAACCGTTTTCCAAATAAATGGTATTTCCAAAAGAAATAGCGAGAGTAGTATACGAAAGTGATCGATCGACTGTAAGAAAATAAAGCGTTCGTAAGAGCTAAAGAGGAAAGGAACTTCGATTAATTTCGCAGATATATCAAGCGATCCGCTAGGAGCATCACGATAGCTTGGCAATAATTGCAAGAGCAATCGATCACCGTTCTTTCCTCGTACCTTGTGTATGCACCTAGGACGATTAACCCTTCGTTGCCCGCGGATATTCTTGCACATGACTACTCGCCGACAAGCTCGCATCAATTTCAAGGAAGCTCGTACCACCACTCTTCATATCATACAATATTTTAAGGTGTTCCTCATAAACTTCTGTCGGACGTCCAAAGCATTACTCAAGGGAACGCTCTCGCGGCTTGAACTTCACATCGTTTATCAGTGTAAAAGCTTCTCTACTTTTATTGGATCAGCTTGGGTGGGAGAATCTAGTTTACAGGTCAAGCTTGTCGAGCCAAAACTCCAGAGATGTTCAGGATTTCGGTTTCTATCATTATCACTTATCCACGGGTGACAGCGGTCACGGTAGAATGTAATAAAGTGCAGCTACAAAACAACGTAGACAGGTGCAGTGACCTGCGTCAGCATGATTAAGCGAGGGAAATGCAAGAAGAGCGACGCGCACACGACCTCCGAGAAATGCACTCGGAGTGCATCACGTGCCGAATAATTGATGCCGAGTTGCAAGTCGTACCGGCTATGCGATAGGCCACACACGTACGATCGACGTAATAAAACTGTCCGTTCCCTCACCACCACCCACACCTCGCCAGCACATTAATTCGCCTTGCTAGCTCGCAGTACCACAATAAAAATGCACTTCCCGCAACAAGCAGGACACCAAGAAACTCGAGAATAAATGTATTGGGATACAGATCTCCCTTTTTGCAGAGAAAAAAAACTTTGTACTGTCAACGTTATCAAAGCAAAATTAATGGAAATCCCGAGTATCACGAGATAACGGAAAGACCATAATCTACCAATATCAACAGTGTACATAAACATTTTACGACATTTCACGAAAGAGGCACTAACACTTGTTGCAGGAAGCATCAACCACTTTCTTAAATCACTAGTCTCATTGCTCGATTAACTAACGGAAGAATCGACCAAAACAAGTAATTGTACACTGCCCTCTGTGGCGGAAGCAATTACGGAATGGTCGACTCTGTGTAAAGTAGTAAGGAGGCCTATACTTTACCCTCTGTGCGCACGCCTCGTAAAACCACTGAATGACCTCTCACAGACTTATCGTTTCGAAGTGGCACCTCTCGAGAATAGCACGGGACTCACCTTGAAACAGAAAAAAACAATTCGTCAGGCCAATGTCTTGTTTACAACTTTCATGACATAAATATGTTTTTTGTGTACTATTATTGCCGACACGCTAGCAGTTGCAGGTATCCTTGCAGAGACTGTTTGTCTCGGTCTGTGTAAGTATTTATATCTGTCTTGATTTATTATAGATTATTGTTAGTCCCTAGCAACATGTTTGGCGAAAGATCTTTCTGTAGAAAGCATCATAAATATTCGAGTAAACAAGATTATAATTATCACAAATTCATTTGCCTTTCAACATCAGATCTTTACACTAACTGCTTGCATCTCGCGAGACTGAATTATACCTTCACTAGATCATGCTGCCGGTGCACTGTATCACAGTCGAGACTAACAAAATACTTGAGCAGAGCCAGTTAATCGCAGATTGCTGCAGCCAAGATTTACTCTCGAGGGGAGTCACAACATTTCGGTGGGCTCTTGCTTTCACGGACATAATTTGTTGGGAGCACTCGGAGTGGCAAAGAAATGCGAGTGGGCTCTCACCTCGCTATAGATCAGAAATAAGGGGCGGCCATTACAGGGCAGAATGTTGGAAAGCACTGTGCCAGGAAGTAGTGGATGCAGGGAAAAGGAGAGGTGTGAGAGATAATTCGATGCCTATGGTTCATGGGGTTTGGATTGATGGCCCTCGAGTTCGGGTGCGAAATGGCCTCTTTCGTCGCACTCGCAGAAAGCGGGATAACACTCTCCCATTTAGTTCGCCTGTATCACACCTCCTCTCTTTCTACCCCGCTTAACCTACTCCTCGGGAATCCCACTGTGTTTAGATGGTACTCTTGGAGCAACACTCTTCCGGGCGGGCAAAGATTGATATCGGGAATAAGGAAGTTGCAGTATCCAGTGAGGTTAACCTGGGGGAGTATTTCTCACAATGAAAGAAAAGTTTGAAAAGGGAAAAGACTTTCCAAACTAGAGAATGTGTGAAAGCATTGAAAAAGTTGGATAAAACAAACGAAAGAATGCTCTTTAACACGCAGAAGAAGTAGAAGAATAGAACACAGAAACATTTCATGTGATTACTTCCTTCTATTCATTGTAAAAAAACAAATGTTTAAGGGTGAAGTCAAAAAACCACTTCTTTTCTCGCAATCTGCAATCGTAATCCTTTACTATGAGTGTGTGTGGAATGGGAATAGTAGTAGTAGCTGGAGTACAAAGAATACTGGTGCACTTCTCGCGGGTTGGCGTAATGTGAAATGAAAAGTGCGGGCGCACTTCCCGGCAAGAGGAGATGGAAACTTTTGCCACAGGATATCTAATTTCTGAAGAGAAGCCGCTCCTCCCTTCTGCCTCTCATGGCAAGAAGTTTGCGCGAAGACGGCGAAGCGTCTACACGCCGGCGGAAACTGCACAGCGTTTGCCATCTCGAGTGGAAAACTCTCCAGTGGAGAATGGCTGGCTGGCAGGTCGGGCGGCGAAATTGGGTATTTTAAGGAAGGAAGCAAAGTCCGCCCGAGAAATGTAGTCACTCTTTACCAAAAAGACACGTATTCTATTCTGCTAAACTAATAAAGTTCCCAACCTCAAAAGAAGTTTATCGTTGCCCAAACTTTCCGGGGCAATATCCACTAGGAGTAAATAGCTCGCTCCTTATTTCTCACAATGGCATCGCACTATCGCAGCCAAGTAATTTCGTCGGCGATTATCAGCGGCTTTTATCTGAAGGGGCAGCGAGGAATCAGAGACGGAGGCGGAAATGACGCTGCGTGCTGTTGTGTCCTAAGAAAACGTGTGGTAGATCTTAGCGGCGGTGGCAGTGGCGGACGGTGCACGATTGCCAGAGAAGAAAGCAATCTTCACGCGGAGCGCACGGCAATCAGAGAGACACCATAATTGCGGGTGTACCTGGAATTGATTTTCACAAGTTGCCCGCTCAGATTGTGCTTTTCTAGGACGGCAATGCGAGAGCGGAACTGACGATGGGTAGGCGAAGGAGGCTTAGCTACTGCGATGCGAATGAGTCGCACTCGAATGCCTCGTTCGTGGAAAGCAAGCAAGACGCGAGGAAGGCTTCGCGCGCGTCCCATAAATTCATTGTCCGATCCTTCGGATAGCCGGAAACGAGCAGCCAGGCGAAACTTCCGGCGAAACCGACACCCAGCGCGGTGAGCCTGCGGCCGCACGGACAAAACCGCATGGGAGTTTACGCCGGCCAATATGTGTGGAGAGTGCGGCTTGTTGAGAGAATGAATCCACCGAAATACATACACCGGCTTGCCTTGCCGAAACCGAAAAATGAAACCCGGTAGAAACTGTGCGGTTTTCACCGCCACTTTCGCGACGTCCTTCCTCGCTCGCTTGATGTTTTATCAGAGAATAACAGGAAATTAAAGAGGTCTCTTCCCAGACGTATACTATAGATTCTCATTCTCTCGACAGTTCGGTCAACAACCTAGTATCTCTCTTTTCGTACGAGCTTATATAGTTTACCAGAAATTCCATCAGAATATTATAAACACGATGCGAAAGCAACGACAAACATGCGTATTTCGGAGTTTGTCCGATGACGCACGTTCGCACGTCACTATGTATCCCAGTGGTGTATCAGTAATTCATCACAGTTGCGGATAATGTTCGATTGCAATCGCGCGCAAAAGCATCCTCCTTCAGAATTTTTCTCCAATAGGTATTTAGGTCAAACCAGCCCGGGCGTCCACTCGGCAATTCGAAAATTCGTGGTGCTCTCTCACTCGTGTCGCTTTTTCATCGGTTCTCTCGAAAATCCATGGTATTGGCACTCGTCTACGAGAATTTCATACGCAACACACGCGATGGAATGTTATTTCTGAGTACACGATGCGTGAAAAGGCATTGGTAGGGTGTTAGCTTGCTCACGATGGTGCTGCATACCCTCGAATCAAACATTCGGAATGTTCACAAACTGAGTTCACGAGAATTCAGGGCGTTAGCGCACGTGCTAGTTTGAAGCGAAGTTTTTTCTCACGAGAGTAAATTCGGACGGTTATGGTATGACGAAGTCTGCTACGCCGGTCATGAAAGACTGTAATAAGGACCAGATTCTCCGCGCTCGGGACCGCAAGAGTGCAACATTGCTGCGGCGCGCGGGCTTTCGAAAACAGTAATCTGAAAAGTGAGTCAAGGACGTGACAGCTGGGAGCACCGGTGTTCTGTGGCGGGCAGCAGCAGTGGCAGCAGTAGTAGCAGCAGGCGGTACTCGGCGAAAAAGTTATTGAAAAAGAGTGCTGTGCGTAACAAACTTGGCAAGAGCGGCGTAGTTTGACGCAACGAGCCGTGAAATGGTCGAAGCAACATCGTCGCAGCCAGCGTCATCGTCGTCGGCGCCCTAACGTACATCGAAAAAACGGGCTAGCCGGGTGGTGAACGCCGAGAATTACGGGGGCATTACGTTCGCTCGCTTTTTGCGGAACAGCGACCCTGTGAACGGCGCAATGAGAGCGGCGAGGTGTCGACAACACTCGCGTGAGTGGAACTAAAGAGCGAAATGAGCAGGAGTGAGCCTGGCACCCTATTTTTCGACCGACACCAGACACATGACATTCCCATGATAGCCCACTTTTTTTTTTGCTAACCAAACAAATCTGTTGCTGCCGGTACAAAACAAGGATGCAAATTTCCTCGCATATTTCGCAATTCAACAAACATCAGGCGAGCCTATTAATTATTATAACAAGACAGCTGACATTTTCGTTGGAAGGATCAAAGAAGGCAGAGCAGTCTGCCTTCGTCATTAAATTGAGATAAAAACCGCCCGAATTAATAATAGCGGGAAGTGGACAGCTGGCTGTATGCGCGGCGGGAAAAAGCGAGTTCTCTTTTTCAAAGCAGACAAATACGAAGCGGGTAATTATCAAGAGAGCACGCCGTCTGCAGTGTAAACGATGGACACAGGTGGGCAGAAAAGTATTACGAGTTGCAGCGGGCGGAAAGTTGACGAGCTTTCGAAAAGGTTCCCAAGGTACACGCGCTCATGTTCGTCGCCTTACATCCGGTCCATCTGTTTCCCTCTTTTTTATTCGCACTCCACCTTGCGCCATTGTTTCCTACCAGCACCGTCAATTACCAGGACCACCGCGTGTGTGCACTTGGAGAAGATCGCGTCCGTTGAAAAGTGGGGCAGCTAACAAGCCCTGAATGATGCGACGTAGGACAACAGTGTATGTATCGTCGGCTGAGAATGTCAAGGTTCGGCTTCATTGCCGGCACGAACTTCACACGTAACTGCATTATCGTTCGGTGCATTGAGGTCGATAGTATCAATACTGCTCTCCCCCGCACAACCCTCTTTCTCTTAGTCTCGGCAGCCTTTACTTCGTTATCGGGTATGCTAATGTGTCCGCACAGATAACTGAATGCTAAAGCTCTCTCATTCCCACCTCGCCAGCCTCTCGACCGATGTCAATATGCAGTTGTGGAAACCATAAGTGTTGACTAGCTGCTCGAATTAATTAGCACGATGTTCGATAAATATCAGATCTTATTGAAAGCGTCATCGCCTCTGAATGCGATAACTGGATTTTTATCAGATTTCTCAAGAATCCAGACAAACGATTCGCCGAGCTGTAGAAGGAGTGTTACTTCCGTCTGACCATTCGTACTATTAGAGAAACGGCAATTAGCGGGATGAGTGGCCTTTCCGTTAATCACACCGGCACAATGAAATTCTAACAGGGTCTTAAATCAATAGAGCAGATGGCCAATCAGTCGTTCCACTTAAAAAATCATCTCTTGCCTTTCTTCTTACCACGGCCACTAGTGCATGGCCCTCGTTACAGTACGAGCGGCTTGCAATCCGGTCTCAAGCGGCTGCTCGCGTTTATTCGCTCTTCCGTTTGCCTTTGCCTTATTGTTCCCGGCTCGCAACCGCTGTAATTACTACGGGTTGCTCCGCGGCAGAAAACAGGAGCATTGTGCCGATGAAATGTCAAGGTACTCGCTCTTTCGCCGGTGCAACAATACACCAGGCAGGAAAACGCTGACAATTCACGATTTAAACGATAAACTTGATTTGACTAATCTTCTTCAATCACATTAAACATAAACTATACCAGAGTTGATGAGATTATATTAAATTCAATTACACATAGTTAGTGAAAATTAGCGTGAAGTATTATGGATCTGCCACAGCAAATTGGAGAGGCAGCGGTTGGGTGATGAGAACATTTCTAGCGATAAAGTCTCAAAATGGTGAATACGAATGCAGGTATTACTGGATGCATATGTTCACACGTGTGCCAGAGCGATCCCACTGTGAATTTGTAATTAGTGCATTACCGGCTGCCCGATGAGTCCAGCCAGCTATCGGTCGAGATTGGCGGTTCGCATTAATCCCCTAAGTCCTGGCTGATCCCTGCAGTTGCTCGTGGTAACTTGCAGCACATTTACGTGCATTAGTACATATCGACAGGACACTGTGTTTATCCGCGCTAGTTTGAACTAGCACTCCCGTTATTGCTAAATCAAAACAGTCGCTCGCCACTGGAATGTAAATACTTCTTTGCTCGAGTGCGTGTGTTGCGCAAGGCTTTCGCCTCAGGAGTAGTTCGTACTAGCTAAGTCGCTCACATTGGTGGAACGCGTATGTTAGAGAGGAATTGAGGCCAAAGTGGGCCAAAACAGAATTTCTACTTTCCGCTAGCATGTTCTTGTTCAGAACTTACTGTTACCTTGAAGGATTCAAGACAGCCGTTAAAAGAACAAGTTTCCGTGTAAATGCGGGGCAATACGGTTTGCAAGCGGCCTCTGATGTGCTAGAAACGTTGGCGAAAAGATTGCGGACAGTGCTTTTGTTTCGAGTAATTTAGCCGGCGGGTCTGGCAAAGTTCCTTGAAGTAGGGAAATCAACTTCCTCGAACGAGGAAAGTTTGTATAATATAGCTCCTAGAGAAAGGGAAATATTTCCGGGGAATTATGATGAAAACCGCACGCGTTTAGCAGACGTCTCATCAAGCGTGCTCGTGATAGTTGGTGGGCGCACTGGAGGCGGCAGTTCATAATTAAAAGAGGCTTGACTGATAGCCATCGATTAAGACACCGCTTTAATTCCCCGTAATCACTGCGAGACCACGTCCGTTTCATGAATATTCTATGACGCGCGATACAAATTGTTCGGCAAACAGGCGCTCACAGCCATTCTCTCAATGCGGCCAAGTCGAGAGTGCAGTTCGTGGGTCGATCTTGACAGTTGCAATCTCTAATTGATGTACGCCTATAAGTACATATGTCCTAGCGTTGTACCGGCTAATTACAAGCTGACAGAGGGAAAAAGTGTTCCGCATACATTACTAGCCGCTATTGAAGCCCGGGGGAGATCATTAAGCTAGGCAAACAGTACCTGGTGATTTGTTTCTTTCCAACTCTCTTTCTCTTGGAGGAATTGCCGAAGAGCAATTTCCTGACAACGACAGCAACATACATCACCGACGGCTCTCGTATTTTTATGGGAAAATTGAATTGGATGAATGTGTGTATGAACAAATCTGGTAAAATATAATTCATGATAGATGTATGCAAACTATTCTTGAATCGTGGCACGTAGTTTGATAAAATCTGAAGGAGCGCATCCGAAGAGGAGCAACCGCATTAAGAAGATAGAAGTAGGTGTGACGCTCTTATCTATTCAGGAAGGCGAAGAGCGGAATATTTCGGGAATATTAAAGCTGACGATTGCTCTCATCGCGCAACGATAAGCCATCGTCCGAGACACCAAGCCTACTAAAGTCACTCGTGTAGAATTCTCCGAGAGGGGGACTTCCGGAAGGAAGCCAGTGACCCCTTAACCTAGCCACTACGTCAGACGTGATCATCTGCCTCTTCTCCCTCGCTCTATCTTCAGACCGATACTTTCCACTGCTCTCTTTCCCTCTCACCCCTTTCGCCAGGCTGCTGGAGTGCCAAAGTGCCCTTATCTGAGTGGCGGTGCTTTCATATAGAGAGTGCGCGCCCGATAGAACGCTCCAGAACGAAGCGATGATATTTCCAGGCAAAGCACACCGAACCGACACCATACTATACGGCACATACATCGAGCGAGAAGAGACTCTGTTCCCTGTGGCATCCTGTTTGAGATAGCAGCCGATGACTGCAACCCGTCCTCATCTCACACCCATAATTCACCCGCGTTAAGGGCTGCTTCCGTGGGATAAATTGATACTGTGCGAAAAAAATCACTTGAATTTCCAGAATAAATTGCAGATTCTTTAAGAAATATAAGATGAAGTATATATTAATGAACGAAGATTTAATGTGACTACTTTCGCAGAAGATAGGGCAACATCTGTTTCATAGTAAGGCAAGTAGTCACGCAGCCGTAAACGTCAGTGGAAGGTTCGTCCCAATAATGTATCGATCACGTTCCTTTTTTCGCTTAACACCCTTCGCTCCATTAATCATACTCCCACGCATGGTCAAGCTCGCATTATCAATAATGCAACTCTGTTACTTCTAACAAAAGGGAGGTTCCGACGGGTAAACTGGAAACTGATCCATCGTCATAAATAACCCTACCCTAAGGTTTCAGCCCTTCTTTCTTGGCATTCTGCCTTTGAAATAACCCAGCATTGCGGTGTGTGGAACATCCCAAAAAAGTGGGAATATTCACTGATTGCTCTTTTGAAAATCTGACAGTAGACAAGTAAATAAAAGGTGACTATTTAAATGCTTATTCTCGCAAACTCACAGCCTTTTTGTAAAGGTTTTCTTGAAAATCTAGACGACGATTATAGAGCAAAGCTCACGGCTTACGTGAACCATTTAGACCTTCTGTTTTAGTCGTCTACCGCAGCTCCCACTGATCTGCAAACAGGCGGCATACGGCCTTCGCGGGTGTATGCAGTTCCTGAATACAACTACGGCCTGTACACCACAATTAAGCCAAGGCTCGCAAATTAGGAGCAATTCAAAGGGACATGCCTCCAAGCTAGGGAGCTGCTCTCGCTCCCTTGTTACTTATTCCTTTCTCGAGAACGAAACCCGCATGCATATTGCGCGAAAAGAGTCGCGAACGAAGAGTGGTTACTCGAAACCTGGACTTAAGCTACAAAGAAACTGGGATTAATTATACAATCTGGGCGCTCAACTTTGACTTACAAGGATATATTCATTCCGCACATATTCCCACTTTAAAAAATAAAGGTTAAAATGTTTCTTGACTTACTTTTATACAAAGATTTATTTACTTAAAAACACTATTTCGATGGAAGTCAGAGGAAAGAATAGAAAAGCTTTCTTCGTGATTTTAACTGTAATTACTCGTAGACACGAGCTCTAGTAAATCAGAGTACCTGCCAAGCGAGTAGAAGGAATGCAAAGCACGTGTCGGGATTGCCAGTATACTGCACATCGGAAGCAGTTAATGGTTCAAATCTATCGAAGATCGATCCTCCGCGAAGCACTACCGAAGGCGCTCCTAATGCCGGAATATCAGAATTCGATTAGCGATCAGAGAGCACTGTGGGAAGCCGGGATTAGCTGGTGATTGGTAATCGCGAACTCAAAGGTGGCCGAGTATCTTCCATGAAATGTGAGCTTCTCGACACACATACACACGCGTACCAAGTACCTATCCGAATTCTTGCCCGGATCGAGAACACTATATTCCCAGCAGCCCTAGTACCGATCCAATTAGAAGTTTGTCGATTTCGAGAACACCGCTCTGCATTCCATACCGATTGATCTCTCGGGGAACATTCGCCCTACGAATACGCAAATACCAATATTAACGAGGATCATCCCGGATATTTCCATAGGTGTTTGGTATCTGTATGACGACTCCAGTTGAACCAGAATGAGTTTTGCGCTTCAAGTATTTTATCAGCCGTTTAATTACAGATTAAAAAGTCTGCCAGCATAAATTTGCTTCGAAACTTGTTTCACGCACTGCTAGTTCATTATCAGAAGAAACTGGGTATTCGATTCGTTTAGCTAGTCGATCTGCCAAGGTCTTTTTCATCTGGTCGGCTTCGCTATAATTGGAACCCTTGAGGGGAACTGTTGTAGCGACCCTTCGAACGAAATTAGTCGTCTGCTCTCACAAAAATGATGTAATTAAGGAGAAGACGCGCGCGCTCTCGGATGAAGCTCTTCTCATTTCTCACTGGTGCCGAGTAATCGTGGGCCCGACGGTACGGAAGAGATCTACATAGTATCTTCGAGGTAAGGGAGTATTTTAAAGGAGAATCCCCCACGCGGAAATTAATTGAACGCGCTAATTGCATCGCAGATCTGCTAGTTGCTCAAGGGAAGTGGGAATAAGCCGATGTCATCTCGGAAGATGTCGCGAAGAGCGTGCATCGCTTATCCTGGAAGGCCTGTTTATCCAGTGGGATTAGGAAATCCTTCATCCGAGTAATCCCAGGATACCCCAGCTAGCTTTTTACCCCTTATTATGCCGACGTCACGAAGGGACAATATCGTGTTTCACGTCTGCCGTTAATCCAGTAATGTAGAGACTCCAATTTCGAGGGAACAACCATCATATCCCCGATCCCTAAGGATAACTCTGTTACAATCGATCGATCGCAGCCCGGTTATACTTCGAAGGTGACTTCTGTGCGTGGAAATAGCCGGACTACGGCAAAGTTTCGAATTAGCCAAGCGGCGCGTATCTGCATACGCAGAAATAACACCCAAGGGAAACTTTGGACTTCAGCACGAACTCGGAAGTTCACTAGTTGGCGAAAGCGAAACAATTCTGACTGACTACATATGTATGGAGCATGTGTCACTGACACTGTCCTCAGGCGGGAGGAGGATTGTTTCGGAGAAGAAAGTGACGTCATGCCAGCGGAATCGACGGATTCCAAGCCGAGTGTGTGTTGAGTGGCAAATGACTGACCGCTACCGGACATTGCTGACACTGGGATCTCTTTGTTTCTCCTTTTGCAAGATTGCCATGTATCTCTCTGTCTCTTGTTCTAGAAAGATATACTGTCTGTCGATCGTTCGTAGAAAGAACCGAGAAATAACCGTTTGAATAACGTTACTATTGGTTTCCTAATGCTAGTTCGATGTCACTTACGAAATTACTGAATTGGTAGTCGCGTTACGCCCACGGAATTACCAAGCGATTTGTCGCGCCGGAAACGCCTGCGCATCGGCTGAATCTTAACAGTGACATTCAGGCATCAATGACCTTCCGCATAATGAGCCAGCACAGGCGTGCATTCCCGAAATAAAGGCGGGAGTGAAGGAGAGAGCCAACACTCCGAGAAGCGACGGCACTCGTAGCCTCTGCCCGGCCAGTGACTGCCATGCATTTCACGATGAGACACAGAAGGAGATTCCACTGGCCTGGCGTCAGTTATCCGGAGTCGAGTCAGTAGCGACTGGTGGGTGAAAAAGTGCCCCGGCACAAAGAACCGAGGGACATTTCAAGTGGACTCGGAATTACTGCGTCTGCCTCTCTGCCTGACTCTCTGTTTCAACCATCCGCCTTTCGAAGTATCCTCTTCTCCCCTCGACATTTTTACCGTCCACTGACAATTTCAAATTGCCGCTTCGATAAATTCTAACGACTAAAACCGTAAAATTCCTATGAACACAACTTACTCGTATTTTATAATCGGGAAGATATTGTACCTTCCAAGCCGGAAACACTTGACTAGTAATGAATCTCTAGTACTTTGCGAGTTATATGTAATAACTTGGAAAATAATTACATACCTTGCGCAAAGTGAAATAAAATAAGTCACCTAGAATGCGTCGCCGCTATGGGGATTTCAAGGAGAAATGAGAGATCACAAACATGTAAAGCGAAGGAAAGAGCACAGGGGAACTCTCGTAAACTCCGGCTTGTTACGAGCTGCGACACACATTTTGCCGGCGTGCGTGCCCCAAATGATAATGGTTGGCCAAGGACTTGGGAAACGTGGTGGCCTTTTCCGGTGATAAAAACCACTCTCAAGTGCTAGCAGGATTTTGCAGGATGTTAACAGCTCTTAACACTCGCGGCTCAATTAAACTGCGTGTAAAGCTGCAGCATTTCTAAAACAGCCAATGAAACCGCGATTCTAAACGACTAAAGCTGGTCTCCATTCCGTTCATTAATGACTACCCGCAGTGCTTGCCACTTTTCTGGGTTTACTCGAAACGTTTTTACCAGATTACTCTCAAAAGAAACAGGTATTAGCAGTGAAATTAACGTGTTCACTCCTGCAAGTTGATGCTGCAAGAATTTACTTCATTCCCGTCCCCAAGTCCAATTCCCTTAACCCAATAATACTAATCAACACCTGACACGACGCGAGCACGTTAATCCCATTACGTAATTAAAAATACACACCTCGCTATAGCGTGGGAAATAACAGTGGCCAAATAAATGCAATGAGATGCGGCGGATCGATCGTACCTCGAATACAATAAGCGGCCTTAGCTACCGAACAGCCGGGAGAATTAAATCGACAGTTCTGCCAATACGTCAGCCGTGGATATGGCATTATGACTGAATAAAGTGGGCATTCGCACCGCCAATGAGAACACGATCGTTATTTCCTGCGAAAATCCCCCGACGATTTCGCATATCCCACCGCGAGATTGCTCTATTTATTTATTGCCAGTGGAACGCTGCCGATCGAATCTGTAATTTCAGTTTTTCCTTCGTAACAATCTCAAGAAAACACGAGCAAGCATTCTCGGAATGAAAGAATGCATCGCGAAATGAGAACGATGATGCCAGTCGTTTTAATCAATTATACACGTAATCCACTAACGAATCCATCATCATTCGCCCCTCCTATAATGCGATCAGCCAACCGAGGCGTACGATACCAATGGATTGGCCAGCACAAGAGGGACGCATGAACACACATAATGCACCGAGTGTGCTGCTTGAAAATTATTACAAATACAGCGAGCGCTGAATGTAAATACTCGAAAGCAAGAGGATGAAAAGAGATAAAAAAAAAACCAATCAAGTAGCATCCAGTGGGAGAATCGCAGTGTATTCTTTCGAAGTTGGGCATTTCATTTTGCCAGGAAAACATTCTGCACTCGACTAAAGAGCAATTTATCGGGACAACGACTCGGTTTATAAATGCCATGAAATTATTTTCATTGAGCCATCGATGCTACCGGGCGCTCACACCGGCGCGTAATCGAGGAATCCCGAGCAAATCTAGTCGAGCTGAGTAATCTGTCCGAGGGAAAATTTAATCGTCCGAAAAGGCCGATTAATTTCGACGAGTGGCGCATGCTCCGCACGCAAGTGCTCCCGATGACTCGAGTGCTTCGAGTAATACTTTACCGGCGATTTAACCGATGGAATTGCTAATAAGTGAAGCTGTAATTTCCGGCGATGGAGTCGCACGCGCAATCTTCACTGTAATGTATAGCTCGACGGCGACGCGGCATTGCAATGGAGAGCGTTCACGGGGGAGTAAATTCTACTAAGTGCTCGATAAGTCCGGATCATATTTCTGGAGTCTTGATTATTATTGCTGCGTGTGCTAGATAAATTTTGCGGTGCTTCGCACTGCCTCCTTACAACGAAGAGGAGAACCGCTCGCTATTCGACGGTAAACACTAAAATAGCGCCAGTTCTACGGCACGAATTGTGGTAGAACCGGCTGCAATGCACGCCTTTGCACTCTCATGTTTTCTACCCGGTTTTCGCTGCCTCGTTTAATTCAGAATAAATGTCTATAATTATAATATTTATATGCTTATATGCTTTTATATTAACTCATGTTTTCTGCCCGCTTGTCACGCTCCTGGCACAAGCATGTTTCAACATTTCAGTACGTTATATTTTAATGTAATATAAGAGCATATTTTAAAATAAATTAGTTAATCTTTCTATTTTTTTGTCTTTTATCAATTTTTCTCTGCGGCCTGAATTTATTTTTGAGTCAATGCCCTGATGAAGATCTCGCATCGTTCTGACGCGCGAAGTTATAACATCGGGCGATGGCGGACAATTTCTCAGTAAATAACTATCTCGAATTGAAGCGCAGCACACAAACCCAATAACTCTATTGTAAACATCTGACGTGGTACGCGTGACGCAAGTTGTCGCCCGAGCCCAACGCAGCCGAGAAACAGAGGAGCGACCTGGAAATGCGGGCTGCTTTTATACGTTTTCCAACACTTGGTTGCTCCTGGCGCGCGGTGCGCGAGCGTAAAAAGTGTTTGTTCCTCTCTCGGGCTGTGGGAAGTGTATGCAAAACTGCAGCGAACCAGTTTCACGAGCAAAATGTAGCGCGGTTATACCGAGCTTGGCCTAGGTGGGCAACCTTGTGTCGTTTTGCTTATCCAGCCGATTGCCATTTTTGTACCAGCGTGCGCGAGCGCGCGCGCACTACCGCTTTGCGCAATCCCGAATTTGCTTCGTGAAAGCCTTTGATCACCCACGGAGCTCGGCTAATCGTTAAGCAATAGAGCACTGTGAGTTAGACTTACACACACATAGCACACACGCCACCTTCGTAACCCGTTATATCTCCTTACAGGAAATGCGATCGCGAAAATATATATGTATGCGCACCGACGAGAATGAGAGTATACACATGAAAGAGTGAGAGGGAGGACACTCGCGAGCGATGAGAGAAAGCTGAATATGCCGTCGTTCCGCTTCCTTGATATTTTGGTCGGCCTAATGTCACGAAATAGATCGCCGGCAACACGAGTCTCTTGCGTAACGCCGTGAACTTTTCATCGAGGCCTCCAATCACGACTTCGATTCCCGCGCACGCCACGTACTCAACACTATCACGTTATGTCAAACTCTAAACGGAACTGTACGATCGTAAAAGTATCTAATAAAATTACACCTAATACCGAACAATGTAAAGTCTCGAATGCACTCCCCGCAACACCTCGTCTATTCCATTGTTGCGCTCGAATAATAGAATGTATGAGTTCACCATATGTAGTTGGTGGAACAAACGCGTTACAGCGAGCTGATTTCATTTTCGCTACACACCAATAGCAGAACTGATCCTATCAGCGTGTAAGCGTGCCGATTTGCGAGAACAAAACAGCGATACGTGCAGTTAGGTGTATGTGTTACTGCAAGTGCTGGACGGTGTAGGAGAGATAGGAGGAAAAAGAGGTGAAAGCGTGTCAAGGCCGCACAATCGAAAACAAAGGTCGAGAATTCACAAGGTGCGATAGTTGCTACATTTCAAGCAGTACGGAATCAATCCTCTAATGGACCGAAGACTCGCCAGATTCGCACAGGAACGCCACATTGAGGCTGACTCATTAATTAAAGAGTTCGATCACACTCGATGCGAGTCCAAGTCGACAACGCTAGTGGAATCGGAACGGTAATAGTGGCGACGGCATAAAAGAATCTTCACCTTCCTCGTCCTCGTAATATTTGCGGCTCACGAAGGGGGAACCAAGCGCGGCCGGAAGCACTCCAATCTTGCCTGCTTCCTCCTTACTTGTACTTTTCAGAAGCGTCCCATAAAGACGTCCGCACAAAGAACATCCAGCGAGTTTTCCTCCGTTGCAATCTCTCCTACTGCCGAAAGATCACGTGCTTCCAACGACTCACTGTGGGACAAGGAGCTCTGCTCTACATGGCCCGCCAGTAAGACCAAAGGAAGGGAAAGTCACCGGCACGGCAAAAACTTCCACTCACTTTTTCTAGCACCCCTGATTTTTAACCACTGATCCGCTGACCCACTGCTATTATTCAACCGGACATTTCCATTAACGGACTTCCGAATGATGAAATTCATCGTTGGTATTTGATTTCGATGTTTCTCACATTCTCCATTTATGACGTTCGTAGGTTATGACGCTCGGGAGTATTCCTGATACTTAAATAACGGTTGGAACTTGGAATACTGCTTCGGTGAGCGACAAGCGGAGATGCTAGTTTGGAATGCGAGCGTGCCAAATTACGCATCAGAGCAGGGCGAGCCTTGCGATCCTGATTTCATACCGAGAGGTCCGATTCGCACTATGGAGATCACGCTGCGCTTGCAGTCTTATCAGATTCGTGCATACCCCAATGAAACTTGGACACCGAAGCTTAGATCCGCGCGTAAACATGAATAGCTATTCGAAGCACTCCCGACAACCTGATATCTGCTATCTGCTCGGTCATTCCGGTCTCGATCTATTGTTGACACCTTATCGGGGTGACCATTGCATTGATAACACACATATAGAACGGAAAGATCCCCTCCATTTTCAATTTTGCGCTATCCATAATGACAATGTGAGAATCAAATCTATTTTGGAAAGTCTTGAGCAAATTCCGTTTTCATTCAGTCCATTAAAAGTGAAGTTATAGTGTAATTATTTGGTTACGCGAGTGCATTGAACATAGTGGGTAGTTTACATGGTATAGAGGGGATTCGAGTAGCCGTGTAAGTATATTATTAGTGAGACGGTACGAGCAAACAATCGAGAGCATATGTTTGCTGTTGGGAGGTACAGAGCACTCTTTAGCCGTTTACGCGGCACCGGGCGGACTCGGTCGATTAAAAAGGACCGGTTCGCAATTAATCGATCGGCCGCGGGCCAAAGCAACTTGGTATGTGCGCCGTCCTTAACCCAGTTCTCGTCGCCGTTACCCATGAAATTATGATCCTGTGGGCGTCCGCTACCCAGGAATTTCACACGGCTGAGCGAAATTACGTCTAAAGCTCCAATATACCAACTGCTCGTACCTCCATCTCCGAAAGGGACTTCATAATCCGTGCCTTTCTCTCTCTACCATCGCACTTTCACTTTTTTCGAGCAGACGATCGAGCGCGCGCGCGCGCGCGAGCGAGCGAATCACAGGTAGTCTCGCTCCCAATTCCGACTGAGGTACACGAGGAAATGAAAGTACGTAACTACTCGCCAGCCGGTAATCGCTCGCAGAACCAAGACGAAAAAACAGAAATGCCAGGAGTTAATGATACAGAAGATTGCGAATTTATGGAAGAAATTTACCGTCCAAATTCAACTGTCCTTACTAGTCGGCTCTAATGATACTCGACTCTAATAAGCTTGGGACTGACTCAGCCAACTTGTGAGAAATACAAATTTTTATGAACTTTCCAGATGTTTTCGTAAGAGTTCCCCGGATTGTCCGCCACTCAGTGTCCAGCGCAGGAGCGATGGAAATAACTGAATCGTGGTGATAGCGGTGGCTGCAGCGGTTGCACTTAATGAATGCATTAATTACTTGGCCGCGGGTAATCGAGTTACTTCGAGCTTCGAGCGTAAACACTTGCCTGTCGATTCAAAGTCTATTAGCGGGCGGCCGGGTGAGCGGTAGCTTCCGGGCGCTCGAATTTCCATTGGAAACACGGAGACCCTTCCAGTATATCCTGTCCGTCTTCCTGTCTATCCATTCGAGCGACGGACGTATCCCATTTGCGCCCTTGAGTCGTGATCCTTTAACTGCCAATGTAGAGGATCGGACTCAAGGAGCACTAGCTCTCTCACGACGTTCGCTCAAAGACCGCAGAGAGCAAACGCTCGTCACGTCCAACGTCTCTTCAAAGATCTATTTAATTAGTCATTCGCTTCTACCTTTGAAACGCGTCAGCCACCCCCAACTGATCTAAGTAATTAGTCCCATTTTCAAACACGCATTCTCCTACCGCGACGATGTCTGTCTAGTAACGTTCAAAGGCGTGCATACGGAAACAAGTGCTAGAAAAGTGTAAAGTCTGCTCTATGAGTGCTCCGTGCATTGAACCCGGTAAATTGGAGCATTTCTCATCTATGAAATAGCGAAGGGTGCTCGGCCTCTCACTTAGAGGGAGAGAAGGCATGGGAAGCTCTAGTCGGCGACGTAACAACTTCCGAAGATCCTATGCTGCATCTGCCAACCCGGGGCACACTAACAACATCGATCTCACCCGGGCGAATTGGCTTTATACACGTCACGGAGAGAAGCGATGTGGAGCACGCGCTACAATCAACTGGCCAGTTCAGTATGGCACTGTACACACAAGCCATGTGAGTGCACCTTCGTGACATTAGGATTCCGCTATCCGCACGATAGAGCACGACCTATCGGACGAGAGTCACGAGAAAGAAGTTAGCGACAAATGCTCGCGAGCGCATTCCACTCGTCGCATATGACGGAAGACGATAGTTTCACACGTGACACTTACGACCGGTTTTACACGACAGCCACTCCATTATTGTCAGAGAAACTAAGGCATACTGTGCTTCCCATGCTAGTAAGCAAAACTTTTCAGGGAAATTGTGGTACTCTACTAAATGTAGATATTGTAACCTGCTTTATGGTATTGCTGTCTAAATGGATTCAACAAACAAGACGGTTTGTGTGGTTCAATTATTTTATGTGCTGCGATATTAGATATTAGAAGGTGTTAGTCAGCCTGGAGAGGCTTACGAGCGTAACCGGGCGTCACGCTCGAGCCATTCGCGCTTTCGATTGTGTAAGCAGAAAGCGGAAGGAAACCGCGTGTCGGTGCGATATAAAGCGTCCCGGCGAGAGAGATACTCTCTAATCTCACGATGTGTATAACAGTGCGTACGCCGCTCGCTGCTAGCCTGACTTTACTTCACTTCGAAACTGAGTTACAACCGACACGGCCAGTTGTGAGGTAACACAATACACTGAGAGTCCGAGACACACACACACATATGTATATAGTAACGCAACAGACACCGACCGCTCACGCACGGGAAGACATACCCTTTCACTTCGGCATTTCACTCTCGGGGCCGCTCGCCGCGAAAGAGAGATGCCACCAGAGTCTCTGCAGAGCGGCGAAAGTGTAAAAAGCCACCTCCGCCAACGCCAAGCTGCCCAGACCATCTACCAAACTTACCACGAACGTCGATGTCAATTAAGATTTCATTTGTAACAAACACCAACCAATTGCTCAAGCCGTACTGGGCTAATTAATCCTATTGTTAATCAAGGAATAGTGACGTCTCGATTTGCGAGCATGGTAGTTGCGTAAGGAAATCAGCTGCATAACGCATCCTCACTAATGGTCGAGTCGAATTGTACAGTTATGTCTTGGTACTTGTAACGTTTATCGGAAATTGCATCTGAACCAACCGAGAGTATTCACATAATTAAAGTAATTTCATTAGATCGCATTGGCAATCTTAACGCTTTCAGTAGTGCGAGAGCCGTGATTAACTACCGATTGCGTGGCTATTTCGATTGCGAGATCGTAAACCCTTAGTAAAATGTCAATCATTGTCAGTAGGTCTATGTTCGAAAGAAAGATACAAATGCCCAATAATTACACGCGATCGTCAACAATATCCTTTGAACACACCTTCTATTTGGTATTCGGCAAATCCCATTCCAAAGCTCGCCGCCACAGGTGTGATCGATCACACTCGTCACGAAAGAATGGGAACTAAAAACAAAGCCGCGTACATATTACACGAGACTTTCACTGGCAGCCGTGAAAAATATCCATCGCGGTCTGTTCGTCATCTGGGCGGCTGGTAATTAGTGTATAACGAACCGTAATAAAAAGCCTCTTGTCAACAACACATCGCAGGTATTATAATGGCAAATATAGAACTCGTCGAACAACAGAGATAAAAGGAGAGTGAAGCTCCTTAGCTGAATTTCTCATCACAAAATTCCCCTTTGTACGAAAATAGTATCAAATAATAGTACTGCAAGACTATATATTCGTCTCTCCGAAAGTCCATGCACTTATTCCGTAGAAACAAATTAAATCCGAATCTAAATCCGAAGAAATTGTACGAGGTGCTTTCAGCGAGGGATTACCATAGCGAAAATAAAGCTTCTGAAATTCAGATTGCCTTTCCATCCTTTATGAAACAAATCCGTACGTCAGCCTGTCCCGGTAACAACACGAATGTACGAGCAATACAGACAGTTGGCAGGTTGGCATTCGCCTCGAAATTCCAACTTTTACACTGTCTTCACAAACAATACCTGGCACGTTAATGAGGAACAAAAATTTGGTCTAGAAACGATGGACGGATATTCCGTCGGTATTCATTACCGAAGTCCGTATCATCTAATAAGTAACTTACCGCAAAATTGTAACCAACCGACTCACTTCGCATCGGAGTGCTGTCCACTTTGAATGTTGCATTCATCGTAGCATAGTAAAGTAAACCGTACCGGGGACTAATAGCCTCATCGATAATGAATGGCTCTTGACGGTCATGACAACGAGAGCATGAGCTGCTAGGCAACGTAACGAAGCCTGATCAACTTTCCCACAGTTAGACATCGAATGCGAATTAATTTAACATCCGCGCTAATTGTGCGGTAAGAGCGCGCGCGCGTACTCTCTCCACTGTGATTACCTTTTCTTTCAAGCCGAGCAATCACGGGATATTATGTAACGAGCGTTAGCTTCGACATTACCGGTAAAAGGCGCGTGTACTAGCTCCGCCTTCCTTCGGAGCGAAGCTTCCACTGGCGATCTTGTTTGTGTACACGCTCTGCTGGTGCGCCACTGCTAAAGGATAACACGTTGTTGCACGAGGCGTGCACGTTTACTTTCGCTGCTTCTGGGACACACGCCACTGGCCACGGAGAGTCCGCCGGCATCCTAAATAAGGCGAAAGACCGATCGCCGCGCGCACAACCGACGGGTTTTCTGCAAGGTAATCTCGTTAATTAAAGACCACGCGACCGGGCGCCTCTACCTGACGGAACCGTGTCACTCGTAGCGCACACTGCCTGCTGCTGTTGCTGCTGCTGCTGCTGCTGCCTGCCTTTCCCGCTCTCAGGAAACTCGGGAAATAAGCAGTGCTTGCTAGAAAAGTACCGGGCTCCACTCTCTCTCTCGAGTTCGCACAACCCTCTCACTCACGCCACTGTTAACTCCCGCGCTATTATGTTCCGATAAGATCAACGCATTCCGCCTCATTCACTATTGCGCGTGTATACTACTATGAATCTTAGATAATAATTCTTACCTTTGATCCATTGAATTCTGTTCCTATCTCGGATCAGTTCCTATCCTAGAATCACCGCCACCTTCCGAGTATTACTACGCGCATGTTTGTCACAAATATTTCAAGGATATATCGCTCTGACATGCGAATTGGAATTCTGAATTTCCTATAAAAGTACAAAGTATTCCATTTTTGGAATACCGTGCAATGGAACGCTTATATGCTCTATATGATATACGTGGGGATAAACTTAGTGTATGTGTGCGTGGTCGTTCCTTTCCTGCTTGCATGAGCTTCCGGGCGGAGCGAACAAATCCCTGGGGAAACCGGTTGCGAGAAAGTACCTCGGATATCACTGTCTAAACCGGCGCATTTCTTCGATCAGCCAGCTGATTATTCGCAACGCTGCGGTTTCACGCGAGTTGCGCGATGGTGCGCTCGCGCGCGCTATATAATGATGTATTGGCTTGAATTACTAGTTTCCTGGCGAGGTTACTGGTTTACCTTTCCGAGAATCGACGAAAAGCGGCCGGAAACTACCCACGCTCGTTTGTGAACAGGCAGGCAGACAGCCGAGCCCACACCGATGACGGCGGTCTGGTGAAAAGCGAGTGTGGCTTTCGAGGCCCACCGGGTCTCTAATGCACTTTGGGAAACTGACCAGCGCGCGTTCCGAGAAAAACCGGTTTCCCTCGTAATAGAAGACGCCTAGAGCGGTGGTGCAACTGGCCGCTGACAGAGAGTGAGAGGCTTTTGTACGCGTCATTCAGGAATGCAACCCACCGATGCCCCAAGGGAGAAGATCGAGAAAACGAGCTGCAAACGACGGAAAATCCGACCGCGTTTCAAAGGAGAACGTGAGCCATCTCGCTATCCCATCGCCATCGCTTCTGAGTTACTGGAAAATTTTTCCTTCGCTAAGACCAACCTGAACCGACAGTATTGGCAGTTGAGATCTACCTAGCTGATCACGAGTTATTCCAATGAAGCTTCAGTTTAAACATTACAGTTTCCAACTGCACTAAATTACCTCCAACTATTGCCAATGGCAGAGGTAGTAAATTGCAAAATAATTTTATTCTCGATCCGATTGGATAAACATGTCCGTAGATAGCCAAGTAACTAAACTCCGCCTGAAGGACTAAAATAAGTATGCTATATAAATAAACCAATTCCGGGAACGCTTTGACCTCATCCATCAGTTAGTTCCTGTGTTGAGATAAAACCGATCGATGTGCAAGTAACTCACTCGGCGTACATAGCAGATGAATTAATTATCTCGACTGTTATGACGGGGCCAAACCGTCGCAGCCACGCCAAGACGTGCATGCTAAATTACAAACACAACCGACAAAGAAATAAGAATTCTCATTAGTCGGTGCGAAAGAAATACATGTGTAATTAAAGTGGATACTAAAAGTGCGGGTCTCAATATTTCTCTCATCTGGCAGACACGCCAATTTCGGTCGAGAGTATTATGTTCTCGCGACTCATATTAACATACACTGCACTCCGCGCTGAAATACCCTGTTCCCGCAGGCAATTACTATTAATGACTGGCGAGCCGATGATCCAATTCGCTGGAGAATACTCTCCATTATGTACGAGCCATCGACGAAAATGTCAGGATTTTCGCAGGACCGAAAAAGCAACTGTTTCTCTCAGCTGTATTTGCCTACGATTAAATCCGACGGACCCTTATTTCAGGCTGATGAATAATAGAATAAAAAGCGGATTACCGGAGGATAAAAAAAATGCCGGGAACGGAGGGGATATTAATAGAGCACAAAGCCGTAAGATAAGAGATTGGCTTGCCTCGCACCCCATATAAATAAAAGTTTGTGTCGAATGAAATCATCGTCCTTCGAGGCCGTGCCAAGAAAGACGCGAGAGCAAAGAACTGCGAGAGATAGCATCGGAATTGTGCCGGCGAGAAAGAACTTTATGGCCGCTCCGCATTTTTTTGCACGCTTCCACCGATTCGAATAGAATTTGCGTTTGTCCCACGCAGGCGATACAAAGATACCATTTATCAAGTTTGCCCGAGTTATAAATAAGTGCGCCTGACAGAAAAGGATCCCGAGTTGAAGCAGAATATTTTCTTTGCTTCTTCTAGAGAAAACTGAAGTCTTCACTGGACCAAGGTAGAAAGCCCTTTGATTTAAGATCGATTGCGACGCAAAGACTTATTGTGAAAAGTGTTCTTGGTGGACTTTGTTAAGGATCTAGACTGTCATAAGACACGATATGACTGCGACGTTTTCCTCGATCGTAACTTCAAGATATCCCGCGGCGAACGATTCACCGGATCCCCAATCTAATGGAAACCGATTGAACTAGCGGATTACGTCAGGTTTTCAAAGCGTTCCATTAATCGCAATGACACCATGCTTCCAGTAAGAAAACCGATGCAACCAACAATGATTATTTTAATTGCATTGAAGATGATGCGCGTCGTAGTATATCTCGATTATCCTATTCGCGGTGGCTTTTTTTCTAGCGACTATAAAAGTTAGACGGCTACTCGAAAGGTTACTCTGCAACGGGCACGTAGTAGGTTTTCTCAGAATCGCGTAAAAATGAGTCACACCGGTGACACATGCCGCGTGTATCCTTCTGCCGTGAATGAAGGCAGTCTGTGGATTTAATGGCGCTCATCATGAGAGTCTCAGCTGCTTCCCTCGAATTCCTCAGTATCCGCATATAAACGATCCGAATCTATTTTCATCAGGAGAGAGAGTCTCTCCCAACATGCGGCAGCGCGACATCGCTCGAAATTTCCAGCTCACTGTCTCCATCCATTCTTTTACAATTCTCATTCCTCCATCATTGAAATTAGTAAAGCTCGACGTGTGAAATCTCTCTCTCTCTCTCTCTCTCTCTCTCTCTCTCTCTCTCTCTCTCTCTCTCTCTCTCTTTTTCTTTCTATGGTGCCTCGTAGGTGCTAAGTTTCGTCGAGTCGCTCTAACAGCAAATTAGTTCTTAGCAGTTAGTACCTCTTACTATCTGGCGAGTTAGAGGCATGCCGCTAACTTTACTAATCAAATCGCGATTGCAACACGAAAGTTTCAAACACGCTGCTCCAAAATTCCTGCCACGAGCGGCTACTTATGACAGATGGGGAATTGCTATTTGATAATGAGAAATAAATTCAAATTTCGTATTGCTTGCTATTTCCTTGCTTTGTTACAATGGATAACAGGGGACTGACGCGAAATCTGACTGTGAAAGAATAGAACGGAGCCGCCGATCTCGATGAATCTTTATTGAGGCTTCCCGTGGTGTGTCTCGTTGTCTACATTGGCGGCGATTAGCTGCGCGAACCGCGAGCAAACGTGTCGCTAGAATAGTAAACCAGATGGAAAAGGTAGGATTGTGTTTTAAACTAGAACTACGACTACGTTAGATTATCTAGTATTCTCGAGAAGATTTGTTTGTTTGTTTATTCGTTAAAACTTCGATTCAACTGATGAGTGTTTATGAGTGTTCCGTCTTTATACTTTGCAATGTAGAGAATGGCAGAAAGAAACTGACAGGACTAAATCGATATACGTTCTCTAGACAGTCAAACAACAAAGGTGAACGAAGTAATTGAAAGAGGAAAGTTCGACACATTGACCGGCATATTCGCAGAAACTGTTTAGATTCGCGTGTTCTCGTCATTGCTTATAGTACTTGGTGGCGGCTGATCGCTGGGATCAAAGAGCACTATATTCTCGTTAAAACGATTTCGGCATATACTGACCTGTTCGAGCGAGTTGGAGCCCGCAAAGTGAGGCCATAAATGCCATAAGTGCTAATACGAGAGCGGAGCATACGAGCATACTCGCTCTGTGCTCTCTCTTTCTCTCTCTCTCTCTACTCGCGCAAGTTCGTCGACCGTGTCGAAATTATTAACAGAGGTCGGAATTACCGATCGACCGGGCGTAAACATGTTTTTCACTTGTCCCCAGCACCAAGTCTCAACAGCTTGGGGAATTTCCATGTTACGACCGTTTCGAAATTCGAGCGCAAGGATAATCATCGTCATCGAGGCCAATCCTTACTAGTCAGTCATAGTCAAATACCATCGATATCGATTGAAATGAAATCACTGATTAATTTCTTCGAATAAACGAGGCGCTTGGCATTAGACTGACACGGTGGCTCGTTGGCAATTTGCAAGTTAAACAGGAACGACTGCGGTATTAGACCACTGGATATCGACCTCTCGTAGTTCTATCTATGAACTAGGAAGTCTGCGGAAACTAACTTTAAACATTATCCGACTTTCCCCGTTGACACACATGTCTGCCTTTAGTCAACGCAACGCGTGAATAATAACTGAATATCGAGCGTCTATAACACACTAGTGTAAACCAACGGACGAATAGTAAATTGTGTTATAGACACAAAGAGTATTTAACGGCCTGTTCATCGTACCAACAGCTATTATTACCGTCGCTTGCAAATTACAAACATAAACTATATGACACCATAAAAATGATTTAAAAAAAGTTGTTGCCTTGCAAAATGTTGTGATTGGTCTTCAATGTGTCGTATTGCAAGAGCACCTAAGGACAGTAGAAGGAAATTAAAGTATGGTTGTAACAATATTAAGATTCTAAATTGGAGTCTGTTAGGCTACTAGGACAGACTTTCAGTGTTCCGTCGAAGACAACAAGATGACAAAGATATATAATCGTGACCGCCCTATCAATCTTCTAGTGTCAATAGCGCGTTTGGAGTAATTAGGCGAAGCTAAAGTGGCGGATTACCTGAAATCTGTCCTAGTAATAGCGCGTGGCAAAGTGTTTAGTTCAACATACACGCACGCTTGACGAGAGGATCGCTTTGCTTTTGAATAATTAAGCTGCTGTCACCGACACAGCCGGCAAACGTCGCGTAAACCCAAAGCGCTCGAACGACGTCTAATTAACCTCTTCTCATCATCGGAACGAGGAGAGCGCGGGCGCAAGTATACGCAGCGGCAACCGTTAAAACTGGTGCGATCCACTTTCAAACTGACAGCCACGGCTAACAAGATGCCCGATTTCGCAGCTCGCCAACACCTTTGATACGGAATTCACCGAGCAGTCCGTGACCGTGGACTCTGTAAACAAGAGCGCAGTGCACACTCACTGGCATTAGTTCGCGACGGCTTGTACCAAAGTCCAAGCATCATTTGTAAAATAGATCACACGTTGTTAGTTTTTTTCAGGACGCGCTGTTGAGGAAAATATTGCAGTTCCTCATCTTGCTTCAAACAATTTTTTCCATGACTTCTTGCTCATAAAAGGAAGTCATTCAGTTACATACTGAGCAAAGTAAGACAGTTCAAAGATTGATTTAGCAGAGAGTTCAAGGTGCCCCTAAACGACCAACCGATCTGCTCTGAGAGCAAATGGAGCAAGTGGAAAATCGGCTGTATAAATTAATGTATACACTCGGTTAGTCACTTTTACAATTATCCTCATTTTCGCTGTAACTTCGTTACAGCGAAAGTAACCTTGCACGTCGAAATATACGCGAATACTTGCTCATGCGGTGAGAACGCTCATTGGATCTCGAGTCTGTGCAAATCCATGTCGAACGAAACTGATGTTCGAATATTCTAGTAGTACAGTTAACTCGGAATAAAGTAACCACTTTATACCATATATCCTATATTGGAAAACGATAATATTCTGCAGTAATAGTTCTAATCAAATTGTTTGCCTTGGTTTTATGGAATTAGTGAGCATTGGTTAATACATTTAGATTGCCGACTTTCGAAATATTTTAACGTGTAACTGGATATAAATGAAAACGTTTAATCGGCAATTGGCAACTGCGCGGCATTTACAGAGCGAAGCGCATGAGTAACAGGATTTTATCAAATTCATATTTGGAGTAGATCGTTGGGTATCGCATCGATTACAGGCGAGCGGAACAGCGAGCAAACAGTAAATCGACCTTGGTATTCGTAAAATTCTGTGGTGTGTCAATATTAAGGAATACTCTGCGCTCTGCTCCGCTCTCACTCTCCCAATAGGCGAGCGCGAGTTTCTCTGATATCTAATCTCATGCTGGTATCGATTTTCGCGACACATGTTACACTAGCTTTACGCTGTGCCACCCCAGCCCGTCACAGGATAATCATAATTTCCAAGTATCAACTTCTGCTGCCTTCACCGGCTGATTACCACCCCCGCAGCAACATCTATCCTTGAAGCTAACCAGCATGCGACGCATACAAGGCAAGGCAGCCGTCGCCACAGTGCGAAAAGTGATGCAACGTGCAGCAAATTTCGCCAAATCGTGAAACTAGAAGCGAGCGAGCGAGCAGCACGTTGCATTCGCAAGCTAGCGTGCAATTTCGTAGGACAGAGTTCCATGGCTAAATTAATATCACTCGTAGACGCAGAGCACACGCCGCATGTTCGCGTACCAAACGGCACGGTATTTCCCGGAGAGTAAACAGAAACAGCGTTGCCTCGATCCGCTCGAAATAGTACGTTAATTATCGCCACTACAGAAATCAAACGATCCTGAAAGGTTTACGAGTACTCGGAGTTCACGCGTGCTCGAACAGCACGATACACGATGGAAAAAATGCATGAAAGTCATCCGAATTGGTAAAATGCAATACTTATGCCGGTTACACTCGGACTTGGTAGTCTTTGAACGCAAGTGATGCGACAGGAGAGTGGACTCACCGTAAGTACGTGGGTAATCCGCGTGTAGTCGATAGCAGGAGCCTAGAAATCCTGTGTGGTCTCTGTGCTTCAGCGTAGCACCGTGTTCCCGTGGCACATTACACACAAAAACGCACCGTGTGAAGGGTTGCGAGTCCCGGCGGCTGTTTTAGACACGGCAGGGATTTTGACTCGTGTCCAGAGTGGCGTGCGTCGAAATGGAATCGTATTTATTGCGTTCACTTGAAAAGTCTTGGTCAAAATGCTTTCTCCTTCTTCTCCTTTCTTAGCTTGACGTTCCCGATCGTTCCTCTCTCTCACTATCCTCTGGCAACGGGTGAAACACGCGCGGGTGCTCGCCGTCTCTCTCCGCTGTAGCTCCTCACAGGTAGATGTTCGCGCAACGACTGACTCCGCTCCTCTGCTCGTCCTTTTCCCCGGCGTGCCCGTGTGGACTCTACCTGGCCTCTCTGTGTGCGTGCCTGTCTCTCCCTCTCTCGCTCCTGCTCACTCTCCCCTCCTTCTCTAGCTGCAGCTCTGGGCACGCTGCTGCGAGGTTAGGTCGCCGGTACGTCGCGCACGTACGCACGCACCACAGCACCACTGTCCACCCGTGCCCGTATCCTCGTCGGTCGAAAAGCTGGAGGCCTTTCCTTTGTGCGGCTGGCGCGAAACCGAGAAAGAAAGCACGCCGAACCAACCAACGAGCGCTCAAAAGACAAATTTGCCAATTCGTATTTTCCCAGCGGCGGTAAGCGGCAACGACAGCTTCGCCGGTCTCTGGTTACTTTCGATATCAATGAACGTTTCGGACTAATAAAAAGGACGTGGACTCTGATCGGCGAAAAAAGTTGTTTGAAATCGTGTTTCGGAGGTTAAACCGTCTATATTTCGTTTGTGGTGAGTCTCTCAGGCCGGCAAGCCGGTGTCTCGATGGGAGCAGGCTTGCTTCTTGCTTACTCTCTAGACACCGCGGTACTCTTTCTCTCCTTCGGAACCTTGCCACTCTTTGTTCCTCACGACTCGACCGCTGCTACGTGACTGACCGCTTCGTGCACGCTCGTGGCGCGCGAGGCGCGCCGAAGACCGACGACGAAGGGGGACCCGACGGTCGGTTCGTCGATCGGAAACGACCCTCGCTCGAGGGAGCCTTCCTTTGTTCAAGCGAGACTGAGCGGCACGGCTCCTCGTAGCATGCTTCTCCTGCGCTCGCTGCTTGCCTGCTTGCTCTTGCTCTTGCTCTCCTCTCTCGCTAGCCTCGCCAACTCGGCACAGCCTGCCCTCCGCTCGCTCGCTCGCTCGCTCGGCTTCCTCTCTTCAATCGCGACCCTCTTTCCTTTTCCTCGCTTATTTCTCGCTCGCTCTTCTTCTCTATGCTTGTTGCACTCGCGCGCATCCACTACTCCTGCGTGCAATCCACACACCAGAAACAGCCCCTCTCTCTCTTTCCCGGCTTTCCTCTTTTTCCTGTATTTCCACGCTCCCTTGTTCTCTCTCTCTCTCTCTCTCTCTCTCTCTCTCTCTCTCTCTCTCTCTCTCTCTCTCTCTCTCTCTCTCACTCTCCCCTGTCTGCACTTCGGGACTCCGATGCGAACGGTCGCGCGGTCTGTTGGTAACTGAGACGGCGGCGTCGGGTGGCAGGGACGGCGACGCTGCTCCAAGCTCATTCCACATACATACACCCGCGCGAACAGAGGCCCACACACACAGAGGCACGCACAGGGCGTCCCGACGTCGGTACCGGCAGCGTCCCTACGCGCCGTCGGCGTCGGCGGTGGTGGCTCTGGTGGGGGCCCATCGGCGCAAACCACCACCACACATACCGCCATCGCCACCGCCACACTCTCCTTCACCACGGAGAGACTACCCCCAACTCTACCCCATCGGGCTCTTGCACTCTACCGCCGAATACCAGCCACCCCCAACTTCGAATGCACCCTCCACCCCGCTCGCCACTCATTGGGTGGCTGCGCGACAACGACTGTCGGGCCAGGCCGATTGAAAGAAATCGCTCGAAAGTTAATCATCGCGCGAGAAGCTAAGTGCGCAAAACTACACGGTTCCCTTTGTGTCGCCGCTCAATGCCAATGATTGCAGTTCTCACCCGACCTGTACCTCGTCGCCCTTTCTTTTTTCCCGCATTTTTGTTATGGCTAAGTGGGCGCAGACGAGCGGCCAGTCACGTTTTAGACAGTAGGTGCCGAGAGGGCGAGGACTCGACTCTCGTGATGCTTGGAATACCGGACTCGACGGTATTTGATACCATCGACCTTAACGGGGGCTCTGCTGAAATGGTACGTATTCGGTGGTTCCCTTCTGGGAGCGAGCAGACGATGGCAAAACGTGGATGGAATTTCACCGAGGGCAGTATGCATATAGAGTGTAGTACATATGCCTCCTCTTCTTTCTCTCATAGCTAGGAATAAATAGGAGTGATACTGTATGGAAAGCCGGCTTATCGCACTATATCGCTAAACTGCCCCCTCCGTGTAAATCATTGTACCCGCACCCTTTCCTACAATGATAGGGCTACGTTGCTTCCAGCACTCACCGCACCTCTCCCCTACCCGATAACCAAGCGTAGTTGGAATCGATGGAGGTACATTGAAATAAATAATATAGCGACCGAGACGGAGGTCTACGGAATGACAGCGTAAAACAGTATCCAATTACCAAAGGGAGGAACTTTCTTCGTGCCATAACGCACGATAGCCAGTACGCATTTTCTCACGGATCAATAAGACTTCGCCTCGCCAGGATTTCTTCGCAGAGTGCTCGTGACGTGAGTCAACGTAGTTTACCAAGGATTTTTCCGTCGATGTAACACTTCTATAAAACACTCCTAGAAACCTTCTGTATTTACCCTTGTAATGGAAAGGAGCATCGGACAATCCTGTTTGATGCTGTGGAATATTTGTATAGCTTGTCCTAAGCCTACTTGACTTTATAAAATCGTTCTACGCATTCGTTTCGACCAGTATGAATTTTTTATGTTACTTGGAGTCGTCCGGCAGAGGGAGAATTAGCACGCTAGAAAAGAAGGCGGACTATGAAGAGTCTCGAGAACTAAATTAGCTGCTGGTTGTGGCGCCAATACGCGAGGGCTAAACCGAGAGGAATAAGGCAGTCCGAACCACCAATAAATAATTAAGGTTTGACAGTCGTGAGAACTGCTAGGCGTAAGTGTATCGTGTGCACATTGTGGCCGATGCTTTCCTATTTGACGTGAAATCGGTCTTCCACCCCTTGGTAACTGTGCCCTGCCAGCTTTCGTATCCCTGTGTCGCACGTAACAACAGCGTTATGATCCCCCAAGATATACAGCACCTAATTTCACCGCGCTATCACACCCCTCGCAGCCGTCCGGATTCTTTTATTTATACTTCGCATTGGGGAACCGGCTGGAATTAAGGTGCGCCTTCCTGCTTCTTTCATTTGGGGAAACTAGATTCACGCTGACTCGCACTGGATATACCCGTGTGTGTCCAAACCCCTCCTACGTTCTCAACTAGTTAACCCTCATTACGACCTGTGAATTTATCATGAAGGAAGAGCACGCTTATGCATTGTATTTGGCTTGAATAAACGTTGCATTAGTCCTTATAAAAATGACATGCAAGGGACTATGAAATCCTCTTGCAATCCAGAAAGTTCAGGATTAATATCATTCCAGAGAAATATGATTTTTGAGTCACTGTAATTGTACGAACATATAAGAAAAATATGGATTCTTGCAATAGGAGATATCTCTTAATCATGATCCCATTTGCCGAGTGTTCGCCGATCGCTGGTACGACTGACAAATGTTATCAAGTCAGGTAGATTACTCCGGAACGAACAGAATATATCACCGCGGCAGTTTCCGTGGAGGAGAAAAGGACCGGCACGATGGCAGGGGGAACGAATGGCAAGAGTTTTTCGTTGGATTTCGAGGGCTGGGTTATTCCGACAGGACGGTATCATTCGACCGTCACCAACTGAATCAATGCTGGCGCGTGAAAGAGTAATGCGAGTATGCAAGTGAAAATTATGCGCTTTCTGTAAACGAAAAGAAAGAGAAAAAAAATCAAAGGGGTCGGAATCGCAGCCGAAGTGGTTGCAACGAGAGCTAAGCAGCGACATGTGCGAACACATCTCATTAAACCGGTGTCAAAAGTGATAAAAATACTTCTAACGGGCGAGTGGTTCGAAGAATGGTTGCGTTAACATGTCTCTTAATTTAATTGCACCTGCAACACGCTCCTCTTCGTTACTTAATTGGCGAGGGATTATAAAATCCTCACGGATCATTGAAAAGAATCAGGTTCAACGCGGGAACGTAGTCTTCGAAGACTGACTATTCTGAGATAAGCTCGACTTAAATAGGTAATATCTAAATACCTAGAAGGTTTTATCGAGCCAGAAGTCAGAAGGAAGTTGAATGTCAGTGTAAGACGCGTAATGGGCTATTCAAGTGTAAACAACTCGGGCTAGCTGGAGATTATTGGATGACCGTTATTCGCTTGGACCATTGTCGTCTTCCAATGGGAATTCTTCGATTGATATTCCCGAGGCTGGGAGAAAGACAAACTACCATTGGGTACCCTTTACACACTGGAGGAGAATCGACAGAGTGAAAGGTGTAGGGTTAGTACACGTCTTCAAGCAGTTCTCCTTCTATAGTAGTATAAAAAATGAATCGGCTTTGCGGCCTGCTCGAGCGGGATAAAGTTGGAAGCCCGTACAATGCATCGAGAAAGAAAGAGCCAGGTTCCCCTTACATACTCTGCAGGAGAAAGACATAAAAAAAATAAGTTTGATTAGTTAGAGCCAAGAAAAGTGGTAGACTGTTGCACTTTGTGTCGTTCCCGCGCAGCATGCAATGCTTGGCTTAAGCGAGCACCGAGTGAAGATCAGCCAAGCGCACTTCGGAGAAATTAATTCAACCTGCTAACTCCATACATACTGGCTTTCAGCCGACTGCTAATCTAATTAAGGCAGTGAAGGCGGAACCTTTCTATCTTGCACTTCCCCCGGTGCAGAAGTGAGCTGCTCATTAAATCCGAATCTGATAAACGGTTCTCTCTTAAAACTTTCTTCCTCCCAAGTTATTCCTCCTACCATCCTCAAACACGGACCTTCCAAACCAGACAAATGGCTCTCGGTTCCGCGGAGAAGAATAGCTTGAATAACCTCTCCTAGAAAAGCCTACTGCTTGACAATTCTAATAACCACTAGTTTCATTCTGAAGTTATTGGACGCCCGCTTTTTTTTCCGATAAAGCACACTCGCCTTTACTGTCCAGCGACCTCCTCCGATGGGTTACACTTTTCACAGTATGTTAGCCGTACATCACTCTTCCGGACTACGTAGATAGACTGCTCTAGTCTCTAGCCTACTTAGCCTCGATAAAAGTACGCGCAAAGTAGCCACTGCAAACGGTAGGTTTCACTTGTATGCGCAACTCGTTATTACGTCTACGTACTCCAGTTTCCTATAACCGTGTGTACTTTACTTTCACGCGGCTCTACTTTTAGCAATCGTAGCAAGTCGACTGTGCGGCTGTACGTCGACGACACCGGCCGGTGTACACTCGATTTTCACGTTATACCCTTTAACAGGCTCTGACTTTTTACCAGCCGGGAACGGGTTCACTGGTATTATGAAGTGCCAGCAAACTTCTTTCAGGTTCTGGCGAGGAAAACGCGCGCGCCTCACGGCCCTGAACCACAACCGACCGGCAAAAGAAGCACCTGCTCCGGGACTGGGAGACGTTACGTGTAACCAAGCTACCCCGTCGCATTTTCCCTGGTCGGTTACGTTCGCTTCGTCACGCCAAGCCAGATATGTACAAAAGAGCGGGGTTCCTCACTCATGGATATAATGGTCGAATGAAGATCTTCCAGTCTTCTTTTGTTGACGCCAATGTGTTTATTACAGTAATTGAGAAAAATGCAGTACGAAGTACCGAACCCTTAATTAATGGTGAATTTAAACTGTGTATAATATCAGCAGGCACAAAGAGAAAGAGGTATGCTATCTCAGCTATGGTACAATGGTCTCTAGAACCCGACAATCATGACAAACTCGTCGAATCTAGCATGTGTGTCAGGAAACAGCTGACTTCACGAGAAAGCGGCAGCTGGAGGGACTCTATAGGTGTGCGTCTGCTCGCCTACCGACATAAAGTCACCCATATTTCCTCCACGGGATCCCGGGAGCGGCTTTTCTATCACGGAGGCTGATCCTTGAATTAGCCCTACTTCATGCCCTCCTCTGCCAGGCCTGATCAATAGCTCATATGCCACCGTGCGAGCACGAAATTTATTAAAGCGTACTTCCCCGTCCTTGCCACTCTTAATACCGTTCATCTTTAACACAGCAACTTCAATTTTCCACGAGGGTGTCATATCGGAATTGTCGGGGCAAAAAAGTCTAGGTTGTTCTAGCGGCGAAATAAAACTCGACCTATTAGCTCCAACGTCCACAAGTGTGAGACCATATTGGCAATGGGAGATCGATACACTCAACCGCGAGGTGTCCACAGCATACGTGGAACGATGTGAAAAAGGATGACGTTCAATTAGAAAGAAGCGGCTGTCACACGTCGGGAAGAACTGGACGTGCAATCTTAACGTGGAAAGTGGACTTATTGCTTGGCCTGTCTACGATTTCCACGGGGTCCTTTCCACATTTTTTGCACGACATACGGTTTGCTTTTGGTCATGGCAAGGCCGGCTTTCTCATCCTCCGGGACGTCTGGAGGCCGGGCGCAACGGTGGTAATCGGCAGGACGGCGTGTGCCACGCCGGAAAACAGCTGACTTGTACTTTTTCGTTGGAGGAGCAGCTGGCCTGCCAGGCCGTCGGCTAAGAGCCGTCTGCGTGCCTTATACCGGGTGCTCCCTCCATATAGCCGCACTTCGACCACTGAAAGGTGGCTGGCCCCAATCTCCCATGTACAGGCACACAACTGGCACCCTTGGCAGTCAAGCTACTACACACAATCCCGATAGATTTCGATGTATTATGAAATAACGGACAGGAGAGCACCGCCCTCCAATGGAAATCCTCCTCAAGAAAAATGACTCTTGCTATCCCTTATTAAATGCAACACGAGCTACCTTCGTAGCGCAACTGTTCCACCATCTTACGAAAATAAGGAATTCGAGCGATAATCGAAGCACTTCTACTTCGTTATGAGTTCGTTCTATCTAGTACAAGTCTGATTTTCTTTTCATTCGAGATCAAACTTTTACCACCCTTAAAACGTTCCGTTTTAAGAGTCACGTATTCAAGGGACGTAGTAGCGCGCGGCGTGGCGCGGTAGAACGTGTTCGTTTACCGGAATCTCCGCAGAGAGGAAGAAGTTGAGCAGCGTGAGTCCTGCGAGTGTTTGCCATTGCGAGGCGTGCGCGTTATGTATTATTCCCGGTGCGACGAGTGAGAGAGTGGGAGGTGGGATGCGAGTGGCACGTAGACTGGCGCGTGCATCGAGACGAAAGAAGAAGGAAGTAGGAGGCAATAAAAGTGCCATCCCCGGGCGGCCGGTAATTACGAAAGTTTCGCACTTCCAATCGTTAGTTCCGTGGGCGCCCCTCGCCTTATTTTCCCGGGCTCTATTTAACTGCCGCCTCACCGCCGCGCCGCGCCGCGCCGCGCCGGCAGCGGCCCTGCTAAGAGGAAGAGGTGTGCGTCAGAATTTACCAGCCGGTCCATTACTTCCTAGGGTATTACGGGTAATGGAAAGTGGACGGGAGGGAGCGAGCAGAGTGAAGGACCGCCACCGTAAAAAAGAGAAGTTGTACTCTCTCAAGCCTACTCATGTATGCTGCATGTGTACGCGTAAGTACATGCGAGCGTGTACGTACACGTGGATTACTGGGCGCTGCACGACTGAACACGAACGCAACATGTATACAACTCGAAGCAGGTCCTGTCTGAATTGCTGCCGGCATTGCTTTTCACCTTTATTAAATCCTGCAGGACCGTTGATCATCCAGCCTTCCAGAAACTGGATTAACCGGGCGAATAAGGCGGCAGAGCCTTCCACTGTCGAATATCGGGATCTCAGGAAACCTAGTAGAAAGCTCACAAAAGCCTGCTCCCCGATCTGCTTTGATCAACGATCTAATTTGGATTAGGCTCCCAGTGGGATCAGAGTCGGACTATGACAGACCTTTGCACACACACTTTTTCCTATACGTGCAGTACATCCTGTGTTCCTGCAGTGGGCTTTAGTTGCGAATTAATGACAGCCTGTCGGCCAGGAGCTTCTAATTCGGAATCGATAGCGCCATGAGGATTAATTGGTTTCGCGTACGCCTGTTCGCGAGAAATAATACCTGACGCGCCTCCGGAGAATGATTTACAATGATGATTGATTCGCGAGCGGTAGGTGACGAATGATCGGTCCGATCTGTCATGGAATACACATGTTATGCTAATCCCATTGCTGATCGGACCATATTAAAGCTTCAAAATTAAGCTCTGCCTAAAAATACAGCAGTTGGACTAGCTTGACTTAAAAATTATTTGAACGCGCTAAATATTGACTTTAAGTTGGGAGTTATTTCCGCGTTGGGACAGCTGACAAATAAACTACTAGCGTACGCTCTATTTAACTGAAAGTTAGAACGGCGGGACTCGTGATTTCAGCGGCACACGCGATTAAGTACACAGTACTTGTCGGGATAGTTGAAAATTACGTCGTCCGTTAACGATCAGATGGTATCGCTATGAAAAATAACTAGCGATAAAGTTCAGCCCTTTCCGCGCAGATAAGCCCACTACGCTGAAAGGGAAAAGCACCAGGAAGAGGCGATCAGCCGTGTCCCACCGCCTAACGAAATTCTACCGAATTCATAAATAACCGGAATTACAACGACTTTTGTAAAGTACCGCGCTGTGCTTTTCAGTAAATAAATTTAATTCTGTCGGTTGTTAACGTAAAATAAATTGGCTGTTAACGCAATAAATTTAAAAAGGCCAAGTACATAACATTTACAGTCTAATAACAACACAATGCCACTTGCAAAGCAAAGGATGGAGTGGTGAATATTCCTAAAGCGGAAAAATGGTACTTCAGTCATCCTGACAACTTTGTCAGATGACACGTATTTCAAGCATTAAAACTGGCCCCCTCGAAAAGGTGAACGGTGCTAATTACATAACTGCAGCTGCCAGCTGTAATTACAGGAGGGATGTTTTCCACGCGGGATCACCGTGTCAGGAATTATGAAATTTTCGACATTGAAAGTCTGCCGCTGGCGTCGAGATGTCACACGAAAATCAAGGGCACCACGAGTGTATCGATAATGAAGCTCTGACTGTTGCTGATTCACAGCACGGGCGAAAGTTAAGCGGCAACCTTATCGGGCAACTGTGCAAATGCGAAAGATCAATGCAATAGTCGTACATTCCCTTCGCTATTCGACACCTATTTGCACACTGTACTTTTAGCCCACGAAAAAAAGGGAAGAATGTATAGTGTGCTCGATAGATCGGACCACTCCCCTGACCTTCTACCCCATTGGGGACCTTCGCTACCCCTTTCCACTAATTAATGTGGACGCAGCTTTGACCCTCGGACACGCACCCGACACACACGTATGTTATTTCGAGAGTATACAACGGTGGGAATGATACACACTGAAGTGCATAGAAATAGACGGCCAGGGGAGCAGAAGGTATTGAAATACTCGAATCCTTTGTATTCTCTAATACGTGCGAATTCTATAAGTCAAATTGGCGTCTTATGGAAATCGCACTTTCTCGCCAAATACAACGTGTGCCCCGGTACGAATAATGTATGCATTGAATGGAGCCGACGAAAAAGCGGTCGTTAATAATGTTGGGGTCACTGATTCTCTCAAGCTTTCTCCTGAATAATCTAATACCGTATAAAGTGATGTGATTCGTGCCAAAAGTCAGTGATTCTAATGCACGAATATTTTCCGCATTGCATGTAGAATCCAATTATTATATCTATTATTATCCAGGTCATTATTGAAAATGTTACTGAAATCAGTGACATTGCAGCTGTCAATTAATATCTTGCGCTAGCTACTTATGGAACAATGAACGCGACGGTAAAAGCCCGTGCAGATTGCAGAGGAAAGCGGCGACATTGAACAGCCGAAATTTAATCATATACTGAATCACGCGGGAACGATCGCCAGGCATCTCCGTGATTGATAAATTGACCGAGATATGGGAGCAACAATGATGCCGATGGGGAACTGTTATCTGCCCAGATGCCGAAAAGCACGAATATCATTCTCGTCAGAGAATGATAGTGATGCAGCCCGCGATCTAATGAGAATCCAATGAAAATACCTAATGAAGATTGCTAATTATAATCAATTAAATCAGATTATTCAAAAATTACGAACGTCGAAAATGCGTCCTGTATGATTTTGATGATTCGATCCCTCGGCAAAGAGTTAAACGGGAATGTTGGCTGACCCGAAACTCTCCTCGCTGCGTTTGATTAAACCAACGTCACCGGAGCGAAAGGCAGCACAAAATTGCCTGATATTATTTAGTAATAATTCAGTACAATTAAAGCGAAACTGAAGCGCGTCGTTCGTTCATGCGTGCTCGCACGCACCAGGGGAGAATTGTGTTGAGGCCAACTGGAATTAGAATTAATGCATGGTATACCCTAGTCCAACCCGAAGTTCCATGACCCGCGGCTGCCTTAACGTTTGGCGCTCTCTACGAATCATTAGAGCCATTTACTTAATTGCCGCTGCAAGAAGAGTCCGCGAACTCGGAAAAAGCAGTTAAAACTGCGCAAGGGACGTTTTCGCTAACCTACAACCGCTTTTCAACAACTACCACTCGACTATTGGAAAGAGTGGAAGTTTGCTATAATCGGTATTTTCCGCCAACTGAAGATATCAAGTGAAAGAGGCATGGTTACACAGGGTTGGTCAAGCTATGGCTATTGTACTGGAGGTATAATACACCATACAGGAGAGAATATTGTCCTTGGGACGAAGCCACGACTGACCGGACCAATTAAACAGTAAATCAAGGGAGTCATGGAGATTCTGGAGGGTCAGAATGGGGAGTGTTTCTTTTACTAGGGGGTCTTTGGGGTAACTGGGACGGAGGGTAGCCACAGACGAGCAATTTTTCAGGTAAGTCCCTGAAAGGAGGATATCCCGATTTGCCGCAGACATGAAATTTACGATCTCCGGGACAAATTTGCCGCGGTGCTTGCAAGAGCAATCGATACAGGGCGAGCGGGGTTTCCGTGATTCGACGGAGTTAACTTAGCCGAACAAAAGATCAGCTCGTTAAATTCTTACGGCGATTAAATGCACCCCTTCCTCCTCGCTCGCAACGTCGCCAGACGTATCCCCCGGTTAATAGCCGGAGCACGCGGCTCAATATTCCCTCAGCAGCATAGCAGACACCCACGACCAACAAATATTCCGCCTTTTTTCATTCCAACCAAACACATAAGCGATCCCCTCCATCAAGCGACAACATGTACAAATATCGTCACATTTTAATTAAGTCTTAATAATACCCTGGCAAAGGGATGGCTAAATGTAAAGCTAGTCAATTACGCGTTGCAATTACTCCGCCTCCTTATAATTGTTGCAATGAAACAATGCCGAAGCGCGCTTCGGAACCACGACGCATCATCATTATTCTGGTTTCCCACCGACAGGAAATCGAAACCACCACACTCTCCCCGTACTGCTTCGTACGAATTAAACTCTCAATTAAAATGAAAGCTTCGATTTGTGTTTTTAATATTTTCGACTGCGGTCGATTGGAAATTCCCTAGGGACAGGGCTTGGGCGAGTGGTTAAAAGAGTGTAGCTTGCGGGCAAGGGTTGCGAGGGTTATTGGATACCGAAAAAGCCGCAGTAAAATCCTGCGCCGGAGGAAGGAATTCTCGGGGACGGTCTGGTAAATCCTTGCTACGGTAGGCGGCTGAGAATGCTTGAAAAGGACTTTTTCGTCCTGCCGCGGTTTACGGCCGACCACGTAGTGGCAGCGAGCGAGATCCCAGACGCGCAGTCGGCAAAAGAAACGGTGAGTCAAAAAGCGGGGACGAACGTAGGCGGGTTGTACATGGCGAAAAAGAGATTACTGTCTCGCCAGCTAATCGTTCCCTCTCTCTTTCCCTCCTACATTCGAAGACGGCGATAATACGTACTATGTGAAATCGCCTCGCGTAGGTGTGTCGCCGCTAGTCACTGGGAGAAACGCGAGGATGATTAGATCTGCTGCAACATAATGCGATGCAGCCTTACGACTGCGAACAAATGCTATTACGGTGAACCAACTGCGGCAACTCCTTGACTGCCATAACGCGACTACTATAACTGGATGTCAAAGCGCTCTTATTTATTCAGAGTCCCGTTATTTATGATGTCTGTGGCTCATCTTCATGTGGCAAATATTTTCCAAACATGACAAATAAGTAAATGTCTGTTTAGGTTGAATGAGGAATGAGATTCGCGTTGGTGATTCGCTCTGCGGGAGTACGTTGTTATACAGGGAGCGATGCGGCAAACGCTAACGGCTTCTATCGCTGATCTAACGTAAGAATTTAATTAATGTAGCCGACAGATAACAGAGTGCAGCGAGTACGCACTGCGGTACAATAGAGCGCTATAGGAGAGTGCACGGATCCACCTGGGCTATCGCCGTTCTATCACGCCGCAGTGCCGTGTCCCGCTAAAAGGGGATGCGGCTTAATTGTATGATCGCGAGCCGATTGAGTTATATTGTACTGGTTAGTACTTTTTCAGCTAATCCATTTACTCAGTTTACCACTACAGTTTTATATAATCCGAAGCATGTCCGAAAAATACTTTTGCGTTGCTGTTACATTAGTTGGGACAGTCAAAATTGGACCAGAGTGGGATTTATCAAGGTTGTGTGATGTACGATCAATGACAGATTTCTCTGGTTTTTATATCACTTGTTCCTTGATGCAAGAGGACATTCTCCACCAAATTTTAGCCTTGGAAAATGTCGGGAAGCTTGGGAAACGTGGAAAATACTGTCTAAATTAGATGAAATCAATTATTGAGGAGGGCCTCTCCTCGTGTTTTCAATACAATTCCGACATTTTTACCACTGGTTTTATGTTTTCTATCCGTTTTGATACTCAAATAATTAATTTATCAAGCGTTCACCAAAGTCCGAAAACCGTGGAAAAATCTAAAATTTGTAAACCACCCTTCCCGACCGTTTCAGGGTCTGGTATTTCAGGCAGTGATTCAGTATTTAGCTAGGAAACAGTGATATAAATTCCAGAACCCCAGGTCAAAGTTCATTTTTTGGCCCAAAAATTTCCGAAAAAATGAATTTTGAGCTAGGGCTCTGGAATTTATATCACTTCTTCCTTGATGCAAGAAAACATTCTCTACCAAATTACAGCCCAGGAAAATGTCGGGAAGTATGAAAAACATGGGAAAAACCTCAAAACTGAAATTTTCAGAATCCGTTTTCCATATGTTTTGGGTACAATTCTGGCATTTCTGCCACTGGTTTCATGTTTTTTATCCGTTTTGATATTCAAACAATCGAAATATCAAGTGTTCGCCAAAGTCCCAGAACCTTCGAAAAATCGAAAATTTGTGAAGGGGTACTATGGAAAATTTTGCGAAAAAATGAATTTTGAGCTGGGGCTCTGGAATTTATATCACTTCTTCCTTGATGCAAGAAAACATTCCCCACCAAATTTCAGCCCCGGAAAATGTCGGGAAGTACAGAAAGCATGGGTAAAACCCGTCTAAATCCGGCGAAGTTGATTATTTAGGAGGTCCTTTTCACCTGTTCTCGATATAATTCCGGCACTTTCGCCAGTGATTCTTTGCTTTCTATCCGTTTCGATACTCAAACAGTCGATTTATGAATAATTCAGAAAAGTTCGAAAACCTTTGAAAAATCCCTCTACCAGCAGCAGCATAACAGATGGACAGAAAACACAGTTAATATAAAAGCATGCAAAAAGGAGGTGAAGAGGAAGTCAGGAGACTATCGGGAGCGGTGGTAGCGCGCAGCGGAGAGTGAGAGAGTGAGAGTGGCCCTGCCGCTTTGACGATTTTTCTTCCGGCGAAAACGAGCCAAGGTTAGAGCGGGCTTTGTTGCGCGAAAGGCCGAGCTACCAGCGAGCTCCAATTTCTTGCGCGATTCGTTATGTACCAGAGACAGCGACCGAGACAGAGAAAGAAAGAGTGAACGCTTGCTAGAACGACTTTTGCGTAATAGCAGAGAAAAGATGAATAGTCTAGGCAACACCGGCAATTATGCGCCCGATTTCCTTTGTCAATGCCGGGAGTATGCAATCACGATCTAAATATAATACCGCCTTCTGTTGGATTTGACTGGTTCTAACCAGGTCCTGTGGAATGTGGGAGAACTTATAAAACAGAACTCCAATAGAAGGAAGCGCTTGTCCCTCTACTTTATTCACAATAAGTAGTTAAACACCAGGCTTTTTCTCTTCCAAAAATTGGGGCAACACGAAAATTCGTGTTGTATTTGTAAACGCCTGTCCTACTCGCTTGCCACTTGCCCAGTGGAAATAACTAAATATGGAAAAAAAGTCGGCTTTAATAGAGTTATATCCGTAGCACTCCACGGTTTATAGCGGATCAAAGGGCGGCCGGTGTGTGTCTACGCATATGTATGAACGAGCAATACAGGAGAGCATTCTCCCCTCTTTTAAATATTTTCGGGAGCCAGTCATTACAGAGCCGGGGAGCGGGTTCGTCAAACTGTATTTTACGAGGGCAGTGGGTTTTACGCGTAGGCATGCTACCAGAGAGTCCGTTGCTGCACCAGCAGCACTGGCGACAAAGTGGGAGACCAAGTTCCATAGAAGCAAAACCTTTTTGCCTTCTCCCTGACATGTTCAGCCGAGGCGACTGTCAAACGAGAAGGGAGGCTACGGTAACGAGAGGAACGTTTATCGCTCCGATCCGTCACCTCCAGCGCACATGCTGAAGAAATTAAAATTTTTTGCCCATTTCCACGAACGAAACGAACTGTGCGCACAGCCAAGCTTATCCATGGCAGACCGCCGCCGTGGGATATGAGCTGCACGAGAATGAAATAAAAAGACGAGATACGAATGCTTAAGTTTGCTAGTGAATCCACTAAGAGCTATTAAGGGTAACCATGATCAAGTATTCCCAGATGACAAATGTACTGGGAATGCTTGATACAGATACCCTAATGTACTGTCTTCTGGTTTACAACCGCAGTCATGGATCGATAGCTGGCAATTCATGGACAGATATTGTCTCCACTCACCAATAATACTCCTGACGAATACGTCTGTCTCCAAGGGTTCCTCTTTCTATGACACTGGCGCAGCTTAAGGGATGTACTGGACGTACCTGAAAAAAGACAAGGATACTAGTTATTGACCATTATCATAAAAGACCATTCGGGCCTTGCCGAGTATACCTGGTACAATGTATCCGAAAGCAGTAAAAAGTAATTTGGACAACCCCTGATTGGGGATCAGTGATCTTTACCTGCTCACACTGAATAAGGCATTCTAAGTTTCGTGTACCCGGGCTTTATTCAGGAGCTACATAATACGATACTTTCACACTGAAACGAAGCACCACTTAGAAACTCTTAGCATATCCCTTCATTTATTACTTAAAGAAAGTTACCCTAATAGCGCACGTTGCAAACTGTGTCACTCCAGGTAAGGAAGTTAAGGTATCATACGATATGTACCATCCGAAAGTCAAGTGAGCATTAAGTAGCAACTCGAAGGAGCAATTTTCTTACTGCTGATAGTAGGAGCTGTCGCGACACGAATTCCTCTGTACTGATTTATGAATGTATATCCCCAACGGGACGGGAAACTCGAAGAGGTCGTCGGAAAAAGGACGAACCATGTACGTCGTACATGTACGAGCTGTGCAAGTAAACGCGGCGTCGAAAGCACGAGTGAATACATGCAAGAAAAAGCGACGTGTTTACGCGTGTATGCTGACCGGGTGCGAGAGAAGCATGGTTTCCACGAGCGAAAAAGAAATCTCATATGTGTGTCGCGCGAAAGTATGGATGTGTGCAGTATCCATATGTTCACTTTTTCACGAGAGCGCTGCCAAAAAACAAAGGGCGGCTCTCACGCGGAATCCCGATCGGCATGTTTCCGAACGAATCCGAGAACAATTCCAAAAACAATCGGTCAATCAAGCCATATCAACCATTGCGCATATGTTCGATGAATTACACTTGATGTCACAAGCGTTCAAATATCACAATCACCAAAATTGTTACTCGTGATTACTGAGTATTGATCATCGTTAGAATTGCGTTGCCTTTTATACTAGGTCGTTATTCACTTTCAATTCGAAATAAGAGCATTCGGCCTTGAGCATTTGCAAGAAAGTAATTAAGAATCGTAACGCAATCGAAATCTCAATTTCCGCTCGATTGGCACCAAGTATTACAAATTCGTATATGACTCACTCACTATCGGAGCATGTATCATTAATAGAGACGCAATACAGAAACGCTTTAGTCGTTAGATGTAATTCAACTACAACGTCCCTGTAACGTTGTTCAAAATATAGATTTATATGCACGTGCAAATCTTTTGAATATACGGTAAACCGTCATACAATACATTGCAAGTACTCTGAACTCAGAGGTAGAAGGCTATAAGAAGAGGAAAGAATTAGAAGCAAAAGCAGTGAAACGTTGAGAATGAATGGAATAGTGAAGGGAAGCGTGGTTTCTCACCCTAGCGTCGTGCTAGTAAACGTCAGAGTAGCCGGCTTTCAAATGGCACGCTTTGCAGGTTAGAATTTCGCCGGTTCGCCAGCTCGCCGCTCGTTCTCGCGATTTACGCTCGGCATTCGATAACACGCTTCTTTACACACTGCTGCTCTCGTTCACGCAACTACTCGCAACGGTATTTACTCACTTTAACAAGCCGATAGTTTTTCCGGACACGAAAACACTGCGGAATATTCCGTGCACCCAACGACAACGTACCGATGCCACGCTCACTCGCGTTTAGCGTCGCTCGGGAATCTCCGGCGCACGCTCGGCCCCCCGAACTTACGCGCGCCGAATAGACCTATGTTCAAAGCGCGCTTTTACCGACTGCCCTTGTGTAACACAACACGTGCTACTTATTTAAGAATATCATTTTACTGTTATAATTAATGACCAGCTATACATTTACACTTATACAACTGTATAATATTTCTATCTTATTTCCAGTTTACTCGAAAATATAAATATAAATCAGCGTGTAGTATTAATTAATTTCTCAGGTCTAACTCGTTTCTGAAACCTAACGTTTTTCTCATTTCTGAAAGGTTCTATGCAGCATTGAAGTACGCAGCCAGGACGGCTACCTTTGACGCAGTTATCGGAGTCAGTTTTTGCAGCTTTTAAGCACGGTGGGCGAGAGTGAAAAAATCGCAGCTTTCAAATGTGTAAAAGCGAGCTTGCTTTGCGGAATAATCCTGTGCGGGCAGATGCCTTTGAACCAGGGCGAGTGAGCCTCTCGCAGTTTCTCTGTTAACTTAAGCCGAAATTTTATTTTCCCCAATCTGGCATATCAGGCTCGGTAGCAGACTTCCATTTGCTCGGTATGTACCTTGCGCGAGCTTTTCCTGACATTTTTGAGACTGTATTTGCGGGGTAATCTCGTCAATAGCAAGGGAGTAGTTAAAAGAAGGAGGATCTTTAAGCTGGAACAAGCGATGCTCGGTAGCATGTTGCTCTCGCATACTGAATGGTTTGATTGTTCAGCTGGCTGCCGCTTTTTAGATTAAGCTCTTTGACGTCAGATAGAGAGAAAGAGAGTGGGAGATGACGACCTGGCTGGTACGGACGTCGATACGTCCGTCCGCATGCTGCCGGGCACTGATCGTGAATGCATTTCACGTCATTTTACGAATATGTGACACGCGTACACGCGAGCCGTGCGAGCGGCACGTGCACATCCATGTCAAAAGAGCATCCCGAGCGAAAGAGAGGAGAAAGGATGAAGGAGAGCGGGTTGGAGAGGAAGAGGGAGAGGGAGAGCAGTGTCTGCACTCGGCAGCTGCGATCGCATTGCTCGTTCTGGCCTGCACTCCGCCTGGAATGCAAAACGATCGGCCGAGGAGCCTGGCCCGGCCAGTCCTCGAGAAAAATAAATCCAAGGAAACGGACGCGCACTTGTGCCTCGGCAACCTCTTCTTCTTCTTCTTCTTCTTCTTCTTCGTCGTCTTCGTCTTCTTCTTCTCCTTCCTCCGAGAGAAAGGCAGCAACTTTTTTGCGCGATCGCACCCGCGTAACTGCACTTCTCAAAACGGCCAACACGTGCGACTCTAAATTCGGCGGCAGTCGACTCGCTCCAGCAGTAAAAGTCGGAAGAAGAATGACGCCAGGGGAGAAGGCGAACGATGGCGATTTATGTGTCGCCGCTTCCTCACGCCGCCCTCAATTAGCACGCCCGTCTTTTTCTTGGCTCCAATCTCTGGAAAATCTCGCTCGCCATTCAATTCGCCGGATTTTACTGAATCACTCCTTGCCGGAATTGAGCTGTTATTATTGATTTTCTCTTGGAAAAGCATAAGCTCTTTTCTTCCAAGCTCTTCCATTCATATTTCCAGCGCACTGACTCACATCATATATTTGTAATATCCGAAGAATTATTCTCGTGGGAAAAGTCGACTTGCTGCTGCGGTGAGAGGAGACTTGACAATCAGCGCTCTTCATCTTTCTGTTGGTTCAAGCGGCTTCAAAATGTGCCTGATTATCACATTCACAAGACTTTATTGAATCACCGTCTGCCGATGGGAATTGAGACGTCATTCTCGCATTTGCTTCATCCCCACTTGCTAAAAAGGAGCTACAGAGAGGCGATTGATGTTCGACGATCGTACGAAGAAAAACTCATGGGTGAGCTTATCGGCGTCGAACGTCGAGATAATCCGGCTTCGCCGCATGCCGCGGCACTCTCCGATAATTTTATCCGATCGAACACGCCACGAATCCAATTGTTTCCCCTCAAGGACTTCGTCTCGTGGTTACCCCGCCCTGCCACACCGATTTAACGCTCGATCGAACCTCCACAATTTCTGTACTTTCTACAATTTGCTCTCGTATCGTGAGGATGCATATTCACGCATGCAGACCGAGACAAAAACAACATGTTCGGCCTGTCATTCTTTAGGAATATATTGCTAGAACGACACAAACGTCTCGATTGGAGTTTCAGCTCCTCGATCGATGCAATACCTGAAGCAGCGAATACACAGTGTTTCTTTAACATCCCATGTCGAAGTCTAATAAAAGAATTGTTCAATACAAATTTGTGTCGTTCTAGTTTATTGGAATTGCATTGTAACACTATTTTCTTAGAGCTAAGATTCTGCAGAATTCCCAAGGCAATCAATCGCGTCCTCGTCAATTCTGCAAAGTTCAGGGATAGCAGAGCTCTTTTGAAATCTATATATCGAATATCGGATCCTATAACTATCTAGTTATCTCCGTTGCATGCAGGTGGAATATTCCGAGTACCTATGTTATTAATGCAGGATTTGCGTCATGCAAACGACGCGTGTTTCGCACTGCGCCCGCGGAAGCCGTGACGCTCCCAGTCGTAACACGATTATTTCTGATTTGTCGCTCGTCCTTTCAAGCATTCCAATAATCCATGCGTATTAATTCCCGATTAATTATCTCACTGCTCCGTCATTTCCTTTCATTTAGAAATGACGCTTTCAAAGAAAGTGACATTTCTCACGTACACCACTTTCCCCTTTATTGTTGCGACTATACAGACCGAATTTCTTGTGGTACAATGCGAGAAGAGCGGATTGTTGGAATAAGCTGTCTCTGGTTCGCCATACTTATCCACCTTACTGCTACATAAAGCTGCAGTTTGCTTGGGAGCTCGCTCGTGCCCAAGAATACATGCGCATATAGGCGTCATACTTAACCTGACCTATTTTAAGAGCCGCTAACCAAAAGGACTTAAGTTTACATCAATTTTTCACGAGACACCCTGTGCTACCGTCATACCAGTAATGTAGCCTGGGAAGTCGCTTACAGGAAATTACAGCTCTTCCCACAAACGCTTGTCCGATCAGTTGCGAAAGCATGAAATATGTACCGCTACGTGCAAACTCGTCCAATAATTAATAGCGCACTATTATAGATACGCATATATCAAGTTATATTCGACTAGAAATGGCGAATAAATCGCTGGCCCCGCTGGAGTCCTTCATAAACGTAGTATGGAAGAGGATTCTGCGCCCGAGGAAGGTCATCTTTCATACATTTATCAGATATATCGTGCGAGATCGTGCGTCAGGGGAATTAAAGTACCCGATGATGGTATTATAATACTATTGGGGAGGTTGGTGAAAGCACCTCAATTCGCCTTTATTCGGCATGCCACAATAGGATGAGAGGAACTCTGGCAGAATATATCCGTCAAAGGCATGACGATCTGAATGTACCAGCGTATTGCGAATTCTGCTATGGAGCGGTTCGCTGGGAGCTCTTAGAATTTCGTCGAAATATGTTCGACATACTTGAACGAGAGACACGTCTAATTGGCAGCGTAACAAGCCAGCAATAATAGAAACATCTTGTTGTTGAGATAGCCAGTCCCAAGCTGCGTGTCCTCCTTAGTGACCGTTTTACAAGGCGTTTAAGGAGAAATATGTTGTAAGCCGGTTCCTCGGTCACCCGTTCCATTTGCTCTAATTGCCTAAGCCGTAAATGTATCGGGCTTACTCTATGTGCAGAGGTACTAGCACTCAGCCGGCGAAACACAATACAGGGTGTTCGAGCGGTGAAATGAAATCGCATGGCATGCCATGCCAGGAACGGCTCTCGAGTGTGGAGGAATCGACGATCGGTCTTGGTGCACGGACACACATAACAAACGGGTTTTCCTTTCGAGCTCGGCGAGAGTAAGAGTAATCCTGCAACTTTCATTCGCGCCGCTCCGGCCTCGTGATGTCATAAATATAACTCCTGTATCGTAATACGAACTCCGGCGCTCTCATAGTGAAAGGTTCGCGATCGAGAAAAGAGGTTAATACCGCGCCGCGCCGCGCCGCGCCGCACGCCATTCCAGAAGGAGTATGCAGTTGAGGACGTGGCGAAAACCGGCGACAATGTTTCTCGAGAAATGTATCTCAATTCTGATATTAAATTTTAGGAAATTGACAAATTTAAAATGAATTATAAGCTGTCTCCAATCATAGAAATCTTATAAACTTTTCTATCAGCTAGAGAACGAATTTTTAAAATAATAATTGAATAATCTGTATAAATAATCTTGTAAAAATTTTCACTTCCCAAATATTACAGCATATTCATCGGAGGTGCAAAGAGGTACGCGCGAACAGTGAAAAAAGGGGACGAGCGTGTCGATAACGACCTTAATCTTCGTCAAATTGACGCTCGCCTCGCATGATAGGAGCATCCCAGGCTTTTTTATCGTCATTTTGTTCCCCTTTCAACTCTCCGAGGCACACACAGTTCTCTCGCGTGAACGTCACGCTTTTTTTTTATATTCCCGGTAACGTCGAGGGAGAACGAGAGAGGGGGAGACACTTAAATGGGGGGAATGCGGGCCGAGTAGAGGGATGTTCGATTAGAAATTCAATCGATGAAAAGCAGCGTCGAAAGGATCGACGCTAATCAACTTAGTGACTCGAGGATTAAGCGACGCAAACTTGCAGGTTTCTTCTCGCGTGCAGTATCCGCAGCGAACTTATCCACTGGATTCGTTAACGGTGGCCGGCTAATTGGAGCGAACTAATCTCCTGTCATATGTTTTACTTACGGCAGTTAAACGCGGATTTTCATGTCTCGTAGCCTTTAATATCGCCAGACACAAAGAGCACGCGGCCTCTTTATGGAACGCAGCTGCTTAATGAACCGCGAGTGCTTTCATCAAAGATATGTCAACTGTAGGAAAGTTTCTTTCTAAATGCCCCTTTGTTTCCCTGCTATTCTCTCCCGTCCCCTCCTCTCCCTCCAAATCCCTCTCTATGAAATATTTCTAGTGGACTAGAAGCCTCTTTTAAGTACAAGTTATTGTAGCCTTCAACCGAATGAAATTGCCCGATTCCAATTCCACGAGTTCTTCCTCGTCCCTTCGACACTTTAATAAAGGGGTTTAGTATCCCGGTTTTAATGTATTGAAGCTAATTCATTATACTTTCTTTTTCTGGATTCTTTCGTTGGCTACCTCCTTCCACTAGTTCGAGTTACTTTCCCTGTGTAATGCTAGCCAGTTGGAATACGCGTTCTTAAATTGATAGCGTTTAAGATAGTTTGCACGGATCCATCGTGCTCCCGGAAGTTCTCACGACCTTTTATTAAGGCTTAATGTCTCCCAAGGACATCGTCCGCTTCACAGTAACGTCGAAAGTTTGATTGAAAGCCGAAGACTACTAAATTAATTCGAGTCAATTCGGTCCATGCCTTCTCCGGGGTGTGCAAAGTGGTCCATTGAGACTACGGGTAACCCCTTTTTCACGAGTACTACCCTTTCCAGTGGAATGCAAAATGTCCCACTTTACATAACTGATGTGTGTCACCTCACTGCCTTCAAATACTTCTCGGCGAGCAAGGAGACCCGCTGCTTCTACTTCCCTTCTCAGTAAAATACAGCTCTTTTATCACTGTTGAATAAGAAGCTATCTGGTTCAGACTTCACAAGCCGAAACTCCACTACTTTGATACGTCCGTTAAGAGAAATTTCCGTTAAGAAATTATAGGATTCATTTAACGTACATGTGCATATTCAATGACAGTGGAATTCGAAGAACCCATTTATTCTGTGGTACATAAATCGAATGGGCTATCAATATCACACATGTGCAGTCGAGGTAAGAAGACTGGCTTTCCGGTTTAATAATTTCCTGAAGCCCAGACATGCTCCCCCATGGCGGGCACAGCACCGGCTACTTAAAACGCCGGAAGTTGTTCCGTGTACACGTAAAATTTCCATCCTCCGGAAACCGCAGCCCGGCCACTGGAAGATCGTGCCTGCGGGGGTAACTATAACGCAACGAACGATACGTTCCATCGAACGAGTTTGCTCAGTTTCTCCCTTCCTTCGGTTCAAGCTATTCCGGTATTGGTGCAGGTATGTGTATGTGAAGTTGATAGCTCTTGAATATTGTTCCCGAATAGTAAGATGCCATTCCACCCCTCATATATGTGAATTGCAAGTCAGTCTAAATTTGAGATCACTATGTACCCTCTTTCTGTTTGCCTCAGGCTTTTATTAAGGATCGAACCGACAAATTCCTTTACCAACTAGGTCAGAGCATACAACCCGCATACCTGAAGTTCGAACTAATTGCTATGCCCTTTATAATCGGCTCTTGGCTGGATTCTTTCGTACTCCGAGCAGCGAAATTTCAATGTGAAGGTTTCCGAAAATTAAGAAGGCCCCTTACCGCACTCTGCGTTCTAGCTTGAGTAATTTTGGCCGCTATTTATTACGTCTGTCCCTTAATTCTGAACTAGCTGGATTAGTAGCAGTAAAATATGGAGGTTTTACCGACTGAAGCGCTGTCTCTGGCGAGGCAAAGCTACGACTTGGTATTTTTAATAGACTAGGTCCGCTTATAAGGGCGCATGGGATTTTCCACTACTCAAACGCGCAGGTATACAAGGAGGCTCGACGAGAATAATAAAGCGCTTCACTTTCACCCCTCAGTTCTTTTCCTTTCCTCCCTCTCGCTCACTCCCACGGCCCACTTGCGGAATCAAGTGGCCACTTGAAATATTTCCGAAAAGGGTTTAAAAGTTTTTGTTGTGCTCATAAGCCAGCGAGTGGGGCCGCATTTGAAATAGAAGGTTCAAGCAAATCTAGAAAGTGTTCGAAGCAACCAGTGGTTGCCAAGAAGGTCGTGGACTGACAACCTCCGTCTGTCCATTTAACCCTTTAAGCGCGACAGATTTATGTCCTATGAATGCTCTACAATTCGCTAGGCACTCTACTCGGACGTCCATTTCACCCAGTAATTAATGAGACTCTATCATATATGCCTTGAGCATATATTAAATAGGCATTGACTTGCTCGACGGCTTGAGGAAATTGCTTAATCCGGATGAAGATGAATTGATTTTGAGGATCCCGCACACCGGTGAATCTAGGACTAGCATATTGGCCTCTCGCACGTATCTGGGCCAAGTAAAACAGGTTATGGAAAAGCCTTGCCCAGACGTGACTGCTTTTCTTTCGGAAGATGACCAAACTGGTTTCGACCTCGTCAGAAGATGTCCTTGCCGGAGATCCGCGAGATCTAACGTTAATACCAGATCGCATTCCTCCCGTTCGAAGAATCCCAGCCATCTCGATCATGATCTTTTTTTCTTCATCTCATGAGAAGAAGGATCAGTCGTCCTTCCACGTCGCCTCAATTATCTAACACCAATTGCGTGTCCTCGAATAACAACTCGTGAATGCTCGTATAATTAATTAATCCAAAGTTAACTAAACGCTCTTACATTCTATCTGGAATCGGTCGATTTAATGGAAACATGCAAATACAAATTGGTCGAACATCAATACACGAAAGCACCAGTTGTCTCAATTTCGAGATGATTTAATCGAAAATGTATCAAGTGTATGAGCAATGCATGAGCGCCGATGGGTAGATACCGCGGGGATTCCGATTAATAATTCACTGGATGTTATTGGAAAGCTCGTCACGCTCTAGTTATATGTGGCTGTTTGAATAGCACAGCTACTGCATAATTCTACGTTGTTGCTTTTTCCCTCTATTGCGTCTAAACTTTCATAAGTGCATTCACCCTTGGAATAACCCGAATGAAATTTAGCGTGTAAAGTCATATAGACATAATCAAGTTGCAAGGCTGCTGTGAGACTGATATAGTAGGCACCTTCGCCCTTCTTACGTTTCGTTGACTGAGTACGGGATGAAAGTCATAAACGTGAATATCCTGAGTGGTATGTATGCCGGGGGGCTTGGAGTAACTAGCGCAGAAAGAGAGACAATATCTCAAAGCTATCGTTCGGATTCTGTCGGACACGGGGTATCAGGGAGAAAAGTGCTAGAAACACGAGGGAGTCCATGGGTACATCCGGAGGCAGTGCGCGCTCCTCCGGCAAGATTAAGCGTGGTGCAGCGTGATATACGACTGGCGGCCATATAAGGGCCACAATAATACGAAGTCAAGTCGTAATATCGTCTGCGCGAGGAGGTTGGCTGGTTGGAGTCAGAGGCAAGCTCGTTGCTCTCTCCGCTCTCCGGCTGCGAAGGAAGAGGCTGTCGAGGAAGACCGCGGAGGTCCCGCTTCGTGGAAGTCTCTCACACGGCCTGGAGAGGATACGCCGACGCCGACGCCGCGTCGGCCGGGAGAGGAGCCCGAGCAGTCGCAGAGTTCCTTTCCAGCCGAGCCTCTCGCTCCGGCTGCGCGGCGGTTCCTTCTCTCTTTCTATGAGCTGCTTTATCCCGGCAATCGTCGACCTTCTCCTCCCTCGTCCTGGCGCTCCTTCCTTCCTTCTCCACTCATCTCTCTTTCCGTTGCTCGCCTTGATATATCCAGCGGATCCTTGCTCCTGGTCTGGGGCTCGGGCTCGGGCTCGGGCTCGGGCTCGGGCTAGCACACAGCGGCGGTCCAGCAGGCTCGCTCCTCGTTTTCCAGCTCGTCGTGTCCCTTTTTCTCGGGGAGGAGGCTTCCTTTCCTTCCAAAGATTGTTCGTTCCCCTGCTTCTCTTAGGGCGCGCACACTGCCCGTAGGTGTATTCTTCTCGCTGGTCATTTCGCTCCAACTCTACTGCATATGCAGCTCTCTCCTACTCTTTCCCGCCTGCTCTCCTCCCTACTTCCTCGGAGGGAGGGATCGGCTTCTCGTCGTCCTCAGGCTGGTCTTCCTCAGTCCTTGCTCTTTGTTTCTCATCGCGAGGACGACCCGGCTGGCTGGCTGGCCGGCTGACTGGCTGGCTGGTTGGCTGGCTGGCGGGCTGCTTCTCCGACAGAGCGAGCGAGCCTTCTTGCGCGCGAACGAGAACGTTGCTGCTCGGTTGCTGCTGTGTTCCTGCTGGCTCTGCTGCTGGGACGAGATGCATCTTGCGAACGGCCTGCCTGCCTGCCTGCCTGCCTGCCTGGGCTTCCTCCTTGTATCGACCGACACCGCCTCGCATTCCACTCGTCTGCGCCCTCGCCATCGATGTATCCGCATCCTTCTTTCGAGGAAATGGACCAATGCTACTTTTCTTCACGCTCCCCGCGCCACTCGGAAATCCTGTTTGCACTATCGTGATTCTCTATCTTCGCTATGATTGAATTCGATGTGGCTGACCCAGCCTTTGCTCGCTCTTCCATCTGAACGCGCACTCCACGTTGAGGAAGTGAGGAAAGTTCGACTGACGTTGGACTCGTGTACACCCGGTTCAGATAACCCAGGCAATTAACTGGAACTATTAAGAGGAGCACGTGCACATGTGTTAACGGGAGATCGCGGACTAGCAGCAAATGGACATTCGATTTCCTTGTTAGAGCAGACCCAACTTTTATCAAGATTCTACAATCTACAGACGTCACATCGCAATTAAAGTTTGCGCATTAGGCCGATTTCGCTACAAGTTGATGATGCCAGATCGGCAAGAACCCTGTTCTTGCCAAAGTAATTCCCGATAAGTAAGGACCTTCAAAAGTATATGCGCTTATAGGATAAGCGTGAAACACATCAAGGTACACGGTGGCCGTTAATAATTCAAACCCATTTACTCCTCCCATTGGGAAACACGATCTTCCGTTTGGAGGAAGCGCTGTTAGAAGAAGATATTCAGTATCACCCTTCACCCTGCCACAAGCGGAGCTACGAGAATAGATTGGACTAACTTTTCAAGGCAACTGCGAAAAGCTCAATTAGCCGCGACGCCATCCCGACATCAAGTCGAGCCGCCCATGCCCATCTACCAACTCGACTTCCGCAAGTAGGCACCCCTCCCGACCAGTTCTCTACCTAGTACAAATCTCTACCGGGATCCCGTACAATAGCGATCATTAGTTTAATTCCGACGGTGCGAATCGACCAGTGCAACGTCCTCTCCCTGTGGTAATCGATCGGGTGATCGTGAGATCTCTTGGGGTCCGCACTTTGTCACTGAGTGGAAGAAAGAAAGAGGGAGAGATAGGGAGAGAGGGAGAGAGGAAGAGAGATAGAGGGGAAGGGAAAAGAGGGAGAAGAGATCTCGGGAAGAAGGGAAGTAAAGGAAGGATAGTGCGAGGTTCCGAGGAAGGTAGAAAGTACAAAGTGAGTGAGCTGGAGATTGCAGGTTGAGGTCGATCGGTAGAGGCGCGAGAGGCGAGTGCGCGGCGACGGTGGGCCTTGAGGCCCTTCTGATCGCTATTGGGGTCCCGCACGCGGACAATAGAAGACCGTTAGACGTGCCGCGGGATCGGGATAGAGGCTGGAGGAGCATGGGAATCCCTAAGCGAAGGGTAGACGGGCCGAGGCAACCACGACCCCGGAGCCCGGGGCCCGGGGCCCACGACGACGGGGCCGCGAGCAACAAGAAACTGGTTTACCTGCCTGCCTCTATCTTTCGTCCTCTTCTCTCGTGACTGAGACTGGGCCCTCTTCCCTCCAGGGCCCTCCTCGTCTTGCCGACGGAGCTCGTGAAACCGCCGCGCCGCTACGAAGAATGCAAGGACCCGCCGGCACTACGGGCGAAACGACCGGAGAACCGCAGGGCAGAGGGCCCCGGACAATAACCGTGCAGATATCCTTGTACTTTGTACCCGTTTCCAGGCAGCCCGTCTCCCGCCTCCTCTGTAATCTTGGCAAAGTGTGACAGTTGAGCCATTTAATGATACACCTAATTATCCACCTTACCGCTGTGTATACTATACGTTTTCTTGGATTAAAAATGTTGTAGCAGCAGGTGCCACTTTATGCTTGATCCAGGTAAAGTGAGCTCTACAATATGAGCGTGTTGTGCACCGAATACTAAACAACCGCGGGAACACTCGGTAATTAGTGAGTCGTGTCAACCCACGCAACCCTCATGCGCTCACGTTGCTCTCTGATTAGATATTAGAAAAAGAAATGACACACGCCGCTGTGTAATCAAAGGTAATTTTCCGCTCGTTTGCTCTACGAGCATCGAGCATAACAGACTCGTATTAAGTTATCAGTTCACGGTGTTCATCAGTCAGACTCCATTGGATCGCAACCTTTACATTACAAGTTTCGCGTTGACAGGCAAAGGTCTTTATCAATTATCCGGTTGTCCGAAGGTGTGTGCTCGCGTGCATCTTATCTGGCAACGTTGAATTATACCGGGTACATTTGGCGCCATAGCTGGCTGTTACGGTGTGCGACAGAACGTGCGGCGGTGGCCCATAATCCAATTTTAATACTTTGTAATTACCATTAGCATTAGCATCGGCCTAGAGGCGGAACCCGCCGGCGCTCGTAAGCGTTGATCGCCGATTAGCTCGATTCCTTTCCAATGAGGCAGCGATTTAATGGGAAGCCAACTAGATCCGCACTAGTAGCGCACGCTTTCGTACTAGCTAGCTTCTGTACTGGCCTAGATATACCAGGATATCTGTTCCAAGTCTTTCAGGTTCGAGGATACCAAAAGAACGCCAGGAAGAATCAGCTGAATTTCTTGGCAGGGTTTTCGGACCCGAAAGTCTTTCGGACGGCCATTCAGGACGTCAGCTGTAAGCCGCGGGCAGCGACGCGTGTGCATATTTTCCGGTTCTGTCCTTCTCGAGGCGGCGGCGGCGGCGGCGGCGGCGGCGACGACGACGGTGGCGGCGGCTGCTGCTGCTGAATCGGCCGCCTCCGCTTCGGCTTCGTCAATGGGACAGACGAGCAGCGTCAGGTTGTAAGTTTTGGGTTTCGGATTTCCGTGTAACACGAGCATCTACACTACCAGCAAGTGAGCGAACGAACCAGCGTGCAGAAGCAGCTCGTGATGAATTCATCGCCTTACGATAATTAAGGTCGGGCGTACCTCCAACTATCTAATTGTTTTCTTGTACAAAGACTTAGGTCGAATAGGATTCCTACCAGCAGGTTTTATATAATATCCATAAAATGGATAGAGGAAAAGTATATTTAAACAAATAGATCTCTAAATCTTTTAAAAGGCAGAATCGTAAAGCAAAGTCATTATCAGAATTATTATTCCGAAAAATAGAGTAAAGATAGTCAGTGGAGTATGTGTTGGAGTGCGCGTGCGCGCGTCAGAGATGGAACAGGGCGACCGCATATGGTGATGTCCTTGCCTGTAAAATGCATCTCATGTTTATATGCAAGGCTCACGCTTGAACCTGCATCTTCCGCTGAGCGCATCCACGCACTTTTTACTGAAACTTGGATAATCATTTATCCGTCGGCGTTGGTTCCGCATATTAAAGACTACCGGCGATTCCTGCCGATTTATTATACACCTCGGATGCACCACCTATTGCCGCCAAGAGGTAGATTGCGGGCAGCACATTGGTTCGAAAGGTCCTTTCGCAATATACAAGCGGAGTCGACAATAAATCCTCTCAATTATCGTGGTTTAAACTTTGCCTTTCCCTTATTCACTCTCGGTACAACTGATCTCGACCACCAACGCAATATTGTTTCGATGGCCTCGCAGCAGTGCCTTATCCTTCTACCAGTCCCTTTAATTTCGCCTCCGATTCAAGCGTTCATTTAGAGATACGGAGAGCGTCGTGAGAATAAATCTTAGTGGTAGATATTGAGGGGTGGCTGCCTGACGACAGAGCGTTTTGAAGTCGAAGACTTCCACATTCCCCAGGGATTAAATCGTTTCCATTATTCTGTCTGGCGAAGCGAACGCCCACATAAATAATCGTCCAGGAAGCCTGTTGCATTTGCTCGTAACTGGCTCATGTGCCACGTGCAAACTTTCTGGGCTTCCGTACTAGAGAGGATAAGTTAGAATACTGACAGCCGGAAGAAACAACAAGCAAGTTTTTTTTCCAACCGAATATTACTTACATACTTTGTAACTTTCACAGAGTGAAGAGAGCTATTATATTCGGTAATCGGCTCGCGACTATGTTTAATACCGGAAGAACAGCTCTAATAGAACTTGTTACGGGGAGAAACGCGCGTGTACTCTACGCATCGCTAAGAAAGTTAACAGTAGAAAGAATCTGTGCACGGCAAATAGTGCCCTTCCGTTGGCGGTCTTTTCGAGGAAGGATCCGTTTGAGGCTCGCGTGATTCGAACACCGAGACCAATTACACAGCGAGAGAGCTCGCTTGATCGTAAAGGAAGATCGGCTGCCGCCGGTGGTGAATGCTGCTTCCACGGCAATACACCTAATTCATTCCTGGCCGATCGCTATCGGCGAAACAGTCGCAAGTAATTACACCGCTCTGGAATCGTTGAAATATCCAGCGAACCACCCTTGAAATATACATCGGCGTACTTCCACCTTTGTGAATTTTTCTCACGACAGTCCAAGCTTGAAACACGAACGTATAGAAAAATTGACATTTGTTAATTCTAATATTAAATAAAGGACTTCTAAACCACAAGGAAATGTTTTGTTCTACAGATTCAATGAACCTACACGCATAGATATAATTTATGTTGGCCTGAAATTTCCGCAATGCGGATTGCAAAGCAACGTCATGCACAGAGGTAGAACATGCCTACGTGTATCCGCATACGTAGATAGTGCGCGCTCGGAACAACAGCACACAATCATACGTAGATACATACGTGGCACCTAAAGGCTACCGGCCGAGGACACGTCTATTTCTGGGGCTGAAAATACCCGAGGGCCTTGGAATCGAAACAAGTCGATATCCAGCTGCTCTTTCCATCCGGAGAGGAGAACTGCCTTTCCCGGATTCTAACGAGAGGCACTCGCTATACTTTGCTATCAGTCGATGCTCCGGAATGGACAGACGTACATACTTTAACCAGGCTTACAATGCAGCCGTCATTCTTGGCGAATAGCCGCCGCCCTCTCTTCCACTTACTATTCCAACAGATTTCGCCTCCTCTCTATACTCCATTTACGCTCAAGCCTTTCTCAGCTATTGCTCGCATTCCTAACAATCGCTCCAACATTTCCTCCATGTTTCCAATCGATACTATTATAAGAATGAAATATTATACTATATTACTTGACTTCGAGGAAATGTTTATGTGCAAAAACGAGAGTAGAAAGTAATAGCTGATAAGAATATAGGCGAGGTGTGAATGGTGTGTGAGATAGGTGTGCCAAGAGTGGTTGGCAGGCGAACTAAAAGGCGAGAAGCGCTGAGAATTTTGGCATAGGAATACGAGTCCGGCAAGTAGTAGCTATTCGAAGGGGTCGGAGAGGCTTGTCTTTTGGCCCAGCATCCATCTCGACGTGGCGCGTCTGTGCTTGTCCGCTGGCTGTCTCTCTGTGTTTCTCATGCCGCCGCTCCCGAAGGTGGCCACGTGTGCGCGGCATTCGAGCTAGCCGTTTTGCGGTTGTAGTCCGAAGCATGCAGTTGCCAGGATCCTACAAGTGGTTGACCCTGGCCGCCAACGCCTCGCCGCACCGCGACGACAGCCCGACGACGACGACCGGCGTCGGGACGAGAGTGCGGATGCATGCCAAAACCGAGCGGAGCCACGCGCTCACCTTTAACTCTCCTCCCCTCCGCCCGCCCGCCCGCCCGCACCGCTTACTTCATCTACCAGTCGACTGGCAGGTGTGCTTCTGTGACGGTAATCAGGCCCACCAATTAAGTAATTAGCACGAACGTTATTAGTGTCGTCACGCCCTTATTCACCGCTACTGCGCTCGCCTCAGTCGAAAGCGTTTCAAGGTGGTGCTGCTTTCTCAAGAGAACTATCTTCGGAATTCTTGGATTACCCAGCACAGTTATTCATGTAATTAATTCGTTGAAAAGAACTAACTAGAGTGAGATTAATATATGTTAAATATAGTGTGTCAGCTCGTAATAGTTGGAAGAATCTTTTCTGTAGATTACTTGTTCTAAGATTGGCACGCTTCCCAGGGTGGCTGAGATGTGCCCATTTGTGAGCGTATGACACAGGAATTTCGAATGGCAATAAAGCGAGGGCGACAAAGCCTTACCTGCATATCGTCCCGCTTTAAGGGCACAATGTACCCTTGTCGGAAGGCGGTAAGGGCTCACTGAACCCAGGGGGGCTCAAGAGTAATACATACTTGGGATACAGGTATATTCAGTCCCGCTCGAGGAAGGTAGAATTTCTTGGCGATAGAAGCACGTACTGCCTTATACTCTCGAAAATAACCCTCCGCACCCTCAAATAAATTAATACGCATAATAGCCCTTTCTCGGTTTCAGTGCGGTTTCAGTGCGGTTTCAGCCAACTTGAAACCCTCCGAAAATTATACTCCCTCTTCTTATCTTTAATTATTCATACTCAAAATATTTCGTTGGCAATTTGAATTTATTTATACGTATAAGCTGTTGAAAAATACTTGAATCCTCTCTTCGATATGAGTAGAAGAAAAACAATGAAATGGTGACTGAACTAAATCCTGGAGATAATCCGGGACACTCGAGCGAACAAAGGAAAGTCTTATCGAAAGGAAAGACTTGAACAGAAGGCATGAGAGATAGGATGCATTCGCCACGATGAGGGTGGCCGATTGTTTAGGCTGGAATCTGGAGAGGCGTGGAGAGCAGGCAACAGGCATTCCTGCCGTTGCTTCGTAATTCGAACGTGTCCAGCAGCATGGCAAACGACGACGATCGGGTTCTGGGTACGGTCACGTTTATTCAGCACGCATATAACTTCGAAACTGGCCGACCGGCGAGCGAGTCGAATAAATCAAGGGTTTTCAGGTGCACCAGTAGGAAAAATCTGGTAGGTTAATCATAAATCATCGTGGAATTTTGGTGTCGGCGATGATTTATTATTATCAAAAAGGCGCGCGCTAGTGCGGGAGGGAAGAACGCGGACAAGCGGAGTGTTCATCATCGGGCTGATTCGTTTTGGAGGGAACTCTGATCGATTGTGACTTCCCTTCCTGATACATACAAACGCTCTGGGATAAATGTCGCTTATTGTTAGGTTCGAGTGCGCTGTAACATTTTTAGTATCGAGCATTTCGACAGCCTGTCAATTTTTCTCGATCCTCCTCTGTCTTGCACTCCCTCTCTGCCCCTCTCTCACTCTATACTTTTATATCGTCCCACAGCACGTGTACTCGCTATTGTCTGCCGTCCCCCGAAATGCATTGGCGCTCTACCAGTGAATTCATGACTTCGAAATTCAACTAGATTTCCACTAACATTATTACCCGCACAATGACAGCCTTCGAAATACGAGAATATGAAAGGGCTCATTGCTAATTTCCTGCATTGTTCTCTCAACTGTTGGCGCACGTGTCCACTTTGATAGTTGAACAGAAACCTGTACTATCTCGGTCTATGCAATAGACGGCTAAATGTATGCGGAACAATTATCCCCGCTTGTAGAATTCGTGAAACAGGCTTTAATCGAAGAGGTAAAAGCAGCAAAAAGCAAAGTGCGGTTAAAACGGGTTGAAAAAATAGCTTGCGCGTACCGAGAGAAAGAAAGTCTTGGGTGCCTGGAGAACCAGCTCGGCTAATGTGAGAGAAAGTCTTTTTTATCATCGGTGGAGAATAGCGAGCTGGCCGTCGATCGCCTTTCGCTAGTGAATTAATGCTGGCCATTTTCTCTTTCGTAAAGTCATCTTGGACTTGCGGAACTATCAATCAATGTATTGGTTATACGTCATCGGCCCTGTCCACATAATGGAATACACTTGGGTCTCAGTGGTTTAGGCTTTCTCGCGCTCCTTCGCCCCGTAGATATCAAGATACCGATCATTCCCCAAGAGCCGATCCCACTGACGCAATAATCGGCAATGTATCCGCGTAAGGACAAGCGGTGAGCCGTTTACGTATGAATCTCGGAATAATAGCGCAATCGATCTATGTGCTCGCAAGGCCAGGCATTCATGGGAATAGGGCCAGGCTGCGATTGAACTTTCCTTATCATCTCAGATTTCCCAGGATCGCTTTGTCTTACTGATATTCTTCCTGAATGAAAGGCAATGCCAATTAGAGAAATCCAGGCTTTTATGAAATAGAGGGAAATACGTCTGGATGCATTTGCACTTGCTATTATGTTTGAAAAGAACTAGCTGTTCAATTCGTTTATTGTTTCTAGCAGGTTGTACATCATTCTCCTTCTCGTGATGCTGATAAATACCTTCGAGTGGAAATTGCAAACGGGAGATCTTACAGTGCAATCATCGATTCACGTGTTCAAGAATACTATGAGCTGTTTCCGATGCAATCTTGGCCGACCTACTTAATGAATGGCACGTCTCGATATTGGAATTCCAAGTAATTGTAACGGAAAAACAGAAATCAAAAGAATTTAAAATCTAAGTTGCTATCGAAGCAATGACTACCCCAGGGGATACGTAAATTGCAATTTATCCATGGCACTTCGGAGGAAATAAGATATCAAACTATTCCAGTTGCTAGAGAATTGGTCCTGTAGAAAAGGGAGGGGGGAATTCAAATAGAAACAGTAGCAAAGCTGGAAAGGATAACTTTGTCTTGGAAAAGCCCCGAAAATTCCAGTCTGGAACGAATGCCAGTTCAAGTTTCTCCTTGCCGGATTTTTCTGACCTGCTTTCAGTTCAAATAACAGCCGGATGCATTTCCAGGAGTTTCCGAAATGCCTCCGGTAGCCTACCACTCGGCGGTCTTCGTTTCTGTTTACGCATGTGTGGGCAAAATGCGAAGAGAATAAGCTTCTATCCTTGGTGCGACAGAGTTTCGGAGTGGAGCTGTCTCCAAGTGAATCTACGGAATTCTATCTCCAAGAGAAACCTACGATTGTTTGAGGAAGCACTCCACTCCACATCCTCTCGTAAGATTCCCCAAATATTTTCCATTTTGTAATAACATCTTCCTATTTGTTACGGATTGCCTGTTCTTCCCAAGTGTATTTTCGAGTATCTGTGTCAGTGAACATGTTTGTAAACATGATATTCTTAAATCAAAACAGACTTCACGAACTATCAAAATCCTCGTTCAAGGTTTGTTGACTACTTCGAATGCCCAGCGCACTGAGCAGGTGTTTCGTGCGCTATAATGAAGTCATTCGCACCACGCTCCATTTTTATTTGCACTCTCCCACCGATTGTTTATCCCTGCATTCCTCGCACTCTGTTTGCCATTACAAGTGTAGCCGCAATGCGCAGCAATCGCGATGAAATCCGAACATAGACTTGAGAAACCAATTAGATAACTAGAGATTGAAGGAAATTATGCGTGAAGTGATTTTAAGGAGAATTGTGCAATATTTTCCAGCAGGATGAATGCAGAGTGAAAGAAAAATTCGTACGAGGAAACATAGCGGTCGCTTGTGGCTTTGTCCCGTTGATGAGAGCATCTCGAGACGATTAACCACTCGTCCCTCCCATTTTCCCAACAATTTACATTCCACAGCTCCGTCGCGCCGCCGGCAATCGCGAACAAACGTGCGCTCTAATATCTCGACCGCCCTGAACAATCTCGGCGAGGATAATTTTCTTTTAAATGTCGGCCTCCAAGCAAACCCAAGGAATCCTAATTTATTCGCCGGCAACCTTTTCTTGAAACTACAACTGACTTTTCACACAGGCGGGTTCTTCTGTTCATAGGAGTGCTGCTTTGAAATTATAACCAGCCCTGCAAATTAAAATGCCAATGCAATTCGACTTTGTCAGGCTTTCCACACAAAGGAGTAATTAGCACGATGCGATTACTATCATCATTGGCTCTAACATCCATCAAAAAGAAGCGAGAAAAAAGGTTCCTTTACCTCAGTTGATTGATTTCAAAGTTTTACAAATAATGTTTATAGCAACAATGCATTTGGTATTGTTATTAGCGATGATAGGATCGTAGAAATCAATTATGTCTAAATCGAGCATGAAGATCAAAGCGCAAGTGTGTATTCCCCACGTAATTATCCATTAGTGGGTCTCAGTGGATTGGAAGTGCGCCGCATGAGACTGGCACATGTGCCGATCTATTGATCAGATGAGTTGCGATAACATACGGCTCACTTGGCCGCGGGCACGAGGACAATCTAGCGAAAGGCCGTATATGGAAATATCTGTGGAAGAGTAAGCACCGGTAATGACATCACTGTGTCGCACGTGCACCATCTGCGGTACACCTGCACCAGGTTCTCCCTATGCTGCGTGTGTTTCCAGCCTGTCCACGCTGTCTATATTACAGTTAAAACCGCGCTCGCGGCCAGTCCTTGATGACTGAATTAGAAACATTACTCCTTTATATTATTAGCAAATCGCCATACCGTATAAGCATACTTGAACAATGAGAATCGCGCGAGTGAATTCGATTTTATAAACGCGCTTAGATTCATTATAAACCCACACAATTTCCAGGTAACTTTCTCTCAATTGAATTAAAGGAAATCTAATATTTCTGTAGAATCAAGCAATCTTTGGCACAGCCGGACAATGAAATCGTCGGTCCTGAATTTTTTTATACATATACCCTGGAGAGAGGAGTGTGTAATCTATTCAAGAGCGGCGGATAGGTCAAGATCGCAATATAGCGGGTCCTATGTTATGTAAAAGCGACCGCGAAATCAATAGCGGAAGAAGCCACGAACGCGTACTTGTTGATTCAGCGGGCTGCGTTATTATCAGGGGAATACGTTCTAAACTAGTTTGGATTCTGACCCAATTGCAAATTGTAATGTTGGCGCACGCTCCAGTCAAACGCACTGAACTCCCACGATATCTTGTGGGAACGGTAACATATGTTCCTTTGTTGGAAGTACTGTTGTTTTTCATTTTTCTTGCATCTTGAAATAAATGAACACCTGTACGACAACGATCTACCAAAGCCGAGTGTCAAGAGGCAGCAAGTGGTTGCCATGCGGAAACGGGTACTTATACTTTGAGTGAAAGTAAGTCACGTGCGATATGGACGCATAAAATATTTAAAGCCCAGCGAATCCGTATAAGTGGCGGGTTCACCAAATGAGCTTTGTCCGACAAGTTCCATCAATACATAATCCTCCCCTGCAGTATCGAATCGGGGGTAGTCAATCTTACCCCTCTCACGAACATTCGAGTTCGTCCCCTATAAAAGATGTAGCCGTATTAAACGAGTTAGCGTCCCCTGGTCGAAAACATGTCGCAAAGCAGCGTGCATTTTTAACAAGTCTGCGTTCAGTGATCGAGGACTCTCTCACTTTCTCGCTGCGGTTTACTTTGCTACTCTGAGATCTCTCAGGGGTATCCCAGCGATCCTGGTGATCTGTTAAATGTGCCGCCACCGATATCGAGCAACGAAGAAGCGCGCGCGCAATTACCCGTTAAATTGCACGAGAAGAGATGGAACCTACCCAGACTCTATCTCCGTTCTTCCATTGAACGAACTCGTACACTCCTCTAATGCAATCCTATCGTTCCCCGACTTACCGCCGACTAATTCGAGGCCTCGATTGAGACTATTGAGAGTGTGCAAAGCGAGCGAGGAAGCAAGCGAGCGAGAACGAGCGCGCGCGGCTCCTTGCTGAGTGTGCCTAGTTTTATGATCGCCGGATAGGATTGTTCGGAATAACAGCTTCATTGGCGGAGCACGGGAGACCCGGAGCTACCTTCGGCTAATGCCTCAATTCCAGGATCCTTCTATGGCTTGGATTGATATCACCACTGGCTCAGGGATTCCTCAACTATTCCTATCGAAGGATTAACCGAGTGTTTGAAGTTAATTGGGATGAAGTTTCGAACTCGAACTGCGACCATCGGTGGAATGAAAGGAAAATAGAAGTGAGACTGCCCCGTCTCACTTTCTGATAGAAATTCAAGTGCAATCTTTAAGCACTCTCCTACCGTAGACGATGTAGATTAAAGTGGATCAGGTGTACAGGGTATAGCCTTTCTGCAAGGAGCTCGGCTCGCATTATAATCGGGCCAGACTCACGGCCGCAAAATCAATTTCCGGTGACTCCGAGCGAACTTTTCTCACAGATAGGGGAAATAAAAAGGAAGCAGGAACGTGGCACTCGGTCGTCGGAGGTCGCGGAAGAGCCGAAAGTATTGGATTACATTGGGCACCGGGTTGGATGCAGAGTAAACCACTTCATCATGTGTATGTGTGACGACCATTTCTTCCGCTTGCGGCTGAAGCGAACCTATTGCTTCGGGCATGTTCCGCTTCCTTCTCGCAGGAAACTCTTTCGAAAGACCTCTCCTCGACACCTCCGGCTCTTGTCAGGCTTCTCCCTGCCTTCCTCGCATCCTCTTTCATCGTCGACTTGGCCTTCCTCCGTCTTTTCTTACTCAAGGAATTTTCTAGCTACTTTCCTTCAGTTGCATTTCCTCCCAGCCACCAAATTAGTTTTATCGCCGCTCTCACTGTTTAGTGGCACTTCTTACTCCATCTAGGCGAGGTCGCGTTTCTCTGCAAAGGCCTTGTCGAGTCAAGTACAATTTCTTGCGTTTCATTTCGTACACTCGGGAAACTCCTCCAGTCCGATAATGCCAAGGTTACAATTCACCGAAGATTACCTGGAGAGAATCTCGCCGACGGGCGTCTGGTTGCTGTCATAAATCTCTCAAGAATGCATTTCCAATCGTCTACCCTCGGGATCTCATTTTATGCTATTTCACGGACACTTTTCTGTAATTGCTCTTGCAGCGTCTCGTTTCCTAGACTACGCTGATCACATCGCTTATTGATTTTACACCCACCACTTGATGGCATCGGACTATCAATCTCCTTCCGGCCGTACGACATGATTAATTAAGTAGATTTCCAATGTCCCTTCTTGATTGGAGAGCACCGTGTTTGAGAACGACCTACTTCAAACTTCAAAGGTCGCAGAACTGTTTCTTTGAGCGATTGAATTTCGAAATTTGTAATGCAACTCGTCCGCACGTCCATTGAATTAATCGACACGTCGGGAAATTTGAAGTCGTACTTCAAACACGCCTGTTCTTTTAAAATGTTCAAATGACGGACGTAAAATTCCGCAGTCGCGGCACCACTCGGCCTTCAAAGGCTGCCGCTTTAACGAGTTCCCTCATCCACCCTTTCGGCCGTTGGGGAGAATTTTTCAATAATACCGCAGTTGGTACAAGTCTCGTTCGACTAGTGCAACGGGTCGGATCGTTTTCTTTTAAAACTAAACAGGCGATTTCCACCGATGATTCCGCTTAAGCAAACCGGCCAGCGAAAGAGAAGGCGAAGCTTTCTCGAGAGGAACCGCGTGTATCAATTTTCAGGATGAAAGGAGGATCAAGTTGGGCTCAGCGGGATTATACTGGCAGCTTTTAAACTGTGTCAATATCGCGATATCGACAGCTCGCCTGTGGCTTTCGCTGAAAGGCTTAGCGTCCTGTTATTATGCGCAATCAAAGATGGGTTAAGGACCTAAACGCCCAGTAGTGCCATCTTTCACTTATTTCAATTTGGTATTAGTGCTACGAGCGAGCAATTAATTTCGAAATCAATATCGACAAGATTCGCAATTCGTATACGCAACCGCAAGGGAAAAGGAAGCACTGAAGCATGCCGATAATAATGAGGACAATTAGTTTTAAGGCTGCGCGAAGTAACTCGGGTTTCGATTAGGCGTGATTGATGAAGAACGGCTGACAGCACCCGGATAACAGCGTCGGCACATCCGAGTGTCCAGCGATTTTAATTGTCCGATTATTCACGCGGCAATAATCCATCACCAGCCAGTTTTAATATCGCCAGGGCACACGCCCCATGCTCACTGAAGTTATACATATATATCCATGCACGCCCGGTTCCAGCTTTTCAATCAACTGCGACACGCCTATTTACGGCTCGAGCCGGAGTCACTAATCAATTGGGGCATTAACGTGAGCCCTGAAGTCGAATCCTTTCAATTTCCCATTAATATCGGTTGAGCTGGCTCAAAGCAAGCAAGAATAACGTTTGCCTTCGAAGCACTTGATTTTTCAATGCTTCCCGTATTACGCCATTCTTCTCTTCAATTTCTTTCTTATCCAGGATCTAAGTCCTTAAATCTCTTTTCTCTTAGTGACGTTTGGTACGCAAGTAGATAAACGGAGATAAGGAAATCTCTTGAGTTCCCATAAAATCCCTGTCCATCGTTTACACCGTTTACACTCTTTTTAAAGTTCCTGTCGGTCTTTCGCGCTGAGTTCTACCTCGCTTTTTGCAAAGATTACTTTCCAAGAAAGCGTTCAAGGAGCAAGAAACGTCTTGGAAATATGATGGATTATCCCAAGAAAGCTATGAGCGCTTAAATATATATATATATATCCAGAACAAAGGGAAAAGTAAGTAAAACTACAGCCTGTAAGTGCGTGTATAGACGAATCTTTATGAATACAAAGGAGCCCGGATTTTCCGGTGTCGCCATACTGTTACTCAAGTGGCAATTGGTGTGTAGTGTAGTGTGCAAGTGTCTAGCGGCATATGGGCCGAGAAAAGAGCCAGCCGCTGCTTCCGACTACCGTCGGCCCTGCCGCGCCAAGTGCATTTAGAAGCCGGCGTATGCATGTTTTCGGTTTGAAGAGGGTAGGCCGGAATACTCTGGTACCAGAGGCCACTTGAAATGAAAGAGCAATTCGTTGAAATATTTGTCAGGGTGCTGCAGCTATTGGGAAACTGGCTCCGTCAGTTCGCACACACCCATTCCTGTGTTTCCATGACTCCTTTATTTACAACTGCAATTCCTGATTAATAATGCCCTCTGAAATGATCGTAATCACTGATTGAACCTGCGCCGAGTGTGCATGGGAAACCGGTCGTATTTAGATTTCCACGAAATGGCATATTATGGCAGGGCTTCCATGGTATAATTAGGCCAACCTTCGTACAAATAAAGCTACTGGTAATAATACTACAGACGCGTGTGTATCAATGTTCTTCAAATGGTATAGATCGTCCAGGATATGGAATCTATTTCAGATTTATATTGAAACATCGACAATGTATCCCAATGAAAAACTCCCTCTACTGTGAATCACCAAGGGGCGCAGGAATTTTCCCAAGCATATATCATGGTTGGCCGGCATTTTACTGGGTCGTTGGTTGCTTCAGGATTTTATGGGAAATCAAGTAAAGACATACGAGTGTGTAGTATGAAAAGGCTGGGATATCAAGGCAGTGGCCGAGCCGCAATGTATCGGGCCAATGCGGAAGGCGTGTAATTAAACGCGAGCAGCGTGGCTTACTTGCCATGTCAGGCGATCTATAAATACATATACGTGCTAGGAACTCGCGTCCCTCATAAGCTTCGCTTTATTAATTCAAACTTCCTCGTGCCTTTCGACATAACGATACACAGCGAGGCTGTTTACCTATCGAACGCCCTCGGCAAGCAATGGGCATCAGTCGTGCACCCATAAACACCACTCGCTATTACTTCGCTGACACTGGCAACACTCGCTCGAGGCAAACGATTCGTCTCAGCTCACCTCAACCAGCAGATGCGAGAGACGCATTCACCTTCCAGGTGATTCCGTGTCATGCATGCACATATACGCGTGACGCGAACTATGTATATCCAGCGTAGTAAGTTGCCTAGTGGTATTTCTTGACAGTACAGTATGCCAAACTGTTGGCGAAACCGACGGGGCATGATTTCCATAGAATATGGTGAAGGACGCCAACTGCATTCCAGCAAGACTAGAATTTTCCGAGTTCGGCAAGGGAATTATTAACAGTGGTGACTGCTTGTTCGGGAGCAGGTTTCTTTCGAGTAGTTAAACAGCTGGTAGAAGTCGAGGGTATAAGAAATGCGTGCCAGAAAGCGAGAATATTCGACGCCGCGCCGGTCAACTAGGACAGGAGTGTGTGCGTGTATGCGAGACGGAAACGAAATGATGCATCTGCATAGAAAACCCTGACTGCGGGAGAAAGGAAGAGCGTTGTAAAAGGGGGAATAGAGAAACTGGGACGATTCGCGCAACCTGATGTCATCGCTTCAAAGCGGATGCCGTGGATGCCAGTGAGCTGAATCGCGCGAACTTATTGAGTCACGAGCCACACTCCCATGTGTGTCCATTAGTCTCAACAAGTCAGGTTAGAAAAACTGCTTTCTACTCATTTTAATACTAAAGCAATCCAATTATGAACATTCTTCTTAAATTCGACGATATTGATGGAAGTAGGACATTTGTAGGACATTTGTAGGACATTTGTTATGACAGAATAGACGATCATGCTGCGCCGATTATTGCCGAAGAAAATGCCAATATGTCGCTGGCTGATTATACCGCGGCGATTCATGCTACAAAAGCTTACCAATCACCGGATTGTTTCGCCAAGAAGACTTGGCGTGCATTTGAATACGAAATTAATAGTCAGCCTCGTCGATTTCGCAAAGTTTCGTGGAGTCACGTTTCACTTTTAACCGAACATTAATTCTAACGAGATGAGAGTTGGAAATGTAAGGGAATGAACGTCAGCAAATTGGAGTACGAATTATCGATTAGTATGGAAGTAAAGGATTGTCAGGGAAGGGAAACTGATATAGTTGTCCGTGATACCGGAAGAGGGAAGTCGCCTTAGCTGTAACCTAGATTCGCCGACACATGCAAAATGGAATGCGATCGGAAGCAGGACAGGTGGGAGACGAGTTTGAAAGAAGCCGAGAACTTTGAATGCATTTCAAAGCCAAGAGCTAGTATATGTGTTTGAAAGAAGGAGAGTGTGCAGTCTTTTTCTAAGGATTCCCTAAGTTACTTGTATCAAAAGTTATTCCAAGAAGATCCTTAAATTGTTATATCATAAATCGATCAATATGATGCAAATATGCCTTACTATTACTTCGCAAAATTCACAAAAGCACTAAAAAGGAAAAGCTATTTCATAGGAAATGTCCGTTTATAAATTACGCCTCTATCGAGCGTGAGGCACATATTTTAAGAGTAATAAATCGACAGGATATTGAAACTAAAGTTGCGCAAAGAAAAGTGGGGTGGGGCTGCTTGCGAGTTGGTTCATGGAGAATCGATGTTTCACCGTGGCTATTGTATAACTGCTCGAAAGAACGAAAGAGAATCTGGTGATGTGGCTGGTACTCCTACTCGTTTTGATACTGGAGTTCAAAATTGCTCTTGGAAATTGCGTTCTTCCCCCGGATTTCCGGGGAACTTTATCAATAAGATTCCACTCCTCCATAAAACTTCAATCAGTCGCTCACCCTGCTATCGAGGGCGGACGTGTTCCTCGAAACGAAGACTTGAAAAATTGCTGACAGAATTAGTGAAAGCTCCAACTTTGAAGTAACTTCGAGCTAAAATTCTGCGGGGTGTGAATATCAAGCATATAATATATAATCTTTTATTAAACGTTCAATTTGCATCGAGAGACCTGTTCAGCTATTAATCCGTATCGCAATGAGGGCCGTTAATTAAAGGTAACGATGTCACCGTTTAATTAAGCGTAACACCAGGTGTGGTACGGAACCCTTCTCGGCGAATAATCATTCACCTCTGGGAGTTCATCGGAGGATATTTTCTCACATCCTCACATGACGCTCCCTCGAGTCTCTCAGTGAGGAACGTCCGGTTACCGCAAGCACGAGAACGAACCCAGCAGCGTTCTAGCTGACATTGAAATCTTATTACACGTCGTGTTGAGCTTAACACGGTAAGCTCGGAAAATGAAAGAATTTACGCGACCCGGCGGAAGCGCCGTGTCTCCCGACTAATAAGACTTTTCATGCCCAACAATTTTCAAGAATGCATCATCACCCAGTGCACCCACACTGCTTTGATATACTGAGCTATACTAGCCGTTGCTGCTTGCAATTCCCCCCCCCCGAAGAACTTTACTGTCTTCGCCCCTGTTGACCTTAATACCGCGTGCTGAAAGATAGATGTATTCGCCGGATCGCGCTAACTGAGTCTACGAAAGTGTGCGAAGTAATCCAACGAGCGTTGGAAGTTCGTGCAGACGGAAAATGTGGTTTCAGAATGCCTTGACGAAGAAATTGTAGGGCTTTCGTGCAGTGTGGAATTAAAGTCTTGCCGAATTGAGAAATGTTGTGGCGAATCCTTGGACACCCAATTAGACGCCCTTTATCCCGTTTCTATGGCTCAGTCACGGAGAAAGGTAACATTGCTGCGGAGTAAGCGAACCAACCGATCAAAAGCTTGTGGTTGGAAAAAGCCTTTTTCGTTGGTCGAGTTGTATAGAAGTGTATCGTTTGAAAAGTAAAGTGGACCGAGGTTCGATTAATCGTTTCTGCCTTAGCATAGCGGAGTTATCTGTTGCTTTTTCCCTCTCGTGCTAGTCGAATGGAAGGCGAATTGAATTTCTACCAGCTAATTCGTTCGGGGAGCAATTTCACAACGTCTCCAAAGGCGCACCGAACAATCGGTTTATTCAAAACGTTCCTTGGTATCTTCCTTCTCAAACAGTTCTCTTTCTCGAGAAGTCTCTTTTAAGATCCACAGACTCCTGGTAAAAGGCGCGTACCCTTTCAAATGAAATTATGGAAAGTAAATGTTTCAATTAACCTCCATTTGTAATTGTATCCGGCGGTGGTTCAAGTAGCACTGAAGTTGTCCCCTCGAGGGACACTTTTACGGTAGCAAGCGGACTTGCAGGAAAGTTCCGTAATGATTCTTGAATTTTCCGCGGGTGCGAAAAGTCTGAGTGAGAGGGAGAGTGGATTCCAGTTCCAACGGAAATTCTTTCGAGCGTGATGTTCTTCTGCTTCGAGCATCTCTTGTGCAAACAATCTCGCTGCTTAAACCAAGATAACGAATGGAAATTGTTTTAAATTCTACTCGTTGGTAGACGAGCTTTACAGTAATGTGTTTCTAACGTGATCCACTTAACGACTTTACACGACTTAGATTCACTCACTGAATACAACTAATACACCAATTCACTTCTATAACCAACCGATAAAACTTTTTCAATCCTTTCAACAATGTTTAGAATGAGTTTACAAACCATAATAATTACCAAGCCAACGAAGGGTAGCTTCTTTCAAGATAGCCATCAAAGCAGTGAGTTTCCCAGCGCATCGGGCGCAGGTGAAGCAGAATTTTCCATGAGTGCAGAGAAGGTAGAAGCGTTGCATATTCCGATTCGCATCGCCCGAAGCTCCTTTCTCACGAGCGCATAACAGCGAGATCGAGGAGACGCTAAGAGTTACGCCGACTAGGCTTCACTCGGTTGAGCTCTCTCCTTCTGGCGAGCCAAGAGCTGAACATCTCTCTCGGCTGGCAAGCCAGGCTGACTCGTTGGCGACCGCTCTCACTCTCGTGCCATGATTCATCCGGCTTTCATGAGAAAATGCAATTTTTACGGCTATGCCAGGCGCGGCCTTATGTCACGCGCTATAACGGCCGCTATTACGACCGCCCCGGTAGACGCCGTTGAGACAAAGCCTCAACCGGTTGCTACACCACTGATCGGCCATGCACCGAGGAGAGCAGTGCGCCTTACCTGTCAGCCTCGCCACAAACATCCTTTCTACCAGAGAGAATCTCTTCTGATAGCGTATTACTGGGATAATCGGACTTACTAGAAACCAGTGTCTACCGCTTTAAGCATACAGGCGTAGGTTCAGAGATCAATAAACTCTCGAGAACTTTGGAGTAACTTTCGTGCCAGTTTACGAAAGAATAAATGAACGGTTGGTTCATTGCTCGTGACGTGGTGTTACAATTTAGAATAGATCATCATGAAAGGTCAAGTAAACAGAGAAAGGAAATCTTAATCGTAGTTGGTTTGGAAAAGTCTACGAAATTCTGTTCGGTTCGCTGCACAGAGCCAGTTCCATGCCCCTAATACCTATCAGCCGTGTCAATCGGGTGCACACTAATTTCCAGGGAAAACAGACGAATTGTTCCTATCGATCCTATCTGCAACTCTGTTGCGAGAACACGTTGAGTTCCGAAATCCATACTGGGTTGTACGTGCATGGCACCGGTGTGTAACTTCGGCTGTTACATAAATGTGAAACTTGGTGCTTCTGTACTAATGAAATGTTAATTGACGGGAGTTGCAAGAGCGATGCGCTTTCCGGCGGTGGCGATTGCAGTGGGAGAAAAATTCAGATGGCAATCTAGGCCCTTTGCTGCAATGCAGATTAAAGTGTGTCTTTAATAATCCGAGTTCTAGCGTATACCCTAGGAAAGTCGCGATACCATCAGCGAAAGTTTCGCTCCCTCTCGGAACGCTGATCTCATCAACGAGCAAAGCTCAAGAAGCGCAACAATCATGGAACTTGTCTTGTCAGGATGCGCTACTCGAGTTCACGAATTTCCTCGCTGAGAGAGCTCGTCTCGCAAGAGAATTCCGGCTGCTGCGCCATTCAGCTAAATGTCTTAAGCGTCAAGATCCCAGTTAGGAGGGCTGGGAACGGGAGAATATCCGAGCAGCTAAAAAGACTGTCTAATGACCCGGTTTCGTGGGAAAGTGAGGAGGCTGTGGCGCGAATGTACCGCGGCATCGTCGGCGTCCTTTCTCATTATGCCGCTTGACGGCCTCTACACATGCATACAGTAATTATGTCGCGACAAAGCTACCTTTGTCCCAAAGCTAAAGGCAACTCTATCGGCAAGTACAGATTTCAACTCGACAAAACAGCTTTACTGTCTCTCTGTTTCGCCAGTACGGATAGACAATCGTTCACTCGCACGTCCCCTCGTTCCAACTATTCTTTTACTCGAGGGAAAGAGAGCGAGATTCACGTGCGGCTGCGTGCTACGGATGAGCAACGATTGTGGAACGTTTTGATTAATTACGCGGATGCTGGGAGTCTTAAGTAACCTGAATTACGTCACTGCTGCTCATCTTCGGTGGACGTACGTGACCGGCCGTTCCTCTCATCTGTCTCGGTGCATGCTTTCGCGGATAAACATCTCTCCTTAATAGTCTACTCTCCGACGTCATTCCAATGGGATACAATGCTTTCCCAGGGCATTCAGTGCGCGACATCAATTCATTGGGATTTGCAGTAACCATTTCATTTTCAGTACGTGCTTCTCGTAATTAGTTCACGAAAATTGCACAACTTTTTCGGCCCAGGCATTTTTACTGATGACCCAATTTCGCAGATTGCAATTTTGTTATGCGTTTGCGTATTTTCACTTTTTCCCTTTGTATCCAGTTCTCCCTCTGGAATCGCAGAATATTCCGGCAGAGAAAAAATAATAAAAGGTCAGCCAGGAAATTTTAAGCCTTATTGAATTCGCATGGAATGTCGCGAATATAATGCGTATCAGTGATTTAGAATGACGTCAAACGGGCAATAGCAGCCAGAGTCATTGGAATTGCATAGAAACTGAAGTGGGAGCTTTTTGCTCTCCTGGCTCACGCTCCCTCTTCCAAGCACACTCTGGATTTCAGAGGCTTAATGCTGTGGGATTGGAGAATATCTTTTCCAGACGTCCTGCATCGTGTGGAATGCAGATGCACTCGTAAAACCCGGGCGCTATATGCACCAGTAATGAAAGTTAATGCTCGACGGATGCATCGACCACGTTGTCCCTTCTCTCTAAGATACAGCTTGGTAACTCCATTTATATCCACAACCACTACAAATACTCTCAATATATTCTAGATTTATGAATCCAAATTTAAAGTACACCTACTTTAGAAAATACTGTATATTTATCTACTAGTAGGCGTCGATCTACTAGCCGCAATTAATTGAGCCAGACCCAGTAGTCTGACGCAACGCTGTGGAATTCTGTTGGAAGAGGAAAGTATGTCGCGAAGAAGTTCCTGATTTCCTGGACAAAGAGCTCGGAGCGTTAAATTTCTCGTGCGGCTTCCTTTCCATGCAATAGCCGACGACTCGACGATCGCGATTTCCAGAGCGGTGCTCCGTGGTCCGGAGGCCAGCTATGTATGGCCGCATAAAAGAGTTGCAGACTTCGTAAGGCCGACTTTCTCCTCCGACAAGCAGTAAGGCGGAATATTATGCAACCGCGCTCTCCATGCCTTTAATGTTGCGAGCGAGCAACGAGAGCCGTTGGTCAGACTTGAAAGAGAGTGCAATCGTTTTCCTCGTGCATCCGCATAAACTCATTCACTTTCTGCCTATTGTATGACTCGACGCTTTCCTAAAGCATACAGGATATCTCTCACATGTGTAAGATATACTGCTATGGAAATACAACGCACGTATATCGATGAATTCCAGATCAAACACCCACTGAACTATAAAATGGTCATTTTAAGTGGTATAGTGAAGAGTGGACTGACAAGGAGAGGGTCGAATCTCCGTGCAGTGGAGAGCTTGATGCACCGGTGATTCAGCGCACTTCCGTTAACCGGCAGCCCGAACTTGTAAACACCCTGACCGAAATAGGGCTGGCGTATTAATAGCGTGGGTCGCAAGACACATCTGGCCGAAGGAAGGTGGTCGGAACGTAGGTTCTAGCTAGGAAAACTGGAGAGAGCTGCCTTGCCACCACTCACAGGGTCATTTGCCTAAGCAAAGAGCCTCTCGGAGCTTACAAATTGCTGTTGAGTGATTGACAGGTCGTGGCAGGAAATCCTCGTGAACACCGTGCATTTCCACCAACGTGTCTTCCATGTCCGGCAAACCGGAACTTCTCTTATTCGAGCTTTCTATTAAAGGGATTCCTGCAGCAACGGTAACTCAGTGGTATCACCGGCACTGTGACTCTAGTACTACCGCTGTTCTACCAAGTAAGTAGCTTTACGTGTTCCTGCTTTTAATTTCACACGCAACCAGCTGAGAACTTATGGAATTACCGGCGGTTGAACGCGCTCCTAGGATTAGCAAGTTAACTTAACGCTAAGCAGTACCTAGGAGTTGTGTTCCCCGGGTATATGAATATACTGTGAGTAGATTTTCACCCTCGTACTTTCTTATATCATGCTTAGAAAATCTGGGCCAGGTTTCACGAACCTTTTTCATTAATAAGAGTCATAGAAAAGGAAGCGAGGTATGGTAGAGAGTAGTTTGGATAAAGCAAGGCTTAGATACGCATGAGGTAAGCTCAATCTCCCGCACGACATGCCGCAGGCATGTTCACCTGCTCTACTTGTTCCAATGTGATCCGCTAGTCGATAACGAATTACAAGCACCCGTTTGATGAACCCTCTCAATCATCGACACGCTAAATCCGACACCGGTAACAAATGTCAGCCTTGCGGGGGTTCACGCTATCTTCGAACATCGAAGGCTCTAATTTCATGGGGGTAATTGGCCACCACCCCGAAATACTAGACTACAAGGTTTCAGTTACTGCCATCGTCGCCATTCGACGACTAGGAAATATGGAGCGGATCTCCTCTATCGTTATAGGTAGCAACCTAAGTTTAACATAAAAATCGAAAAGCTAGCACGGCCTTGAACTTGCTGGCTCACCTTGCAACAGCCACGCGTTGCCCCCTCATCTCCGTCACGTGACAACTGCTTCGCCAGGTGATATCTGAGTTTGGGTGGCAAGTACGACTAGCAGGGTCGACGGCGAGAAGAACAGCGAAGAACTTGGCTAGAGAAGGGACGAGAATAACCGCCGAAAGCACTCACGTGTCGACGAGAGAAGTAAGAAGAGAGACGCGCGAGTTAAAGCTGGAAGAGAGCCGCAATTAAACGGGAATATCAGCCGGTGCTTTGGATGAGGGATAGAAAGAGAAGGTTGTGGTTGAGAAGACGAAGAAGGTGGTGAAAGAAAGGCAGAAGGCGGGAGTTTGGAGCGTCGCGCGTCGCGAGACACGTCGACTGCACGACGAGGACGACGCTGACGGACGACGGCGGAGGCGACGGTGGCCGACGACGAAGCGCGGGTGCTGGCTGATAATAGCGGACTCCGAGAAGAGCGCACGAAGGGTTGCTTCATCGCTGCCAGCCCCCATGGGCGGTGGGGACCGCCGTCGACGCTCTGAACCTGAGCGCAGGTTCGCCGTAACTCGACGACCAACACACTCTCGTACCAGCCGAGCTACCACCACACGCACACTATCCTCCCACAAAGAACAGATATTTATTTGTCCAGATACGCACATGTTGCGCTTCTCCAAATCTTTCCCCGCCATTCCTTCAGGACCAAGTGCCACATTCAAGCTTTTGCTGATGCTGGATGAATTCTGCTGGACTCAGGACTTTTACGAATTGCCTTTAGAAATCGAAGGGATAACTTTCCTTTATTCTGGTTGGACTTTATTTGACAGCTTCCACTGAAATAACGATATAATGTTCTCTTTTACCATTGATAAAATGCTTCGATTAATTGCTCCGCAACATTATACGAGTGGGTGGAGCGAGAAATGTGCGAGTTGAGTATTATAATTGGCGAGAGGAGACTGGTTTTTCAATTAATTCCTTTTCAAGTGCCGCTGCCCACGTGCGCGTGGCCTCATTAGTTTATCGAGGAGTTAGATTGCAATCGCGATTATGCCATCATCGATTAACGGCCGATATACCATTTTAACGCATTTTCCTCCGCAATGTCCCCACTCCTCAACGCCATCCCCCTCAAATTTGATAACTAAAAGTATCCAAGCGTAAATTCAACTGTCGACATCCAAACTTTTCCGATACTTCAAATCTCATTTTAACTCCCACTATAAATGAACTAAAATACTTCCTAAATCATATAAAAATATCGCATCCCCTAAAACATTTTATTCGATGAAAAAATTAGGACATTGGATTGGCTCTCTAAGTTTTTCACATTAGTCCTATAATTGCGGTTGCCTAAGTCCGAATGTGGGTACGACGGCGATACGCTGTTGCAGTGCTAGAATTTGTTAGCGACGGCGAGCGCAGGAGTCTGGTTTCGAGGAGGAAGGGAGAAAGAGTAATATTGCGAGGCGAGGGTGGACGCGCTTGCGCTCGAAGGAGGCTGCACCAGCGAGAGATAGAACGGCGAGAGAGGTGGAGAGAAGGGGAGAGAGTTAGGTTGGGGTGGCGGAGGCTTTTCGGAGGGCGAAGCGAATATTGACGCGTCTAGCAGGCGAGCAGCAGCGCTTACAGCAGGTGGCAGGAGTTTGCCAGAGGCCAAGGGCTCCTAGTGGGAACTAGGGTGGGATACCCGGCCATCCCCCAACTATTCCCACCCCTCTTTCCACCCGCGTCAACCGGATCAACACACTTCAAACTGAAACTCTGCTTCTAATCCTACAGCGCGAATTTTTCCTCATCAACCTTGCTAATTCGTCCTGCTGCCCTCAGGTTACTTGCCCACCGAACAAACCACCCCCGGAATCCTCAGGCATTTCATCCGCTCGTTTATTTACTCGACGCATTCGTAGTAGGATTGCGTTTTACTGCTACTGACTGGCTACAAGTTATAATAGAATATGGTGCGTGGGAGTCTTAGCGAAATTCTACTCGCCGCTTAAAAAAAAGTAATATTAACCGCGGCGATCTAACGGCTCGCTAAATAAAGTAATCCTATTAAGACTCGACTATGCTCCTGCAAGCGATATATCCTTGATAACCACTATATACAGCTTTCCAATTCCGGTGAGATCCACGAGGTACAAGGCGAGCAAGCGGGTGCGTGGATAACGCCTTATGCGTTTTCATTAGGCGAGAAAGATACGGCAATAAACCTGAATTTACAAGGTAATTTACTCAGCGCGCAGAACGATCTATCCATTAGAAGCACTTACTGACATACACAGAGCCAGCTCCCGGAGTTTAATCTACCCTCACGGCGGTCGCCGTCGCACCAGTGTCCGCCTTGAATCGTGCTGTCATAATTCCAGGTCCTAAGTCTCTATTCTCTTCAGATTTATTTCGTGCGATACCCTGTTGTCGCTCGCGTCATTTTCAGGGTACTCGAACCGCCTGTTAAATGCTACTGACGACGAAATAACTTTTCAACTTTTTATCAAGTGATTCCACTTTATCTGATAGACGCTCCTTCCCATTGTAGAGGTTCCTCTCAACCTTATCAGGATCCTGGAAAATGTATTAGTGCTTTTATAAAAGGAGGATCCTTAGTGATCAATATCGATGTAACCACTGAAAACCGAATGGTCCCTTATTACTGCACTTCAGCTGATATTAACGACAGAATCGGTAAGCGAATTACCCGCTCCCCCCATTACTCGCTACAGTTATTACGTACCGGACCAATGACCGAGTCGAGGGGATCGTTTTACTCTCATTAATCAAGCGGAATCATCCATAAATCACAGGGAGCGCAATGCAAGGGTATCGAGTGAGGGAAAAATGATAGGCGGCAGCGCGTTGCTTAATCAAGTTACAAGCGTCGCTTTGTATATCTGACGCAGTTCTATCGGCTAGAGATGTAAACAAGTTTGCCAAGCCAAATTCGGGCCACCTCCCTGAGGAGGTTTCGTGTTTCGCGACGCGCGTTATTATCCGCTAAATTTGCCAGCAGCCTGTTGACTTGTAACTACTTATTCCAGAGTACTGGGTAAATCTCAACGCAAACTCATTGGCACCCGACTCCTGTGAACTTCAATCGACTTGGTATTACCAGAACCGCAAAGCTCTCAAATCAACCTCTAAACACCCTCGAGCACATACTGCTTTCCCCCTCTCTCTCTCTAAATTCAGAGAAATACCCACCCAATAATCGTAAGGGGTATTATTAACAATTTGCTTTTTAACTCCTATGAAATATGGAATTGCTTGGCATAACTTTACAAACCTGTGTGCCATTGCAATCTTGGGAATGCAAGAGATTAAGTGGATGATATATTCGTAGCGGAATATCTCGATGCGCTCGCTGTCAGCTTGACTCGAGACAAATGTGTGCCGAGGGGATGGCGTGCATGAATCCATCCATTGCAAACCCCGATAATCTTGTTGCGGTGCTAATAAAAATTGACGATAGAAATCGCCACTATACTACATTTATACCAATCGTCCGGCAATGGAACGAGATAGAGACAAAGAGGAATATAACTGTCCAAGCTCCTTCGAAATGGGAACGCTCTATATCGATTGGAGCTGTCACTCGTCAAAAGCAGAGGTTCGCAAAATAGCCTTGTTCTTCTACAACTCACTCATTATGAATAACTGGAAAAGCAGTGGAATTGGAGTAAAGGATGGTCGAATTAATCCAATACTTCTATAAAGTGCGCGAATCCACTGGGAGTAGTTTGACGCGTCGCAAATTGATGTCGTTGCAAAATTTCCCACGTGGAATGAAAAAAGTTCACTCCATCCTTGATACAAAATCATTCGGATTGCAGTGGGCGAGAAGTATCGTATCTTCTTTCAGCGATAAATTCTAAATGAAATTATTGGAATACCGCTTTAGGGACAGCGAGAGTACAAAGACCCCTAGCTCGCTCTATTTGCTTTATTAACGAAGTTACGTCTCATCGCAATATCGTGTTACTACATATAGCGAGCGAGGGCCGCAACATAGCCAAAGCAATGCAACATTATCGGTTTCCCAATTACCACTATTTGTTTGGCCAGCACATGTTTGCACAGCTCCGATCGCACGTAACGCCAATGTTTTAATTTACCCTGTCGAGGGGTGGTGCCCCCAGTAATACATGTATGTATATATGTGTATGCTATATACCACCCTGGGGAGAAGGGTTTCGTGTTAACACAATGCTAAGAGCTGACAAAGTTTCGCTCCCACTTCTTGATCGATAGACTCTGTTGCGCAAGCTTTTCCCAAACTTTTACCTCATTTTCCTGCTCCCCTCTTCACTGCCGATTTATTTCCTCATTCCGGAAGCTTAGTAAATACATCATATTCAGTTAATTTCGCTTTGCTTTGTGTTGATTGAAGTATCGCGAGAAGCCTAACAATCTGGATTAAAGTGTATAGGGAATTATTTCTATTAAATTTGATAGGAAACCTTGAAGGTACGAAATAGAAGCAATGAATATGAATAGCCTTGTTGAAATTGTATAGTGCGTCTACGTAGCACTGTTCGTTTGACAAGGTTCAACATCACAAAGATGAATCGTCACTGGTGATTAGCGGGCACATCGGCATCCACCAGCGATGCTAACGGCCCGCTCTCGATTATGAACAATAGCGGCAAATAATTCGCCCGCTGAAGAGAAATCGCGCCCGGACTGGTGAACAAGCCAAACCATACGATAAATCAATGGGCCGTCAAACATGTTTCGTGACTACGTCGATTATATCTCGAGCCGCTCGGGAATCGCCTAGTCACCGTTGGCTTGCATCCACCCTGGCCAGTGACAGAACGCTTCGGCTTGACAAAGGAGAGAATCTGCTTCTCCTTGGCCGAGATTTCCCTCTGCTGGGACTGTCTAGGTAAAAGCGACGACGAACAGGCTTGGAAAGGTGTTTTCTTAGGCTCTATGATGGCCTAGGACTATGGTGAAAGCCTCGGCTCCACGTGCGAGAATGATCCTTTAGCAGTAAGGTAAGGGCTCTATGCTAGATACACTGGGAGTTCTCCTAACGAGCTGTCACTCGCAGTCGACCGCCCTCCAGGCGAATTCTACGTGTGCAGTGTGCACGCGTCCTGTTCGCCAGCTAGCCAAGCCAATTCGACCAAATCGACCGACTGTGACAAATAGGAGTTGGCCCTTCGTCGCCCTCCGACGACCCTAATCATCCGCGCTTCGTGCTGCCCATTTCCTCGCACCCCAAACTCTCCACCCGCTATCCACCCCTCTCCCGACGGTACTTTCCTTTGGCCTCGAATGTCTTAATACATTGCCACAGGGATTCCCACCCCGCGTATCCTTCCGGCGTGATTATGACCCGACATATATCTACCGCAACGCATTCAGACTATCCACGTGACGTACCAGCTGACCTCACACTGATGACTCTTCTTCTTCTTCGCCTACGGTAACGGAAATTCCACTTTTAATTTCACAGTACAAATATTAGTAGCATTCATTGTCAGCTACGGTTTCTCAATTATGATCTATCAAGCGAAGAGAGATCATTGTCTTGAAAAAGATCGCGACGCCGGAATCAAGTGACCTTGTAGCTCTTTAGCTGACCGTAGCAACAGTTCGATGCACTCGGTTCCCTGACCTACGGCATACATGCCCAGACGTGAGCGTCCACCACGAATACAACCACAAGCGTATCGCTCGCAGGCTTGTAGCTACGTCGTGCAATTAACGCTGATGCTGCGCTAATTAAAGCGATGCATCGAAAGACGAACGTGAAAGAGAAAGAGAGAGAGAGGGAGAGAGGGAGAGAGAGGACAAAGTAAGGACGGTTGCTGACGATATATGTCTCGCCGGCGGATAGCGCTTCGACCAAGAGCGCGAGTATTGTGCGTCGATCCGTGATAATGACGAGTTAATCTCTCGAGAAAACAAAAGCTTAATGACGTGACTAAGGTGAATCCTCTTGCACTATGGATAGAGTTGATTATGCCCTGGAGGTTGAGAGCCTCTTTGTCGCCAAGTCTCTTCCGATAAGAGTTCTGGCCAAGACAGCAGAGTGTGCCTTTGTGCATAACGCAATTTCCTGATCGAAATCTGGATAGGAAGTTACATTCTAGGCTGCGGGTAAACGGCAGAGCCACGATTTTGCCGAGCCAAAGAGAGAGAGAGAGAGAGAGAGAGAGAGAGAGAGAGAAAGGGAGAGTTCGAGGATACTATGGAAACATCTGGCAGCGAGTGCCGAATTTCCCGAAATTTCCCGGAATTCCCAGGCAGCTAGTGCTGCTGTCTACCTTGGTAGAAGGAGAAAGCCATCTTTTACTTTACCGCCTATAACGGATAGATTACTCTTTAAACCCTGTCTCCGTTCCGCCAGCCCACTCTGCTTTCCTTCTGCTTGGGCTTTCGATTCCTTCTTGCCTAGACTTCCTTCTGCTCATGAAAAAGGAGAAGATGAGGAAGGTCTAATGGATTTAACTCCCCATGGAGAGCAATGGGGGGAAGACTCGACCACGGGGTTGCCGATGAAAGGAACGAAGATTCTCTCCGGTGGTGGCTCTTTCGGCAGCTTGCTTCCTTGGGCCTCGGTGCTTCCAGAAATCGGCGAGCAGGATCCCGATTGAAAAGTGAATAAGTAAAATCGTCGAAAGTATTCCCAGTCTCAAATGTCCTATCACTCTCATACTACCTCAGCATAGGAATAAAGGACACCTTGTACTTCCTCTTTAATTCTTATGTGAAAATCTTCTGTATAAATGTTTTCACTATTACCAGTCAAGTATCCAGCGATTTCTTCCGGCAATTCTCATCTTGACATGAAAGAGTCCTTCTTATCCGAGACTTATCCTAAGAAGAGGGAACTAATATCGTTTTCCGATCGAGCATAAGTTGTTCGGCTCACCGTGTACACTTGGCAGTGGTGGTTGTTCGGTGGTGGGCCAAAGAACGAGGAGAAAATCTTGGCGGTGTCGAAGCGGGTCGATATTCGATAGGGCAATTACATATAGGAGGAGGTTGAGGGGGTGGTGGCGGGTGTACCAAACAGCGTCGAGTCCCAAGAGGTCGAAGATTCGAGTTTGCGAGGGGTGGCTTATCGAATTTCGACGGCCATACTCCTGGGAAGCTGTGTGTCGGGATCGAATTCACCCTCCCGAGTATTTATACGTTCATATATTTCTGCACGCGCACCAGGAAGCCCCGCGCATACTCTCTCACCCTCTTTGCTAACGCGTTCTCGCGGGAAAAAGCTGCTTGCTTCCTAGCCACCCGAGAGCAGGGCATTTCTCTCTTCTCCCTTCTCTCTCTTTCTCTCTCTCTCTCTCCCTCTCACCCTGTTATTCTTCATTTTCCCTTTGTGTCTACGCCCTCGCTCGATGGATTTCGGATTTGCCGTAGAACACTAATCGCCCTGGCGACAATACCGCCTTACTGCTTAATGACTTTCGGACCTGGCTGAGCTATTTATGATCCTACTCCGGCCCACGCTTTCCTAGAGAGTACACCAGTTATTCCACTTTAGCAATGGGGAAAACTCCATTTCCGTATAGAGTTCTCGAGATGAAAGCTGACGCATTGGCGGACTCCTAAAGGATTCTCTTCCACGAGGGAAGACATGAAAAATAAATAATATTCACTCACAGCTCTGAATTCACACGAGGATGTTGCGGAGTGAGAAAATCATACTGATCGCGGACTACGTTCTAAATATGTACTGAACATCTACCAATTTACTATGTAAACTGTACATACAGGGTGTAACAGATAGAATGGGAGCAGCTTTTTACCATTGATTTATCGGTAATACCGACATTGCTTAATTGTTTTGGCAGCCGTGTAATGTCACTTGTGTCGTGCGCTCAGCGACGCACGACACAAGTGACAACAAAATTTGCGAAAAAATTTATTTTGAGCTAGGGCTCTGGAATTTGTATGACTTCTTCCTTGATGCAAGAAAACATTCTCCGTCAAATTTCAGCCCCGAAAAATGTCGGGATGTGTAAAAAACATGGGAAAACTACGAAAATGAATTATTCAGGATCGGGTTTCCATTTTTTTTCGATACAATTCCGGCATTTCTGCCACTGGTTTTATGTTTTCTATCCGTTTTGATACTCAAATAATCAATTTATCAAGCGTTCACCAAAGTCCGAAAACTGTGGAAACATCTAAAATTTTTGAACCACCCTTCCCGACCGTTTCAGGGTCTGGTATTTCAGGCAGTGATTCAGTATTTAGCTAGGAAACAGTGATATAAATTCCAGAACCCCAGGTCAAAGTTCATTTTTTGGCCCAAAAATTCGTCAAGGGGTGCCACAAAAATTTTCGAAAAAATGAATTTTGAGCTGGGGCTCTGGAATTTATATCACTTCTTCCTTGATGCAAGAAAATACTTTCTACCAAATTTCAGCCCCGGAAGATGTCGGGAAGTATGGAAAACATGGGAAAAACCTCGAAAACGAATTATTCAGGATCGGTTTCCCATGTGTTTTCGGTACAAATCCGGAATTTCTGCAACTGGTTTTACGTTTTTTATCTGTTTTGATACTTAAACAATTGATTTATCAAGTGTTCGCCAAAGTCCGAGAACCTTCGAAAAATTGAAAATTTGTGAAGGGATACATATGCAAAAATTTGCGAAAAAATGAATTTTAAGCTAGGGCTTTGGAATTTATATCACTTCTTCCTTGATGCAAAATAACATTCTCCACAAAATTTTAGCTCCTGAAAAGATCGGGAAGATTGCAAAACGTGGAAGAAACCTTCAGAATCAGATGAAATTAATTATTCAGCCTTTGCGCTTGACTTTATACGGCTACCAAAACAATCAGGCAATGTCCGTAATACCGATATTTCGATGGTAAAAAACTGATTCCAAGCTATCTGGTTACACCCTGTACTATTCATATTGAAATAAAATTCACACTTTTAAAAAGTCTGCGCTTATAGGCGAAATATATGTATAAACGCTTGTTGAAAGAGGTCGCTAGAAACTTGGCGCTTTTTTTAGTAGGATAAACTGTAGTTTCTGTAATACAGTGAAATTCCCAGGTCGGCCGGAACAGCGTCAACGACGAGTTTTAGGTAGGCGGTTACCGAATGCGTTCCCACCGGGGTATTTGGTCGCATGTGTAAATCCGTGGTCCAGTTTTGCGAGATTCCACCGATTTCAACATCAAGTCCTTTGCAGAAGTTAGCACTGCGAGAGATTGCCACGAGTGACGCTGCAAAAGCACGGCTTATCCGGCTTACTACACCGTTTCCGTATTCGTAACATTATTACAATGTGCGTTTAATTGATATATACTGCGAGATATTCTTCATATTTTTTGCAACTTATTCTATGTTTGTTGGTTGTATTGTAACAGTAACTGGATATATTTGTGGGTGTATTTATCAAGCATTAATGTACAACCAAATGTTTGCGTATGTGATGTTACAACAACACTTGTCGAACTCGCTATCACATTTAGATAGTAAACATGATTGAGTGTTCCACAAACGTTTCCATCAATCTAAAATATCAGTAAAATCGGCGGCAATGAAGCTAGGTCACTAATTCTAGTAATGATACGGGTATTTGATACACACGCGTTTACGTCACGACAAATGACAAGGAGGCCAAAAGAGAGATGAGTCATTATCGTTTCGATTCAGCCCGCAGGGAGCACTGAATTAAATTTATTAGCAGTGAAACAGATTGAAAAAGCAGACGCCCGTGAATCTATCTGTGGCACAGTGCCGAATAAACGGGAATGCCAATGATACAAATGACAGTTGTCCTTTTGGCCTGGCATTATGTAATCAGGGCATTGAGAAATAATAAAAGCACCACGAGTCGCCTGAGTATTGTAAATGTGATGCTGCTCACAAAAACGTTAATTTTCCAACGTACGTTTGGCCATTACGAAAAATTCATTGGTTCGTGATCCCGCAACTCATTCCTTTTTCCGAATGCAACTGATTGGCCATAATATGTTCGTGTTACTCAAACCCACACTCATTGAATAACTCTGCATTGATCCAGTCTGCTGGATATACGCGCACCCGGCAAAACTGATGCATACTTTATCATTTCACCTCCATTTATGCAACGAGTGAATCAAGTGCTCAAATGTCAAATGACATATTCAAGGTAATTGGAAGCGAAAAGATTGGATGGTTTCGGGGTGGAGGAAAACTCGCTAAGACTTCGGCGACTAAGTGGGGAAGTTTAAATGAGGCCAAATTCGTGCGATTTAACGTCTGAGATTTCGGTCTCGAAGATGCACACCTCTCAAGCGGAGTAAGTTCATTCACTGATGCGACTTTAAACGCTCTCGTGCAAATGGACCCTCGTCTACTTCACGTCTAATTGCTAGGCAAGTAGCCAACAAGTTTTCCTGCATGAATCTACTACCCGTAACTGTCGCCCTTGAAGTTCAAACGCATTGGACGAAAAGTACTAACCGAGCCAATTGAGTTTTACAATTTTATGAGGTCGACTTAGATATCCGTACGAGTAAAACTATCAGGCTAAGTGCGTATCGATTAGCTCGATGGCATTTTATCTGTCCTAGATTCTCTAGGGCGCAGTTTACAGTAGCTCGACACTGTAAACTGATGTCATAAATGAAGGTCGTTGCCAATGCTTTTAAATAAAATCAGCGAGGCACGTATTTAAACGATACTACCAATTCACCCCTGAAGCGGGGACTTAATTAAAGTTACATAATGAATTCTGTCGACCGGTACACTTAATTAATTGCAAAATTGATAAAACGCTGCCCAAGTTCTATTAATTAAGCCTCGGGGCGATTGCGACAAAATTGCTAATAGGTTTTACTACTACCACTCTGTCCTCCTGCGACCCGATGGGTATTCGTGTATTTTTTTTGTCCCCCTCAGTTTAATAGCATATACTGTTATTAAAACCGATCGGAGGAAACACGGCGCAGAGCGCGCATGCGATACTACACGAATCGGTGCAGCACACGTTAAACGCTCAAAATAGCGCCGGGCTCGACTGTAATGACTTGCGTATAGGACGAGCACCATCCACGGTAATTGTATACGTATAATGCAATTAAACGTTATCACATTACACTATATAGCAGCAGGGCATGATGTCTAACACGTTTACTGGCTCCTTTTAATTTATAACAATCGTGGATCTAGATGGGCGGCACCCAGGAATACCCGCTGATGTTGCGAGATGCGAAATAACCTTTTTTGTTTACTTTATAATACTTCTGTTTATGTATTCTCTTTGATTTTACAGCTTCGACAGCGACACTGCAAATAGTAGCGTCAGAAAACACAAATATTTTACCCGACTACTCTAATTTACTGAACTATTCAAATTTATCCTAGTTTATTTAAAGTATCACGCTTCGCGTGACGACTTTCTATACCGTAAATCCTCGAGCATTCCGAGATACACCTGCTACTTTTCAAGGAAAGAAAAGTAAAGGCGAAAAGTAGACTTTGAGCTGTTGTAAGGGATGATCGATCTGGTCGAGGTTGGTAAACTCGTCCCTTTCTACTACACTGGCTTCATCTGTCCCTTAAACTGGATTTACTCTGAGTTATACGACATTTTTGTCGTTTCGATTAGTTATCATCGTGAACGTGGATTTGAAAGCTCGTAGTATTATACTAATGGCATACTAGAACAGAAGTGGATTTCAAAAAGCAGATTTAAAAAATAAGCTAAAGGCAAGAATTTAATAAGCAACGCCTACTATGGAATTCTTTGGAAGCTCTCGTGAAAAGAGCGCCTTTCTAAAAGACTTCCACGAACGGAATTTCGGACGTCGCAGTTGGGAAGAGTTATGCGTAAAACGACATAACAAAATTCAGAGTTCAGAGGATGAAGGCGGAAACCTGATTAGAAATTCGCGCAGTAAATTTTTCGTGCGTAATGCATTTATATCGGGCGTGGAAAATATTGCGGACAGTGCGAGCTACGCATGCCGAGCATACGAATGAAAATTAATTAGCATTCCTGCAAATCGCGTGAGATGGAAATTAAAGCGGTCACCTCGAACTCTGCCAATAACTAGCGTCATCATTTTCGCGCGTGTATTATTCCCAATGTCGAGCGGCGAATATCATAATTGAATTCTTGTTTCCAGCTTGTACCTCTAAATGCATGAGCACTGTTTACCTTGTATTCGAATGTGTGTGCCACTGGTGGGAATGCAATTTTCGCGAAAGTCCCTATTGCCCCTTGATGCCCCTTTATGAATACTGAAAACAATCTACGTGTTTGCCCGACCAGAAGTGAAAAGGCGGTGGTACGAAATTACTCCACCAACAGCAGGCACACGTACCATGCGTTTCCAGCAAGCATTCAATGTACAAAGTACATACAAAGCAATACTCTCGCGTAAGAATTGCCCTTTAGAATGCTCCCATCACTCCAGACGAATAATTTTCGATAAAATCTAGTATTCCATCACAACGATTAAAGACACAATTCTTTCTTAGAAGCTTTCCTGGAATCCAGGATTCAAAGCTGCCCTTCTTGAAGGAATCATAGGGTGAACAAATAGATCGTAGGGGAATTTTTATTAAAGACGTACCATCCTGAGAGTGTATAGAAAAGCGGGACGAGCAAGGCAAGGCAAGGCCAAAGCACACAGAGGGAAATGTGGCCCCTAATCGGGCGAGTGCGCGCGCTAGCTGGATTCGTCAAATATTTAGCAGAGAATCTACCCACCGAGTTGATGCTGCTTGGAGGATATCTGGCTACGAGAGATTCTCGCCCTTCGAGTCTCGCCGCTACAAGTCGTTCGATTCAATTCGGCCGGAGCCGAGTCGATTCGAAGGGTGGTCTGATTAAATTCCTTCCGGAATAAGAGCGCGCTCTGCCTGCGAGAGAGAGAGAGAGAGAGAGAGAGAGAGAGAGAGAGAGAGAGAGAGAGAGAGAGAGAGAGAGAGAGAGAGAGAGAGAGAGAGAGAGAGAGAGAGAGAGAGAGAGAGAGAGTGAGAGTAAGATAGAAAAAGAGAAAGAGGTAGAAGCGCGAGAGGGGAATAGGGTGGAGGAAGAAAAGTCGATGGTCCAAGGGTGAGAAAGAACGGGCGATCGTACGAAGGGAGTGCTACGAGAAGATGGCCGACGAACCCTCAAAATCGTTGGAACAAAGGGTCCTCTCTCGATGCCACGCTCCCGCCATCGATTTGCCCACCAAGGGCAAAGACACTCGAGACTTTCCGCCTGCTGATCTGTACTCCATACGCCCTGATGGTACACACTTTCGGTGTCCCCGATAATTGGTCGATCTCGGGCTCGATTGTTCGCACTCGACTGACCTTATTACAGGAGAGGACGTCCTATGACGGTCTACTACTGTAAACCGACCAGTCCATTTCACGCGGCGCTACATCGTTCAGAAGCAGGGAGGGGGGAAAAAGGGCCGGGGGCGTAGCGATAGCAATGGCACCTCGAGTGCAATCAGGCCGGCGGCCATCGAAAGGATGCGAGGAGAGCACTTCCGCATCTCCGCGCAAAGAGCTGCCATCCTGAGGGGTTAATTGTCGATTGAACAGGGAGATGCGTCACGCGGCGCACCAGCGATTACGGTGTACCACGATGTGCGGGCGACGCCCGCTTCACGGCTACATACAAGGTTACAGGACACACGCTTTGTGCCTATAGGAATATCGCTGCCTTTACCTGGACACACGTAACCACGTACCACGGAAACAATGGAGCATGGTTACACCATTAATCGGCCCGGTTCTCGCGCATTGTCCTCCCGTCGAGCGTGCACGTCCAGCCGCTCCCGGGGTTGTTACCAGCCAACGCGATTTCGGAGCAAGACACACACACACACGCGCGCGCGCGCGCGTACCACACCGAGCCGGGCAAGCGAGAGAACCAGATACAGAGAAACTGGCTTGCTAAGGAATATACATTGTGCCTCGCGCAAATTCCACTGGAAGGGAAGCCGATTATCTTAGCCAAACAAAGAACAGTTTGTCGTCCTGCCACGATTATGTTAAGAAATTGTGCTCGCGCGAGTCCGCGCCCCTCGTACCCCTGGAATGCGCTACGAGGGATGCCAGCTCTTATTGTTTCGTAACGACGCCACTACTGCTAAAGTGTACAATTATTGGCACTTTAAGTCACATTCCAAGAATACCACTCATGTTTTACGTATACTTTCAGAAAAGAGACAAGAAACTGTGCGAATACCTTACTGAGTTCCTTTTAAGTTTGATGGAATACAAACGATTTAACATTTGTTAAATTGTACAGGTTTTTAACTTTTGAGCTTGAGAATTGAGATGAAATAGATGATGTGGTGATGCGAGAGAAATTGGAAGAAATTCGAGTAGGTGATAGCCACTTGACTGGCAAGCATCTGACAGTGGTGGACTTACGGGTTCACCGGGACATCCGGTTTCTTTCGCGAGGTCACCGATGCCTACCACTGCACTGCGACATCCTGGCAGAGCACCCGAACGCAGCTGCCGCGGCAAAAAGTCCGGCCTTCCCTGGATAATAAAAGTGACGCGCGCGGATCGCCGCGGCTCCGCTTTTTTTCCTCCCGGAAATCTGTGTGCGAGGCTACCGTGACGTTATACTCGAGCAACTGGTCTTATACTACGATACGAGTGCCTGCATCCGGATTGCTCTCTCACGCAAGTGAAATACGATGTTGCGAATACCACCAACTCCTCCCGGCGGACAAAAATAAATTCGCCACAATTCCCAGAGTAATTCTTCTCGTGCACCCGCAGAGCAAGCAAGCGAGAGAGAGAGAGAGAGAGAGAGAGAGAGAGAGAGAGAGAGAGAGAGAGAGAGAGAGAGAGAGAGAGAGCTTGATTTGGAACAGCGAAAATTTAATGGACGCTTGCCCCGAGGAAAATCTGTCAGTTGGGATTTTTGTTGGCACCCGAACTAGCTTTTCAATTAAACACGAAAGCATCGATGACGATACCGAGTTTAATTCCTATTGCTACGTCTCATTGGTTCATTCCAACGGTATAGCAAATTATCATGAACGACTTTGCATGCAACAGTAACATCAACCCAACGTGGTTTACTGGACCCGCATAAAGAACTGCATTCCGCTCGATATCACTCGCATTTCCGATTTCCAATTCCTTTGAAGGCACCATGTGCTTACGCAACATCAATTGACAAATAAATTATCCAATACATATTTGAATATCTATTTCGATCAGTATTTCAAGTACAACTAAAACCTAATCCCGAGAACAGGAAGCTGCGTGTTCTATTGTAGGATCGAAGCCAGTTCCAGCAATCTACCGGCAAACCGGGAGAGTCCTTCCCGTCGCGAGCAAAGGACGGATGAAAGAACATAATGGTGCACAATCAACTCGCTCGCCCTGTGCACAGCAGTGATCCAATGATTGCGTGTGCCGATGCCGATGCGATATGGCCTTGCCCCGTTCAATTTGGTCCCGATGACGCAGTGAAATGTCGTGTTCCGAGGAGGTAATGATGTTTCGCAGGGAAAACATGGGAGTGAGATGAATCTGCAGTGCAAGGGAGAAAGAGTGCGAGAGAGAGGAGAATAGAGTCTGGATTCAAAAGCCATGCAGTTGGCTGATCCCGTTCAATTGGATTGCATGATGCTGTCTAGGAAGGGATGTTGTTCACAATTGACTATAAACATAAACTATGAAAAACGAACTATCAAATGTTAAAATATCACTACAAACATCAAGTTCACTGGGTCATTAAATGGAGTGAATAGAAGGGAAGACGCATTAAGGTTACAAGAGCATGGACACATTGGCATTGCTTGGATTGAGAAATGTCCGAATTGGCATCGAAGCGGAAAGCCACAGGATAGAAGATATCATTCCCGTGGAAGAGGAATCTCGAGAAGTTGGTGGGGTAGGAAAATACCGAGCGTTCAGTAACCCGTAATTAATCCGGGGTCCGACGCTGAAGGGGGCGGGAGGCATTTCTCTTTTATATCGTGTTCCGTCGCGGCACGTAAAGGTGCATTTCACAGCTCGCCGGGGTTGAATTCGATATTCCTGAATGCCAGCGTTGGTGCGAGACCAATTTATTAAGCGATTTTCCTCGTCGCACCACCCTCATCCGGTCCTGCATTTCCCTCTTACTATCTCACTCGTACACCCTCCTCTCTTTTCGGCTGGTCTTTCTCTCTTTTATTTCCTGATTTCTCGTCGACAATTTTAAGCAGCCGCCGTTATCGTTGCCAGCTCGAAGCTCCGCCCGGCGGCAGCTACGGCAAGCAAGCCCGGGAGTCGCTTTAATTTCGTCGAGCACCCAACGAATTCCAGGGGAGGAAACAGCCGGCCGGCCACGTAGAGCTAGCTCTGCGCGCACGCTCGCGCGACGTCCTGCTTGCCACTTGCAAATCATCCAATTAGGATAATCCGACCAGGATTGCGTGCGGCCAAGCTTCAAGTCCGTTATCAAATTCTATGAGGCACACAGCTATATCCTGACAGATTGACCGCTGTTTACGAATCGATAGTTAATAGCTACCCAACGGATCATCTCACATTATTACATGCTTTTATATTAGCAATGGTACCGAAATGTGTTCAGTCGGTACTCTTTGCTTAATTAAACTTTTTAATTATACGTCAGGTGTATGCTACGAATGACATTCCGCTTGCAGTGGCGTACGCGAGTAAGGCTCGATAATTTGAAAATCGAGGAAAAAATAAATCCTCTCACGCCGCTTTTCAGCAGGTTCGCAGAGATGCGTGGCTTTGCGCAACATGAATTTAATATCTGCCGGTGGAAGCTGCACTTTTGCTTTGTTCCTTTCGTTCATTTTCGCTTCGTAAAATATGAAACCGCGTTAACGAGTCAATACATCGGCATTCGATATATGCGAAACGTTCTATTCGGAAAACCGACTCTCGACAATTATGTACCGAGCAGCTTAAGTATTTGCAGTTCAGTTCGGCTGTCAGTTTTGACTCTAAAAGCAATCTCGTTTCTAAGACGCAGCTTTGAAACTCAAGTTCAGTAACTCTGTGTCTGACTATATAGTAAAGGAAACTTTTGCGCAGGTCGCAATGCAAGAGGTAGGAATTTCACGGTCGCGAAACTTCGAATTGTACGTGAAAGACGATTGTTCCTTCTTGGTTAAATTCTTTACAGACTACTAATATTAAAATTCTTTCAACTTTGTATCTATTAACCACTGGACTATACTTTCTTGCAATTAGCTTGAAGTAAGCTTGTTCATGTTCGTATAATATAAAATTAGTGCTATCCAAAGGCGATTCTTAAGGTTGGCCAAGGCGAGCCAACATTTCAAGGCGAGTCTTTCAATCGAGCTGCCATTATTTCAATTCCGTGGAAAACCAATTATGACGTAAACCATAAGGGAGACAAAAGAACGCGGCAGGCACCGCGGAAAGAAAACGGAGCCTCGAGAAGAGCAGTGCGACTACCTCCGAGAACAATCGGCCAAGGAAAAGCGAAGGAAAGCCAAGAAAAAGGGAGAGAGAAGAAAAGGTAGTCTACGTCGGGAAGGAATTTAAATTTTTCGAGTGCCGACAAGCCCTCCTGTTAGCAATCAACGAAAATTGTGGTTACTCGCTGAACAAATATTCTACCGCAATTTTCCCGAGAGAAAATGAACGTTACGCTTTTTAAATGCCAACAGTAACTGGTGTGGCCAACAATTCTGCAATGTCGACGGTGATTTCTTAATTTGGGCGCCACCATCCTAGATTGGTCCATTGTTTCCAGCTAGATCTCACTTTTATCAAATAATTGTAGCAATAGAAGAGGCAATATCTATATTTTTCTCGTCTATCGGAGAAATTAATAGGACGACAGATGCGTAGAAGCAAACAGCGGATCGTAACTTAATCAGCCACGCCGGACCACATCGAAAAATAATCTGAGAGGGCTGACATGTGATTCACGAATAAATCTGATGGATAGAGGTCCCATTGAATGTGATAGGATCGATCTATCCCCCCGAATATGCAGCGAAGGGTGAAGAAAAACAAGGGGCCAGCATCCCTCTCGGGCCAGATATGTTATCCTCCCCAAAGAAACTCATTTTGATGATCATCCGAGCAGACGGGCCGAGAAAAACTGTAGCGAGAAATGATTTGAAGGCGGAAGAACTCTGTTCTTGAAATACCTAAATCTTTTATGCATTAGCAGCTCCTTCTCGCCAAAAGATCTGGTTCGATAAGAAGAAAAGTTTACAATATCATTATTTCTTCAATTTTACAATAATATCTTAGACAGTTCTTCAATTGTGTCAGAATATTATTTGCTCATTTAAATGAACAGTCGATTAATCAAGGTAGTATTCAAATACGACAGTGGAGGGTCTTTCAAATTATGACTGTATTAAATTCGGTGTCCCAAGGCGATCTTAAGGGGATCAAACGTCCGCAATCCTCCCTAAGCTTGGGTAAGGGGGGCATCCAAAAACAGTAAGAGCAATAAGTAACAGGATCATATATCGAGTATCAAAGGTGGGTCGGGAGAAATGGCACGTGTCAACTGCTACGGAAATCAAGGGTAGTCGAGTGAAAGACAAGGGAAGCTGCGCGTTGCCACAAGAGTCAGACCAGAGGAACTAGGCAACCAGGACAGAGATAATTTGAAAGCTGGTCCTCGAAGGGGCAGCGCGCTCGCGTAAATGGCCCGAGTATCACGGTGATCCCCTATGGAGCCCGATGGAACCCGTAGGCCTTTACAAGATGATCGTCTTATCGTTCCCCCCCTCGGAGGGGTGGGTGGAATTCCACCCGCGAGACAAATAAAGGTGAGATCAATGCCAGACTACCCATTTGCCAGCGTACAACCCGGAAGTCCAATGGTCACGTCCGACTTTTCCACGAGAAGGAGAAACAAGGAAAGTCTTCCGGGAGAAGCTGCCACTTGTGACTCCTCCTCGGCGGAACGTCCCTTCGCCGACGAGAGACGAGCGACTCCTCTCTTAACTTAAGGGTGAAAGGATCCGCCACTGGAAAAGGGACAGTGGCTTCGACCTTCGACTCCCGACGGAAACTCATCGGCCTAATGAAGCCAGAGAAGTTTCTCTCGCCAGCTTAGTAGTCGTTTGCGTTCGACATGTACTCTGGCACGGCTACCCTTTTTTTTTTCCTCTCCTGTCTGTTGAAAGACCGAACGAACAAACCTGTCACGATCAATCGCGCCTCACTTTTCCCGTTCCAATTAGCGGGAGCAGAGCGGATCCTCGCCGATCGAGTGCCCCGATTAGCCGGATATGAGTAAAGTGTTTTTACACCGACGATCGTGAATGGCCGCGTTACTATATTGTGAAACGCCCATTACACCCCATTACACGCGCATGATTAATGATCATGCTTTCCCCTGGTACGCCAAATTCTCTGATGCTTTTAATCGAAATCATTCTTGCGCGTTCATTCGAGCGGCCACCATTAATTGCTCGTCGGATACGAGCGTCAGAGGAGAATGTCCTGCGGAGGTTATCACTCCCCTCTGATAGGCATCAATCCTGCTTCCCTTTCGGATTGTATTTTCGCGCGACGCTAGCGGGCCAAATCATTAATAACCTGTATTAAGTTTCCCTTCGAACACTGGCAAATCTCCCCCACGGTTAAAAATGACGTTGTTACTTTGGCAGTCTGTCAGAGACCGCTCTTCATAAATGTCAGACTCGGCTTCCCGCTAAATGCACTTGAGTTTACAACAGACACTATATAATAAAATTCCCCGCAATGATTGTACATTAAACGGAGAGTTATGGGTATAAATGATTGGACACTTTTGACGGAAAGCGTGTAAGAGATTGATGATAATTTTGACTTGTAAAGTCATCGTCAAAGACGCGAGAGTTCTTGCATGCTTGAAAAAGGCGGCTAGATTATCTCAAACGGGCTTGATGGCTCTACTGATTTACATGGAAAATAAACAGAGGGTAGTTTCCTGAGGGAAACTTCTCAGACAGGAGAGATTGCGCCTCGCGTGGGTGGAACTCGTAGTTTCAGCAGTGTGTTTGCTGGAGCACTCTTGAATTACAGGGAAAGTTCGGCAGGTCAAAGCCACCGGCTTTGATATGCATATTATAAACGGTAACTTTGTCACCATCGTAACGGGCCGCACGCAATACATACACATAGTACTATCATTGAGAGGAGGCTACGCAAAATTTGCACCGACCGCACTGGTGGTTCGCAGTGACGAGCGCTAAATAGTCGCTTCATCGCGAGCTCGTTAGCAGAAATTTAATGCTAAAGCCATCGCGAGAACTTTAATGAAGTGCATCATACCCCCGGTTTTCCCCAGTCCCCTGAGCACCACTTGATCATGCCGAATTTCCTACGAGGGAGAACACGCATATCTTCCCCCCTATCATACACTCACTCTCTCTCTCTCTCTCTCTCTCTCTCTCTTTCACGATGCGCGTGCGCCTCGAAAATTTCGCAAAAATTCCATGGAGAAGCCAATAAAACCGTATTACTTCTCTCGCAGCGGTGGGAAATTCGAGCGTGGCAAACAAAAATTCTTGCTTACGCCCAACCCTCCGTTCTTACGCAATATGGATGGATAAAAATCTAGAAATTCCCGGCTCGAGGGAAGAATGGTCCGGAGAAGTCTGTATTCGAGTAATTTTCTGAAAGGCTCGACTTAATCAACTTGGGAGAATCGGGCTCATCCTAGTATGTCTCACCATCTGACCGTGAAGACTTTATCGGGCCCGGTATTTCTAGAATTCCAATGGCGCACACTTCGTCTTTTTAGAGCCTTATCGCCGACTATAAAACCAGGGACTCGACCCGCTTACAGCGCACTCTTTACAGCCCATTCGCCGATTTCACCTGCTACGATACTACTGCCTACTGTCCAACATACACATACAGTTTCACAGGGTGGATCCTTCGGTGGTAGATTCCATGACACAGGAGCAATAAAACTCTCGGTATATACGCTTCGGGGTTTCTTGGAAAATGATAAATCGCGCAGGTACATTTGAGAAATGGCTGGGGATGTTTATGAGATCCTGCGGAAGTGCAAAGTGGGCTATTCGTTCAATTGAATCCAACAAATACCTCAACAAACACTCTACATATGAATTAAACAAAGTAATTGGAATGTGAGACTCCAAATATTTTGTTTGTACATCTGATCTTCCTTCATTATTTTTGTGCCAGAAATTGTGGCCCTAAAGTTGTGCCACATGTTAGGATACAGGCTGTAGGTGGGACATTATCCCGTTAGAGACAACGAACGAAGGAGGATGAAGGGTGTTGTGCGAGGGTGGAGCAAGGTCGTAGCAAAGGGGCGAGAACGAGGACAGCCGTGCTTTCGCTATTTATCGAGGCACTGCTGGTCGGCGGAAATAGAATTTGGCGGATTTTTCGGGGCACAGCACACTAAGAGCATAAAAAAGCCTCGCGTCCCCCTGTGCTACGATCAGGTGCTCTCGCTTGGATAATAATAAAAAAAAGGTGAAGCACCGTGCTACTCACTCTCGCCCCCTACATACACGGATGAAAGGACGCATCCATAATTTTTCCCAGACATTTTATGAGATACAGTGGGAATTCACCGATGCGTCGACTCGTTAAGCTGCTATTTTTTTTTTTACACGCCGAGTTACCGAGCGATGTAGGGCGCCAGATAATATGCGTGTGTTGTTTTATAGCGAATGTGGAACGAATTATAAGCCGGGAGCCTAGTCGAAACTTGTTAAATATTAACTTGCATTTTTTGTGTAAGCTTGCAAAATTATTTCTTCGAAATAGCTGCGGAAGAAATTTTCTGGGAGATTATTTGCGTCGATAAAACCAAGCAATAGCCGTATCATAAACTGGTAAACGATCTTCTGTTTTCAAGCATGATATTCGCAAATCCAGCGGCAACTTGATCTCAAAGGAAGGCAATACTGGGCAGCATAAGGGAAGAAGACTTAATAACGTTCAGGAGAACAGTGGGTTGGTATTATCTTTGCAAGCATATTCCCTCGATAGCGGCACGCATCTCCGAAGTATACTAGCTACAATACTAGTCCGATAACTAAGGAGTATATAAGAAGAGTAGGGATGAAGACAAGAGCCGGCCTCTTCTGGCAGTAATCACGTTGAGAGGATCAAAGTGACCGTATATCGTGCTGCTCGTACCACCAACTTTCTCATCGTTCCCTTCAATTGCTCTCGACGATATTGCAGACATACGAGTTGATTGTAATTCCACGAGCTTTCCACGTGTTTATTGAAAAGTCGTACGTTTGTGAAAATGTTGGATTTACATTCCCAATAAAAGGAAAGCGAACTCATTCAGAATACTCCAACTCCATTTGCTCCCTTTACGTTCTCCACATAGAACTCATCACTATTAATTGTCACAGGAGTTTGAAATAAATTTGGCGAACTTCTGAAACATGCCGGTGCTTACTAAAGCTGACTCGCTATGCCAAGGGAAGCAGTTAAACAGGCGGATATAACTCATAAAAGGGTGAAATGAGATTGCGTTTCACCATTTTCCTTCACCCTAGCCATGTTTAACTGTTTCCTCGTTCTCTCTTTCTCACTGGGAGTGAACATATACGTGAGTAAGGGTTGGCCCTAGTCCTCGTCATGCTCGTCAGTCGCGGAAAGGGAACCTGTCGTACGCTTCGACGCTTTTGGCAATAAAGAATCCCGGATAGATAGGTGAGTGTAACGCTCGAACACGAGAAAAAAATGCGAGCGTACACGTGTGCGTAATGGCATAGCGAAAAAGCAAAATCTTGTTAACCGAGAGAGAATAGGAACACCGTTGAATTCAGCATTTCCATTTCGACGTATAATTCCAGGTACTTTGCGATACGGACTTGCATCACTTTGGGGGGAAAAATGACGAAGAGACTTCAATTGCTTCCACCGCCATACAATTCAGGAATAATGTCATAAAGTCAGAAGGTTCGAGTAACTTTTGCTGTTCCAATTTCAACGGAAAGTAGAATAGGATTGAGTTTTTTTCAGAGAGCAGGAGTGGTAAACGGAAAAGACTCAAATAATCCGAGAAAAGTCGATTGTAATCAAAAGGCAGAATGTGTGAAATCACACCAGAAACGTTTAATCCTGGAAAGCTCGGCTCTACGTAAATAATTGAGGACACTCGCTAAATGACTTGAGGATAAATGAACCATTCACTTGGAGAAAGAGAAAGAGAAAAAAAGGAATGGACAGACAGATACGCATACAAATGTATGCTTGGATGGCAAAGGGGCTAATCTAATTACAGGAGCGATTCAGGAGGCTTTTAATCGCGCAAGCGACAGGGCTCGTTCGGCGTCCTTTCATTTTCTAAAGTGCTGCTACTTCCTGGCAACTCGTATGTTTATTCATCCAGCCAGCGGCCATTCGACACACAACTGTCTGGCCTCCGGTAAGCCGGTGGCTTTTCTTTCTCTCGCTCTCACCAGAAAGGGAAACAAATGAAAGGTTTGTACTTGACCTGCCAGACATTTGGAAGTTATCGTATTCCATGGAAGTTAAAAAGTGGCCAGGACCGTGTCCCTACTAGCATAGTAGCTACTACCGTCGTGTCCTTCGTCAGACTCCTGTCAGCCGGGATGATCAGAGCAGGACTCTCGAAAACGCGGCTTTTCCTAACTGGCAGTAATTCTTAAGGCCTCTTATCTCAACCACCCACGAGGGTTCCAAACAGTCCGACGATGACGTAAACATCAGCACATGTCACGCTCCAGGCCGAGATTCCCATGTACTGGAACTACCCGCTTTCTATTTCGGGAACACCGACGCGAACGCTTGAAAAACGAATCCGGCGAAGACAGCGATGAGATCCGTTTCATAGTACAAAAAAAAGTTGCTCTTCAAGCTGGCCATTGTCGACAATAGTAGTCCAGGATTTTCCGCTAAGGTTAAATCTACGGGAATAACGAGACGTCTGGATGAACTAAAATATAGTAGATGAAATGTAACTGGACGCGGGCACCAACATAAAAGGCCTTTAATGCTCTTTTCTTTCTTGGTTAAATAAAGCCGCCATACTGTTCTACCTCTCGAGCTGATGGTCGCACACAATGTTCTCTTAAAGCAGAACGATGCAAGTAGAATTTAAAAGAACCATTCTGCTTGACTACACTTTATGAAGGATTCCAACGAAAATTATTCTATGAAAATCAGACAAGCGTGTACATAACTATAGTAATTGACTTCCCGAAAAATCGTTAGGTGTCCAGACAAAGATCGTAATTCCCTAGACTCTCATTCGAAAAGCTCATTCGCGTGGCGCATATACCCTCGAAACAATGTGATTCGTCCTCCATGATACCGTCGAAATTGGAACGGTGGTCCTTGGGATAGCATTCGCGTAATCAGCTGGTCGCGATATGTTCGTCGGTACGTGACGAGGTAGGCGATAGCAAATATTCATGTGTATCCGGACGCATCAAAGAGGAACGCTGGAGGCTTGTTAACATAGTCGACCTTACCTGCCAACGTATACGTATACACTGGTTATGTATAGATCGTCTACACATCGATACACGACACAGCGACAGAGCACATTTGTGTACATACACATATCTCCCTAGTATCCACCCCGGAGAATCAAATTTACCTATTCCAGTGAACGCATTTCTCTCATCTCGAGGAGCATTCGGTGTCCTGAACAAAATTGACCTAGCTTTTGGTTTGATGAAGTGACACTATTACCACCCACCTCGACCAGCAGGGAAATGTGACTCTCACAATTTCAATTAAAGTTAATATTTAAGCCTGCACGAAACTCCTGGCATACATTGAGTAATGTATACATTGTACTGATATTAAGTCTACTTAATGTCGCTGAGCCGACGAGGACAGTCAAATGTGTGCAGTAATTAAAGAGTCATGAACTTACGAAATCGTTTCTGGTATCAGTGGCCGTACAATAGTGGGCAGTCTTTGCCTTTAAAATTTTTCGATTTTAACAATCGGATTCTGTCAGCGAAACACAAACAAAAGCTCCGGTACAGTGAAAAATTTGGACGCACAAATCGGATCGGATAGCTCAGCGTGTACGGTTTACGTGCACGTATCCGATGGTAAACACAACACCTGCGAGAGCATTCGCGGATCTATTTTCCCGAATTGAGTTGAAGCGCTCCGAAAAAAATCTCTCCAGCCGCGAGCTTCTACGTTTTTTTTTTTTCACCGAGGGCTTTGTGTCTTTGGAAATCCAATTACACAATCCCCTTTCCGCAATTTCCGGTCATCCTTTCAGATCAAAAAAAGGCATTTACAAGTGAAATGTTCAAATGATCGTGAAATCTAATACCCACGCATCGTTCCCGTTATATTCCCGTATCAGCAAGTGGCCATTGCTCCGTCATCTCTACAACATACTGGCTGCTGCACCCGACGCTCGCCCAATTTATCGCTGGCAACGCAAAACTTGTATATCATACGGCACCACGCTCCATCCCTCAAAAATAATGGCTCCCGAGAACGTGCTATACACATCATCTGCGATGTACCAAGCGGAAGGTAGGAATACCTTTACGTTTTCTACACCAATGGAAATTCACCGTTGGCACAATCGCCAAAGTAGCGAAACAAGAGGAAAAGAGTGGGACAGTGCAAAGGCTAATACCATTGCAAACTTTGCGATCGAGCACGAAATCGAATTAGCTAATACAAAGTTCCGCAAAAGCGATCTTTCACCCGGTGAAAATTAACGACCACTCGAGTCCACTAACGAAGTCAGTCCTCTAAAAACAGAGATCCATCCGCAACAGTAACTGGTAAACGGACTTTAGCAATTGCGGGGCCTATTTTTTCAGGGAAGAAATTCTGCCCCTGGTAATTACCGCTCAGCGCTCTCTCACGTATTACCGAGGGCCAAGCGACGGATTATCCTCAAGCGGAAGTACGAGCGTAATGAAACGGGGATTACCTCAGATTCGTTTAATTACAGCGTTAATTTCTCCGGCAACGATTGCCGGAGCATTAGTCAGGTTGCTGCCGCGAGTGGAGAAGCAGTCGCAGGGTGAAGGAGTGGGTAGCGCGTAATGGTAATTGCTTTACGTCAACGAGACAGGAAAAGCCATGTTCTTTCCCTCGCGCAAGAGACGCTTGCCCGTATTTTCCAGTGTGCTGGCTGATAGGACGGCGAATGATAGTAATAGCGGGCGAAATCGCCGGTCCAGCAGTATTCACTGGCAAGTGGCGGACGACAAACTAAAAGCTTCTTTCCCCCTCGGGGCGATACGAGAGGGCCAACAAAGGGATGGCGAATGACAGGAGAAGAAAGAGGGGGAGGAGGGATGCGGATGGGACGAGCTCGGATGGAGAAGAAAAGCGAGTGAGAGGAAGTTGCTGAATAAAGTCGCGACCACTCGACGATGTGCGCGGCAACAACGATGGCGAAAGTGCTGTGTAAATGTGCTCTTTAATTGCATTATCATATAGAGCCACGACTTACCTTCGTTGCATCTGCTGGTCTGGACCAAGGAGGAGTCATTATCTTCGAGATGCACCGACTCTACGGTAACAATGCCACCCTAATGAAACGTTTCTTCTCAGTGCATCGCTTGCCTTCTCTCAGCTGCAACTTCAAGTACCAAGGCTCGTCTTCTTCACGGTAAATGTGCGTCTTGCAGACTCCGAATATCACTTAACGTATAGCTGGCTCTCGGGAAACCTTGGTCACTAATTGGCTCGTTTAATCTGCAACATGGAATACCAAATTGCAGACGATATTAATAAAAGTATCCTTTACTAGCCAATCTACAAAAAATTCAAGCAAGCAGAGTATTTTATATGTCTCGAACGATTGTTACTACTTCAATCTTCGAAGTATTATGCCACGAACTATATTCCTCAGTCCAGCTTATTGAATTGAAATACCTTCTCCCCTCTATCAGTCGCTTTACATGCTCACACAATCGCGTTGCACATGGGAGAGCCAGCGATCGATGCGACACAGTGAACAGAGGAGGATTTAAGTGCATACTGCGCACAGTCTATTCCAGGCAATGTACAATTAACAAACGGTTACAACTTCACCCTTTTTCTCATGGCTGACTACGAACGCCGGCCTCTACTTACCCCTGTGGAGTGACGCTTACATTGCCTTGCCCCTAAAAACTTACTTCACGCACGCACGTCTTTCAAAAAACATTTAACGACGCGTAACCCTACTGACATTCGTGCCACGTGGACTATCTGTCGATTCTATTATATTCTCGACAAGTTCCTAATGTCACGTGCCAGAGAAATAAAAGTTTCAATGTGATTTGATATACTTCATAGATATCGTGCAATGGGAGAAGTTCACGACCCTTCTATAACTCAAGTCCCGATTATCTAGGTTAGTATTTCGATTTCCTCGGTGCAAGCCGTACAAAACGAAGACACAGGCACAGTGTATAAGACGCAGAGGTAAGGTGGCCGCAGGGTTCACATGGAATTTACGTCGATCGTGCGAAACACTCGCGCGTCGGAAGTTATTACCGGTGTTATGCATATTTGAGCCCTGTTTACGGCGCGTTACTCCTTAATCGTGAGCTCCAACGACATTTACTGTGCCTCGGGATCCACATGCATATGCACGCATTTACGTAGAAAGGGGCGTGTGTGCGAACACGCGATGTAGAGTAGAAGTCGAAGCAGTGAGCGTGGCCACCAATGCAATGCAAACGAAACAAACGGTCGTACACCGGTCACGACGTAGCCCTGGCCTGCTCTCATGTTTACTCTTGAGAGATTCAATGAGTGCAGTTGACTTGCAACCCTTTACCGCCGTTGGCTCAAGGCGAATTCATTCGAGCACTTCTATCCTATTGGCTTATACGTCTCACTCACACTCCCATTCTTACGCGCACTCGCCTTTTAAGCTCCACTTCTTGAGCTTCCCGATGCTCTTACCAGACTGGAGTTACACTTGTTGCCTTTGAAGTAGTGTTAGAGTTTGGTGTTTATTGGGCTTGCTGACAGAGACGTATACTTTAGTGAGACTATCTGTTGCGAATCCACGCTTCAGTATGAATCAAAAGATACTATTGTCGACTAAAGAATGGAATTATATAATGGGATAAAAATCGCTTAGTTGCTCGATGCTCGAAGAAGGTTAGACACCGAAAATTCAATTGTAAGAAATGCTTGGAAGAAGAAGAAAGTGCTCACGTAAGGGTGAAAATACAAGAGCAAGAATGAGGAACGTGAAACTGCACGATAAGAATCTATATCTTTGTATCGAGGCGCGGAGTTAGGAAAGAGGGAAAAGAAGAACTGGCAGAAATGGGATAAATCGAGGATGGCTGATGCAGGGACTCGGTTGTGTTTAAGGCGTTACCCAATAAGTGGGTTTAACTTCACCCTTTTCCTGCTCACTGGTCATGGATGGCATCGATCCACTCCAGCCCAGCCCATCCCTCTCTTTCCTCTTAGCCGACGAGTCACGTGTAACCACATGCAAGCTCTAGCTCACTTTCAAACTCTCCGATTACTACGTACTCAAAATCACTCGGCTTCACCGGACGCGAATATCTCTCGACCTTTCGAAACGTTCCACTTTAAAACATTCCTCTCTTTCAATTTCAGTACTCGCAGAATCTGACCACTGAATGATCTGTCTCGCTTTCAATTAAATGCTCGTGGAGCTTGCAGCGTAACGGACCTACAGATTCCATTAACTTGATGGATTGTTCGATAGAAATTAATTGAACACTATCACGGAACACTTATGGGGTGCGAGTGATCTACAAACTCGCCGTGAGAAGTAGAAAGTCGCGTTTCTCGATAAGGAGTTTAATCTGCCACTCTAATCTCGACCGAAGTCCGGATCGATTAACATCGCTTACCAGGCAAACCGTAATTTGTTGAATGGTTATTTATCTACCTCGTTGGAACAGATTATTACTCATGATTATTTAGATCGACTAAAATATATTAATGTCGAAGAAGCTGCAATATCAATTGTACAATAAATAGTATATTTTCCTTTGAATTGCCTTTGCGAAGAAAGCTTTGTGACAGTGGCTTTTAAGTAATACTATGTCTAAGTTAATGTCTGTGTTGAAAGGTTCGCTTTTGCGCTACTTGACATGCACGCACGAGCTTTCTCCAACTACTTATTTGTCTATCTGAGTTGCTTTCCGAGAGCTTGTACCACACACGCCAGTAGACTTGAGTGCCACAGTGCATTCTATTGTATTACAAGGTAAGAGATTTGCTACATGCACGCAACTCCGCCATTTACCTGCAAGCCACCGTTGTAAGGTAGAAGTCTATAAAGTCCCTTTCAAGCGGTTTTATCAGCCGGTGTAATTGACTTGACTTACAATATATTAACAGCCATCACGAGACAACAAGATCGCTCTCAGGCTCAACACGTACGCATGCCGATACTTCCTAAACCGGCAGTGTAACCGGTATCGTATGCAATCTCACTCGCTGAATACAGACAGCCAACTTAATTTACGAGGACTCTCGTCTAATGCGTTATCCGAGCCCACTCCACCTTCGACTTCCGCCGGGCGATGTGTACAGACACCTTCCCTCATGTAAACTACTTTTATGCCAGGGTTCATATCTCGCGATACGATTTCCGTGATTATCCTAGCATACCTTGAGAACCTGCATACCTGCAGGAAGGTGTCGCCATAACTCACGAATACCGGAAGTATCTACCTGCTACTCTACAAGATACACTCTTCCGATGCCAAAAACACGTTTGCATTTTTTTAAGCAGTGAAACGAGTCTAATATCGATATATTGGATTTGTGTCGAAGCTGGGGATTCGTATGTTTGAAGGTATCAGAAGGATATTAAAGGCTTTGCTGCTTATCCAAGCTCATCAAGGATAGCATGAAACCTGTGCAATATCCTGTCCGATGGGGAAAGCACGCAGGACTGTGAAATCGGTGGCGATGTATCTGACGTGCACGCAGGAGATATGAGCAATTAATACTTGTACACTCGGATGAACAGACAGCAGGATTCAGTCATTAGTGATCCTCGACTCTGCCAGTTTTTCATATCGGGAGTGGATGGATGCAATCTCTCTTGGCGCGCGGGCATCACGTAGTACCCATCTATCTTTGGCACGTAGGAGTGTGCGGCGAGGTCCGAGGGACCCTTTGCTAACTGGCTCGCACATAGGCATCGGACTCTATAGCCACACAGCCTGCTAGATAATGCTCACTGAGAGTTCGTAGCACTTTACGCCACTTGTTGCTGGATACTTCAATGACCGATTAAAGTCTTTAAGCCTACCCATCCTTATACGTATCACTAAGATATACTCCAATAGAAAGTTTTTACGATACCTGCGGAGAATTACTCATATGGTTTTCTTACGAAGGAGAATAATTTATAGAATGTTTGATAGCTCCGGTTGAATAATCATACGATCAGTAATATTGTTCGGGGAATTATTGAATACGGTCGATTGGCATTACTGATATCAAGACATTTGCATGTGACCGCTCGCGCAAGCGAGACTTTCACTCTTGATCGGATTTGTACCACCTACTATCATGATGCTCGTATATGCCTGCGACCATTTGCGGTTGTCTTGAGATTGTTCAAGATTGAGAGAAGGAATGTAAATTTCTCACATTTTCACCGGATCTATGCTTTCTGCTACTAGTAATATTCGATTGATAAGTGGTTCTATCGTGTCTGAACCATTCCAGAGAGAGTGACATAAAAAATCAACAAGGTTCAATCATATCGAAGCTTTTAACTCGTATTTTTGTATTGTGTTCCAATAATTCGTAACGCCAGTGAGCGGAAAGCTAGTATGAAAAAGACGAGGATAATTAAAATCGTGCCAGGCCAATGGGAAATTGGGGAAATATTCTTTATGACTGGATTACGGCCACTCGGGCGGTAGAGCGCAAATGTTCGAAATTATACATCAAATATTTCTCTGCACACGTATAACCGGTGGACTAAAATATGCCAGTGAATAATACGAATATTGGGTAGAAGGGTGTCACGTCTATGTGTGTGAGGAGATTGCGTAATAGGATCGCGTTTCCCCGGGAGAGCGTGTTACAGGAACAAATGCGGCCTGTGAACGGCTAAATGCTTACCGCGGAATTCAATAAATGTTGCATGCATCGGCTCTGAAATGTTAGCTCACCAGCACACGGTATACGGATGTACGTACAGGCTGTCCGAATCTTTCTTACACATGATTGATGCCAGTTTGAATGGCCGGAACGCTTAGCATCGCCGGCACATTTCACTCAGCCGTGCTAACTCAGCCAGTGATAGTTCAACCTCCGACCACTAAACGGAGAGCACTGCTCCAACGCAAATGTCCGATTCATTTATTTCTCCCGTCGATTCACCTCGAATGTGAATCATTTAATGGGAAGTTTCGGTGGCTCTGCGACCACTAATGTAAATGGGAATGGAAAAGCTGAACGCAATGGATGTAATGAAGTTCACTTGTCCGAACAACTTGCTCTCAAGCACGGATACCTCGCGCACCCCTCTATGTTAATAAAGCTCTGCGCCTGACACTAATTGCGAGCGCACATATATCGGTACTGCTGCACTAGGTGTCACTACCAATGAAAACATTAATGGCTCATAAATTTCATTGGATTTCTAAACAACCCTGGAATGAAGACTGCATATATTGAAAAGATAATTGATCGACGTTCAATAGAACTCAGATATCAGGAGACTCGGAAATTCTATGTTTTATTTATGTAGCGTTCGTCAAAGTTCGAGAACCTTGGGTTAGTATATTAAACCGTAAATCAAATAGTTAACGGATATTGCAGAACTTAATGTACGGTTCGGTCTTTACTGGAGAACCCTAGTCTTGATTATACCAGGCCTCAAATCGGTACCAAGGGACAATTTGCGAGCGTCCCTGATAGAGCTAAATAGAAGGGATCTTATAGTGAACGTTCGTTGAATATGGCACGTGATATCACAGGTTCCCCACCGACATTTTGTTTTACAATCATCAGGCATAGCAAAAGATCGGAGATGTGAATGGAAAGTAAGAGAACTCGGCCTCACGCGAGAAGACAAGTACGCAGCGTCGTAAAAAAAAGGCCTTGGTAGCCCCGAACGAAACGACTCGCTTCTATGTTTACGGGCCACCGTAAAAGTGAAACGACTTTCTGTGGAAACTTTACGGATCGGCATACCCGCGCCTATCCCTTCAGCGTACCGTCGTATTTCGCCCGGTGGAAGCGCGTGTCAATGAGCTCTGACGTATGCGCGATACCAATGTCCGATGGTTTTATCGGCACTGCCCGATAGCCAGGCTCTAACACGGCTACAAGTTGGCCCATAGAAAAAAGGGCGAGCCTACTCCCATCGGGATTAACACGCAAAGAGGGGAGGAGGGAGACAAAAAATATGAGAATCGTTCTGCTCCCCACTTGCAACAACACTCCGCCACAGAAACTTCCGAGCTTTGCAAAAGTTCGCTACACCAGCTCGAACGACCCGTGCGGCAATTTCAGTCTCCGGATAAATTAACTTCTCTCTACTGTTTGGACGTTACAGCAGAAATTCTGCGTGGAAATACTAACCGTTGTATTACAGAAAGTGGAGGAGGCGAAGGTTCGAAATTTTCTGGAGAGCAGTCGCGAGAATTAATAAGGGTGCCCGCCCGGTACGGAGTGGCTGCGTTAAAAATGCAGGGCGAGCACTATGAAAAGCGGCGCGCGAGGATTCCCTTTCTGCATGTTGATACATCGACGCGTACTGATGTTTATTTCATGCCCCACGCCCTTTTTCTTCTGGTCGCGCGTAACAGAATTTATAAAGAAAAGCGGAGGAAGCGTGCGGGAGAAAGAAAGAGCGAGGTAGAGGAAGCAGAGCGAGAAAGAAGTACGTGCTCGTGGAACGTGACATCGCGGAACGAGTCCTTTTGGTCCCGCGGACTAATTTGCATCCCGCTACGACAGATGTCTGCCTGCACCCCTAAGTCTTTTCTCCCCTTCGCGCATCTCTATCTATCCCACCCGTGCCAACCCCTTCTTTCTCTCCCTCCCTTCTACTCTCTTTCTCTCTCACCCTTCTTTTCTATCCTTAAGCTCTCCACTATCTCCCGCTCCGTTTTATGAGCGCTGCTCTCTTCCACCGGCTTCTTTTTTATTCAAATTCCATTTCGCGTAATAATAAAGCGCACCCCTTCACGGGCGGACGCCTCGAAAGCCCACCCCATCCCACCACCAAGATGTATTACCGTTCTCGTAGCATCAAGCTGCTTAAAAATCCCACTCACGAAATCCACAATCTTTTTCCTGTCTAACGATCATCCTGATGCTTTTGCTAATGCTAAGAGGGGAAAGAATTCTTCCTGCTTTGTATTGGGTTTCCACCCGAGAGAGCAACCCTAATCTCCACTATGCTTTAATTAAGGCTTCACGGAGTTAAATAATGTGTACTTAAAAAAGCGAGCATAAATCGTAATACAAGTGCAGAGGACAGTATATATGATAGTGGAGTATAATAAGAACAAAGGTATATTAAATGAATTAATGAAAGCTGATGGGTTGTAACTTGACGATATACGGTGGTGCTCGGTAGAAGGTCTGGCTTGTCGCCAGACTAACATGAAAGCATTCTCAGTGAAACTCTTTGCATGGACCACTTGGCTATGTAGACAGCTGGCATTAATTAACACTGTAACTGGCCACCTATTTTATTCGATTGTTGTCCGGTGTTCGGGCAAGTGGTGTACGCTTGATCGCACGTTATTGGGAAACGGTTCCAGCGGAGGCCTGATTTAATTCCGGCATTCACCGACGGAGAGAAGCTCGGGATTGAGACAGTGACACAATGTTCCAGCGTTCCGGTGCAGGATAGGCGGGCGTTATAGGATTAGAGGGTATCCCATGAGATATGATCCAATCACCGTCACTACATCATGCATCATTGGACTACCTAATTAGGCTCCACCTGAGAAATACGTAGGATCGCCAAGCCATGTACCGAGATATATAGGACACCACTGACACGAGCCTCGGTTATCATATTGACGGATATTGCATTGTCCATGAGGCGAATCTGATTTTACCGCACAATTACACTGCAGCTGCTCGTTTCACACCACGCCAAGTCTCGGCTAGCGACCTACCAGTAATTGGAACCGATGAACTTCCTATAATCTTATCCACCGCCACGAGAAGTCCTACGTCAGGCTGAGTTTGCATAGCTTAGCTGACTAGTACACAGCCTGCCCGATTAACAACTTGGATTTCGCTTGCAGGAAATTCTTGAAGGAATCCATATTCATCTCTTTCTATGTCCTGTTTCTTCAATATTGCCTCCGAATTCTATTCTCCGTTGCACTCGCGGAGCATGACTTTATATGAAGTTGTTCGAAGGATCTCTGCCGGGTAAGTGCACTGTTCACGAAGCCGTGCAGGAAGGAATCTGGTCTCGGGTCTGTTCAGTGCAAGCAGAGGTCACCGAGGTCAAGGCAGTGAGGGCGTTCACCAGAATTATTCTCCTCGATTCTTCCTCCTCTCTTTAACTGCCTCGCCTTGTGAGCTCGCTGTTCACCTCGCCAAGAGAGGTAAACCGTCCTCGTAGCCAGCCTCGTTTCCCACTTTCAGCTAGCACTCTCTTTCGGTCAATAAAATCTTCCCTTTCGACTATGGTAATGCAAACTTGGCTTCCAAAAGTCAGTTAAACTTCTACAATTTTATCAAATTGATGAAACATTGCGAATAAGTATTGAATGACGAAAACTAAATGTATTTATAAATCAGGTAATATTATCTGACGTAAAATGAGAGCGAAATGTTTCAACTTTCCAACTGACTTTAAATATGCTCCAAGTCCGATTGAACATCGAAGAATATAGTAATTTACTTAATTACCGAAAGAGACAGGAAATCCTGGAGGCGATATTCCCCTAACGCGGCCAAACTTCGGAAAGCTTTTGTATATCGCGCGGCTAACAGGCCGGAAACTCATGGTATAAGTTAATCAACGAGCAAATCGATGCACGCTCCTAACTCTGCACTCGCAAGCTCCTGCTTCTCCTCAGCACCCGTCACCCTTTTATCTGCACGGCCATGAATCAAGATCGTAATTACTCGATCGGAAACTTTGGGAACAGAGTTTCTATCCTACTACGGGACTCTCGTAATTCCGAGGCGTGTCCCGCACTAAACTTATTGTTTATCGGTTCATTAGCGCCGCGACGATAGATCTTACGAACGATCGACGACTGACTAATTGACGACTGTCCAATCACACGATCAACTACTCCAATTTCGTCGTGCACTAGTAATGGATTTTTTTACAATTAAACTCGAATCGCCATGAACCTTTCACGATCCAATGTTCATTAAAAGCTTTATTAACAGGAGAATATCCTAACAGTCAATTTAATGAACTGCAGTAGTTCGTATTGTATTAATTCGTGAATAAAGATAGAAAGACGAAGGAAATTATTTGAACGTGCAAATCTAATCGATATTTATAAAGTACGTTTTCTCACGCAGACCAAGTACAGGGTGTAACAGATAGCTTGGAATCAGTTTTTTACCATCGAAATATCGGTAATACGATCATTGCCTGATTGTTTTGGTAGACGTATAATGTCCAGCGCAAAGGTAGAACAATTAATTTCATCTGATTCTGGCGGTTTCTTCCACGTTTTGCAATCTTCCCGATCTTTTAAGGGGCTGAAATTTTGTGGAGAATGTTATTTTGCATCAAGGAAGAAGTTATATAAATTCCAAAGCCCTAGCTTAAAATTCATTTTTTCGCAAATTTTTGCATATGTACCCCTTCACAAATTTTCAATTTTTCGAAGGTTCTCGGACTTTGGCGAACACTTGATAAATTAATTGTTTAAGTATCAAAACGGATAAAAAACGTAAAACCAGTTGCAGAAATGGCGGATTTGTACCGAAAACACATGGGAAACCGATCCTGAATAATTCGTTTTCGAGGTTTTTCCCATGTTTTCCATACTTCCCGACATCTTCCGGGGCTGAAATTTGGTAGAAAGTATTTTCTTGCATCAAGGAAGAAGTGATATAAATTCCAGAGCCCCAGCTCAAAATTCATTTTTTCGAAAATTTTTGTGGGTATACCCCTTGACGAATTTTTGGGCCAAAAAATCAACTTTGACCTGGGGTTCTGGAATTTATATCACTTCTTCCTAGCTAAATACTGAATCACTGCCTGAAATACCAGACCCTGAAACGGTCGGGAGGGGTGGTTCAAAAATTTTAGATTTTTCCACGGTTTTCGGACTTTGGTGATCGCTTGATAAATTGATTATTTGAGTATCAAAACGGATAGAAAACATAAAACCAGTGGCAGAAATGCCGGAATTGTATCGAAAGAAAATGGAAATCCGATCCTGAATAATTCATTTTCGTAGTTTTCCCATGTTTTTCATACTTCCCGACATTTTCCGGGGCTGAAATTTGGCGGAGAATGTTTTCTTGCCTCAAGGAAGAAGTCATAAAAATTCCAGAACTCTAGCTCAAAATTAATTTTTTCGCAAATTTTGTTGTCATTTGTGTCGTGTGCTCAGCGACACACGACACAAGTGACATTATACGGCTGCCAAAACAATTAAGCAATGTCGGTATTACCGATAAATCAATGGTAAAAAGCTGGTTCCATTCTATCTGTTTCACCCTGTACTTTTCATCCGGAAAAGCTTGAAGGTGGAAGTCGTTGTTACCGTGGGAGGGAATTCCAGGACTTTAATTCGCCAACTCCCTTACGCCGCACCTCGTCTTTTCCTTCAAACAGAGCTTTACATCAAGCTTTTCCTTTTTTCGAGACGAGAGAACTTTCCGGCGTAGTTCTACGACAATAATTCTCATTGGTGTGTTGTTCGAGATTTTGTTTGCAGGGGGAAACGCGTTGTTATGATGAAAATCGAGCCCGACTAAACATTCTCGGCGTGTCCTGACTCCATCCATCCCTGGCTTGCTCTTGGAAATTCGCGTAATTTAACTTCGCCGACGATCTCTTCCGCCCACCCTGAGGGCTTATAAAAATTCAGCTAATATCCCGCCTTGATTGCCGCCGCTAACCAACTGCTTTATTACGAGATTCCCTCGCTGTCTGCTGCTAAAAGCCAATCTGCTATATTTCGAAACGTAATCCTGGTGACACGTTTAATGCAAAGTCTCGGATCGACAAATCCTTTCAAAAAGGAAAGGTCGAAGTCTGGTTCTGCACTCATTCCTAAAAGGCTATGTGTCTTTCAATAAGTTCTCTTTCATCGACTCGTGGTTCGATCGGGCAGCATCGACAAATCCAATTAAAAAACTCATGAATAGTAAGAGTCCAGCTGTCCCGTAAAACCTACAATATTCCTGGTACACCAGCGGCCACGAGTAGCAATGTCTGCGGCTTGATATTACATTACGAAACTCGTCGGAGAACTATTACCGCGGGATATGACTTCATTAATATTAAAGTCCGTCAGTGATGCGCGTCACTAAATTGAGAGATGCAGCGTGTCGCAGTACTTTATCTCACCCAACCATAAGACTTTGGAATTCTCAGAACTAAGGTGCAAAGCTAAGACGATATTCCTAACAAAAAGGTAAAGACGAAAAGAAGCTTATGTGAAGATTCTGTCCTGACTCGTGAAATGCAATCGCAAAATATAATAATACTCGAATAATGGCTCGTGTGTGCTTTTGCTATCGAAGTAGCAGCACAGCTTGGATACTTTTACTTTATGTACCAACCGCACTATGGACGAATTTATTTTATGGCTTTGCAGAGCATAATACTCATTTCGCGGACTTCACCACAAGGCGCACTTATAAATGCGACCTATAAACTCGCATGAATATTACGTAGCCAGCTTATCCCGCAGGGCAGCATAACTATCAGAATAGTCTAGCTCTACACATTGTATGCGAAGAGCTCTACGCTTACGGAAGTCCGCGCGGAGCAGTCCACCTATACTCGAAAGGAATTTATCATTAAATATTTCCTTACTCCACCTTTGATCCTACTAGCTATGATCGGTGAAAGCTGCTTATACGGTGCTGTTGTGGTTCATGATACTCTATTCACAATCCGACCGGACAGCAATAGTACCACTTAGTTATCAAACGTCTACTTGCGCATGTACAAGCCTTCGGAAGATATATCAATTAAGGAATTGGGAGTCTCTTGAAATTGAAATTGGGTCAAATAATTACACTATTACGAACAGGTAGCATCGATGCTAATGAGAGGATTATTCAAAGACGATAACAGCGCGGCATTGTTACCTTAACTTGAGCGGCAGTATTGCTTGTAATACCGGCAATATCAACTTTCTATCGTGGCCTGGATTGCCGGTTACCCTACTAGGTAATAGATCCTTCAAATGCTTTCGATGATGCAAACTCACCCGCTTATCCTGTATTGCATCGTACAGTATCCACCAAAAGCTACGTGATTTCTCTGCCAGAAAGCCTACGCTAGCAATAAGACACGTATACTACTGGTAGGACTATTAGACTGATCTATGGATATCAATAAGTATGAGATTGCATCTAGCACAGTCAGCCTCTCATTATTGCAATCGAATAGGTACGGGAAATGTATTTCCGCAATAGATAAGCTACTATTCTGCTGGTGCTACTCGCTGAGTGGGTATCAATAGACTGTCACTTAAATTAATTAACCGACTGAATTCATTAATTACACACTGTAGGCGATAAGGCGTGGCAGGTTATACTGATCTTTCCCACAATGAGGAACTCTGACGGTGTACGCAATTGATATAATGGATGAAAACAGGGGATTAAGTCGTTCTCTCTCTCTCTCTCTCGCTCTGCGTCGAGATGGCGTGGGACACATTGTTTTCAATTCGAGAGCTGTTCGGTTCTGTCCATATGTAAATACCGATTCGATCCTGATGAACTTTAAGCGAGTAAGGAGGGAGAACACGATTGGGAAAGGATCTTTCCCAAGAGGAGAGGCCGAACGAGAGAGCGAGAAACTGGGCGGCGAGGAAAGAGTTGCGATTGCGACCAGTGAAGAAAGGGAGCGCGTTTCAGCATTGTCGATCGTGAAACTGGTTCGCGCACAGTTTCCTCGCAGTTCGATGATAATCTTTCAACATTACTACGTACCGAGACTTACCGATAAAGCGAGCGAGCAGCTAGGAAGAAGAGAACTTATAGTGAAGAAGATAAGTTGACGCTTGGAAAATGAAAACTCGAACAGCTTGACTCACTCCCTTTTCCAGTTGCAATATTTCTCTCTAGCGATAATTTTCCTGTCCCCTTATTCTCGCTCGCGCGTTTTCCTCCTTTCCCCTTGGGTCGACTCTAATAATCCTGGCGAAGCAGCAGCAACAATTTCGCGAAAGTGTTTCGCGTTTAATCGGAGTTGGCGAATCCCATGAAAGTGCCGGTCGAAAGTTTCATCGTTACAGTTCGCGAAACACAACTCGAGCGTATCGCGATAACTGAAACGGACGTCATAGAAAAAGGACGGGCTGGGCTCCTTTGAGTTAGGATTTATACGTAGCACTTATTGTAGGCTAGCATTTGAAATTTTTAAATTGGCATGATGCTCGCCCAGTTTCCCAACATTAATACGAGCTGCCGACAGCCGAGCTGCATCATGCGGCACCTTATAGCGCTATTTGGTATTCGAGAATCCCGTATTGATGGCTAACGTGCAACCCCTGCAACGCGGCCTCATAACCGGCTAATTAGAATTTAATTGCATCCAATCACTCACAGGTATATTGCTCCGTCCATCTAGCACGATACCGAGAATCTCGAGCGTGATACTTTGATATTGCGTAATTAAATCTCTCGATTCCATACGGTTTTATTGTTAATATCTAGCAATATCAGTGAAGCTTTGGGAGGACGGAAAATCTGTGCTCCTCGCGCGTTCCTCGAGTTTCTCGGGCACTTTCAAAGCCATCGGCAATCCGGCAACGAGGTGAGCCGGTATCGATTAGTATCGACAATAAGAACAGGCTGCAAGAGCGTGCGAAAACGCGGAACTAATCCGTGGAAATTCTTGGGCGAGCTGCTCTTTGTTGCACGCTCCAGATCGGCCTGGATACGAGCTCGCCTCGGATACCCGTGGGGCACATTGCGACAGACACACGGTTTCTAGACTATCTAGCTGTTACTCCACGTGTCACCCACGTACATTTCCATACGAGGTATATAACACCACTTTGCCTCCCGTTACAGAGAACGGAGAACTCGTCACCCTTCACGCATATAAGTCATATCTAGCCGTTTATCAAACTTTATGAGCAACTTGCTATGCTACATATCAGCAAGGGAACAAGAGTGAGAGAATAGTTGGGGGAGACTTACAACTCTACGACACAAATGCAAATTGTTTTAGTAATATAAAGCCTCTGACCCAGAACTATCGCGATATGCCCCGGTGCAAATCAGCGTAGTGCATGTTAAAGTGAAATTATTTCCTTTAATATACAATTCACTATGTTCGAAATGCGTGCAAGTTGGCTAAGCATTGCACGCAGAAATACACTTGAAATGGGTCAAGGAGCATGATATCCATAGAATCACTCACCATATAAGCATAGCCTGTGGTGTTGGTTCAGAGTTCTGGGAACATTGCTCTATCAGTACTGTTCAGTTTCGGCTTGAAATGAATACGCTTCGAGCAAGTGGAGCTAAACTTGAATTAGGACTTAACAGCGAACTAAGGCACCCTGTAATTAATAATACAAAAGCATATTAGTATAATTAGCTTATAACCCGTGAAAAGATATTTCGAGATATTTCCTGTCGAGTAGGAAATCCCAACAGAGAATTATATAGGAGAAGAATATCTGTGTAGGGGAAATGGAGCTTAATCGGAAACTTGACCGGGCAAGGACCAATTGTTACGGAAACTGGGGTTCTACCTCGGGGGAAGACATATGCAAAGCAAGATGTGATTGCCTCTTGAGAGAAGTGGCCAATATTATTTCTTACAATACAACCACTATCTCGGGCCATGCAAACCGCCCGGCCAAAATCCCTTCCAACACAAATGACGAGAGTAATATCGCGTAAGTGTGCATCGCTAGACCGAGATGGAGAGATAGGAAATCCTAGCGAGGAGGAGTACACAGGATCTAAGGTCGGCGTGATTCTCAAGTGCGCTTGGCATGTCCCGCGGCCGAATCCCTGTATTCCCTCTACGTTAGATGGTGCGCGATAGTGTGGATATTCATGTTGGGTAGATTCCCATACCGCACCTGCGCTTTACCCACCAATCTGTTCTAAGATTCGCTTTAGCTAGCAAACGCGTTATAATCACCGAGATTTCGAGATAACCAATATCTCACAGGAATACCCTCTGTTCTATAGGAGAATTTTTCAGCTACTGTATCCACATAAAAGGATGGTTTGTACCCTTGTAAAATAATCACTGCCGATGAAAACGTATAAATAGTCCATAATTGTACGAATGCGACCAAAAGAATTCCTTCAAATAATAGCCCTGAATTTATCATCCAGGTGGATATTCATGCACGCATTTGGCAGCAGCACATAAAATGCAGTCGTTTCAACTTTCCAGCGCGCAATATTTCTCCACAATTTTTCACCGCTTCACCGAGCCAATAGGGGTGCGTTTGAAAGCATTTTCGATTTCCAGCGAAATTAGTGGATCGAATTTAACCGGACAAAAAACGAGCGCCTCTGCGTGAATGTTTTTGCAATTTAAATGGAGAGTAGACAGGTGTGTGGGTGTGTGTGTGTTCTTTCGAGATATTGCATTCGTTATGCAACAGCTTGCATAGTACGAACTTGATACGCGCTGGAAGACATGAGTAAACACACTCGGCGGAGCCCTTTAATATTTATAGACGAACAGCCTTACTCAGCCTCTATCTGTGCCACAAGTACCTATCAGAATTCACGTTCTACTCTATATTCAATGAATCAACTTTCGTCAGCAGGTTTCGGCGAATGATTAATTATGATGAATTCTCTTCGACGAAATTTCTCAGTTCTCAGATATCCCATGATAGAAGAGGCAAAAGTTGGCTGAATAGAAGCTTCGGAGAATGCGGAGAAACTACGAAATTCTGGCAAGAAATAGGAGAAGCGTTGCATAACAATAATCATAATTCCACAGACGCCAAGCGGAGAGCACTGGATTTTATAACATCCGTGCATAATGAGGACAGGCACAAAATGAACGGAGACTGGCAAGCTTTGAAAATGAAGCAAACGTGTTCTTAATGCATTTTGTATTAAATGCGACTCGACTAAGATGCATACCTTAATGAGAAAAGCAGAAAGAATGATGGCCGGAGAAAGAGAACAGCCGGCAAGTGAAACACAGTGTTGAACGAGATTAAACTTGTTGGAAAGTTCCCTTGCTTCTCGACGATTATCCTTATGATATCCTGTCATCGTTCTCATTGCATTATCCGCATTCCACGAAGAAAGCACCGCCAGGATCAGCAATAGTTTGTATCTTAAATGTGAAAAAGGGAAATACGAATCTTCCTATCGAATTTAGGAGCATCGTCGTGCTTGGAAGTTTCGGAGAGAATACACGAACTTAGCATGCCGCGATAAGCATCCTATTTCCAGAGGTACACGCTCCCAAACTATACGCCCGATATTTCCTAGTAGAGGTGCGCCTTGATTTTTATCTGCCTCTTTTGCCGGCGGAGTAGCAGTTCGGCGGAACACATATGCGGCGATAACGGTATACTCTTTCTCATTGAAAGTTTATGCGAGGATATGCGATCGCGTATGCTATGCAGTACGCGCCAAGTGTAAATTGCATTTGCATGCTTGTGGCATCAAGAGATTTGGTTTCGGAGCCTACCCAGAATATTCTACATTATTAAAATGTAGATAATAAGGAAGACAATTCTTCAGACTTCCACGGTGGATTTTCAAGGCTTTCAACATTTGGCAAGTCCAATAATTCATGGTACGTTGAGAAAGATAAAAATGAGGAACTAACAATAAGTAAAAGAGTATACGAGCAAAGAGGAGCTTAGGAACAATTGAGTGCTGATGGTTGGCGTTAAAGAGCGGCATTTCCCGCAATGGAACGCACGATGCCTTCTCTCTCGGTCCCATTCCTGGAGGACCATAAAAAATAATCGTCGTTATGCTGTCGTGCACCTTCTCCTCGAAGTTTCGCTTGCGATTTCGCATCGGTCTTTCTACAGTTTATTCTATTGTTCGAACCTTACCGGGCGCCAACAGCAGTAGAATCTCCGGCTCTCCTCTCTTTGTTACACCATCATTGTCGCGAACAATGGAGGTGATTCGCGTCAGTGAGGGAATAAAAATAATGACACCGCTGCCAGCACGGTGGGAAGTGCATGCAGAACTTATAAGCCTCCGTTCAGGAGTGTGTCGATACTTATAGCGACTTTAATTGCCAGTTTCCTTGGCAAGGGAAAGATTTATTAAGCGGTGGCGAGCTCTTCCCCTATTATAAAAGCACGTGTCCCATAAACTATGGTAGTCAGACTGCGGTAGCCTAGACTCGCTCGACTGATTTTAAGTTCTCAAACCCACGTCGTGCAAGCACAATATAGGGTAAATAGTAAGAGGCTTTCTCGAGCGCTTGGTTGGTTACACGTCTGCGAGGAGTAAGCTCCTTACTCTAGTCAAAGAGTCTGCTAAGCAGCAACAGTATTCGCTAAGCTTGGTGCGTAAAGCTCGCCGCGCTAAATGCATTTGTATGAGCACAATGCGCTCGACACTGTACAACTCGCATTCGATCTACACAATCTCCTTTCACACGTCATCAATTCGTAAACAGTTACCACGAAATCTTAAGTCCATTTACCAGTCCTGGCGCCGCTGGTTAAAGATGAAAAAAATCTTTCTTTTAAATGACTCATCCAATGTGCGGACTCTACATCATCGGAAGGCGTGGAGAACGAGCAGGTGGGTGCGGAAGGCTGCGGAACGAAGGAAAGGGGGATGTTAAAGGATGATAATTAGAAATGGTCGCAGGGCATAGGTAGCTGAGTAGGAGCGGGCGAGGAAGTAAGCGTTGCCGGGGCAATCAGGAGGCGAGGAAGACTGGTTGATACCAGGAAGAAGAAGTAGCCGAAGACGAAAGTGAAGAAGAGGCGGCGGAAGAAAGTCTGGACGGAACAAACGACGGCGGACTGGAAGTTTAACGAACTCGAACAAAGAGAAAGGGTCTTGGGAACGAGGGAAGAGGATTGACGAATGGGGTGCTACCACTGTGCCTGTATCGCTAGGGTGAAGCGCTGCTGTAGAGTGCACGTACACACACTCTCTCTCTCTCTTTATCTGCTTTCCTCTCTATGTGGATGTCCCTGCTTTCATCCCTTTCCCTCTCACTCACTCTCTCCCTCTCTCTTGACGCACAGCATCGTGGTAACGACGGCGACCCCCGTGTATTATACGAGCGAGCCGCCCCCATAATACTACCCCTTGGTGCTGTATCGATCCATTCGCCATGCCGGATTCGAGCCCCTCCAGCGAGAGGAGAGGCGACTTCGGCGTGTGTACATGCGAACAAAGGAAACGCGACGAACCCGCCGCGGAATCTCGCCTTTGTTTCTTTATTTCTTACCCCCGCACACCGCCGAGCGCAAAACCACCCCCCCCCCCCCCCCCCCCCCAACAACCAAGCCTGAAACCAAGAAGAACCCGCATTTGTCCGGGTTACCATACTTCCTTGCTGATGGAACTTACTGCAAATGTGGAAGACACTGAAAGATAGTGATGACCGGAGAAATGCCAACAGAAATGTACGTGAAAGGCCTTTATTTCTCGAGTGAGATGTTAAACTAACTATCTATGCAACGCGTCTTCAAAGAAAATGGGATGACAAATTATGCCTTGATGGTATTACTTTTCAACGACGTGATAGGCGGGCAGAGTTGTACCTTTCGTACAATATTCCTTGACATGAAAGACACCGTAACGAGTTGTCGCGTGACACCGTCGTCGTCTCAATTTTCACGGGAGTGTGACAAAGCGTCTTCCTACTCTGAAGTCTTCCAATGAGCAGACCGTTTCAAAGGCGACAGACTCGAGAGTGGCAAAATGTATTGACGTTGGCGCGATGGTACTCTTCATTCTATTGCCAGCAGAGGATTGGAATGCCCGGAGAATGCTTTTACCGTCAAAACTGACATTGACCAGGTTGCGAAAAGAGAGGACAGTTCATCTTAATACACCAACCTCAAAGTCAAATTGAGATTATAACTTTGAGCGGAGAAGGAAATACTCCGGAAAAAAAGTTGCCCGATTCTAAATTAAGTTTACCTGTTTCTTTGTAAGAGCCCCATTTTTCAGGCTTGAGTGCCTCTCTTCGTATATTCGTGGCCGGACGCCACTCTCCACGAAAACCAACACCCTCTACTTGTCGGCATATGCGTGCGTGTACTTTGCCAGTACTCGAGAGGGGATAATTAAAAATGCATCCTCTTTCCAAGCGAAACCTAGAGTGGACGCTCGTCTCCGAATACGCATATAATTTTGTGCTCTCAAAGGGTAGCGATCCTAGGCAAGGATCACATTCACCGCGATTTTAATTGAAAATACAAAAGCCGTGTGTGTGTGTGTACTGCACACGAGACACAGTAATTACAAATCAAATTGGTGACTTCTAAGCGAATTATTTAATAGAATTACAAACAGACATTTAGAATGAAAACAGAGTTGTATCCAAGCACAGGAAAAGGACAAATGGCGCGGGTTCTCTTTGGAACATTGACTACCGGGGCGCATATTCAGCGACCACTCTGAGGCCAGAATTGTTTTGTCAGCTTAGTGCGCGGTGGTGATGGTCGAGTTGTTTTGTTTCATCGCCTGGTATACTGTATTCTACCACTTGTTTGCTCGCTTCCTCTTTCGCCCTAGGAATGGTCGAGCTACCCCTCGTTTACATGACGGGGTTGGCCCGTCGGCCCGTTATACATATACCCCGTCACTTGGTACTCGCACCGCTTGCTCTGACCGGATCCTGCAATTGCTTCATTCATTAAGCATGATAAAGTTGCACCGAAAGACCGTGCTATACTGTGATGGTCGTCATAAATAGCGGGACAAGACGCTTCCTCATGAATTTAGTGAAAGCACTACTCAAGCCATTACTAGTAGTTGGCTCTACGCTAGTTAAAGACACACAAATACTCTTGACTGGCATTTAGATCCTCGCAAAACACTCTATTTGTACAGCATCTACATCGTTTATTCATTATATTCAACGTCATGTGAATTTGTCAAAAGCAGAATTAAGGATCGGTGACTGCAAAGTGCAAAACACGGGTGATATACGAAAGTGAGTGTGCTGAATAGATAGTAAGCCAGTCATCGAGCAGACTTGCTCTTACATTCCACTCAATGAAAGTGAAATCTACGTGTCGTAGGTCTGGGCTAAATTTGGCAGTGGCCAGCGAGTTAAGTCACACGATAGCCAATCAGTTACGAGGAAGGCTGAATCGATCGTGCTGATAGAACACGAGGCGACGAGTTCGATGAAACGGAACTGGTGGTAAACACCTTCGTCGAAAGATAATACTCGGATATATTTGGCAAACGATCAAAACTCAGATAATATCTACGGCAAGTCTTTACGCCAGATGAAAGTGCGGACAGCTGTTAATGAGACGGAAAATGACGACGAAAACACTGTGAATGCAATCTCCTGGCGGTCAGAAGATTTGGCGATAAGTTACGCGATAGGAGTAAGTGATAAGTAGGTGCAATTAATCCGGTCAGATACTGGCCGGCCTGCCACAAGAAAATCAGGGGTTGAGGTGACAGTTTGTGTGCGGGATCTACTCTGCCTCGAGCGGATTAAGCTGTTGACCCGAACTTGCCCCGACTTAAGGGAGCCAGCTTTTGCTTCAGGATTGTCACGCTTCACTTGACTGTGTCAGAAGTTTCAAGAAAGAATTAAACGAAACTTGTTTTATAATTCTCAATTCCAGAAATATATCTGTACAGGATTTTCCAATAAAATAAACATCTACATGGTTATTATCATTTGTCAGTATCACAGAGTTAATCAATCTAACGAAAGTTATGTTCACCGGCAAGAGTCGTTACGAAGGAAGCGGATAATATTAGCGAGACGCTTGGTTCTGGCGAGGATAAGCGTCGAGCGATCGCGGATGCGCCTCCAGGCATTCATCCTCTCTCGACCGCGCGCGCGCGCTCGCTCGCTCGTGCCTTTCTTTCGCCGGAGAAACGCGAGAGCTATATTTTCTCCGGTTACGCAATCAACGCCCACGGGCTTGATTCCACCTGACGATAATGAGCGAATGCTGAGTGTACTGTGCTCGCCGGTTGTAAGCCGGGCGAGAAGAGTGCACGTAAGTGCGCGGGAAGCCGTGAAGACAGAGGACTCGCGTAAGTAAGCGGACGGTTCTTTAGACACGCGATGAGCGTGACGGATCCCTTGCTTCCTGTACCGGCAAACACGAGAAAGTCTCTTCTTCCCTGGTACAATCTCGCCGCTTAAGAATCGACGATAATTCTCTAGCAAACTAATAAGCAGGCTCACGCTTACTGGTTTTCAGTCATCGAACGATATTTCTACAAGCGTTTCTGCTACGTGGATAAATCTATATGGCTTGATTCATCGAATGACAAACAAAATTTCTGGTTTGAAAGACACAGGTAACAAAGTTGCGTCAATCTTTCGCAGGAATCTAGGTGTGTTATGATCAAACCTATCACCAATGATACGAGAGTTCCGTTTGGAGTGCGAAAGCCTCGAGTGTTCCGCCACTGATAAGATTGATAAGAGTCAGAGAGAACAAGTGGTGGTATCGGTTGCCAGTCGCATTTACGCTCATTTGTTCGAGTCACTCTGTCACGGTGTGTCGAAGTCTGTCTGTCAAAACGCGCGATCTTATTCTACTGCGAGTCAATATGCCAGGTATCGCTCTGTTGCTATTGTATTTGAAAAACTTGAGATAGCGAACGTTTCGGAAGTGTAACAGTTAATTAGAGACGACTGTTTGTCACTACTACTTCCGAGTGAAGCCTGTATAATGTTTGCAATCCGGAACCACTGTGCTGGACACATCGACTATTCCTGTTGCAGGGCACAAATGGGTTCGATACTCAGGCGCTCGTTACTGGGTACCAGGAATGATCACAATAGGTAAGGACTTGGACGGCACGAATCTGGTGGTCGGCCGTGCTATGCACCAAGGTGACATGTTACCGGCCAAGGCGAAACCGGAACACGGCGTGGCTTACGTTTGTCACAACGGCGCCGAGCACATGAAGCACGATTTCGAGGTGAGATCCATTAGTGATGTTAGCTCTTGGTAACTGCAGTTCAACGCCTCTCAATGCGTCTCACGTACCCGGCGCACATTTAGCTGCGGGAAAGAAGGCAATCCAATCACGCTCGCTACTATAAATATCTTATCGTAGTAAACAACGAATAAAGAAGTCTTGAGTACTGATACCAACCCTAGTAAACCTTACTGGTCAGAGTGGTCTCGATGAATCCAGAGCGTAAATCGGAGTCCATCGATCCGGCACGTATCAAATCCTTTAGGCGCGCAGATTAGATTTTTGCCGAAAGGGCTCCGCTCTATTTGCTCGGCGCGATACGGGTTTGATCGGATTCAATTTCCTCGGACTGGATCATTGCCGGACGAGCAGGCGCGCCCGCAGCTAATTACGGCTCCCTGTCGCGGCGACGGATAATTTATTTGTCGGCAGCATTACGGGGATTAGAAGGGGTGAAGAGCACTCTCCTTTGATCTGTTCTGAGCTGGCTCTTACGCCAGGCGAGAGAATGCTCGCCTGTGTGTTGTGTGAGAGCTGGGTGCTGGAGCGCAGCTGTTTCATGAGCCCGTTTTTCTCTTGGCCAGATCCTCATGCCAGCCGACTTCAAGTGGGTCCGATCAGGCCACGGTCATGTGCCGGGCGATGCGGTCGAGGCTGGCCGTACCAGCAACGGCGAAATCCTCTACGTTGGACGCACTTACCACAACGGAGTACCTACTGTAGGAAAGGTATACCAAAAAGACCGCAATTAATCCAACGTCTGAGAACTAACTCAACCTCTCAATCCCTTCTGAGAGAATTTGTCAGAATTTTAAGGAACTATGGTTAGACAGAGATTATGATTGGTGTTATAGATTCACAGAAGTCATGGTGTACTCTACATCCCCTACGACGGCCAGGAAATCCCATACAGGGACTACGAGGTTTTAGTACAGAATTAATTTTAAGAATGACGAAATATTGATTTGATGGAACATAATTGTAAGGAGGGTTAAAATAAATTTGGAGTATTATATTAATGTGCCTTTGGTTTGGACTGTGAGTCTCATGATAAAGATTAGATGGCAGTCATTGTTAGACTGTCAGCATAAAGTAATCCCGAAAAGCAATTGTGCGGAAGAGATTATGAAGCGCATTGTTATCTAGCCGACGAATGCTCGATTAGTATGCGGAGAAAAGTAATTTATCGGGGCTTCGTTAGCACCAAGAGGAAAAGGGAACACGATTTCTGTAGCCACCCCATTCGGCACGACGAGTGGTGCGGTCTCCCCCTTTTCATCATTCGACCCCTAACTGTGGCACATTATAGCGCAATCGTCCTGTATTGTCGGTCGCTCGACTCCATTCGTGATGTTGACCGGCTGCTCTCGCAAGAGTTAGAATCAAGCACCGTCTGAAACTTTCTTTCTCTTTCAACGATTTCACGCACAGTTGCAGTACATCTAAAGGGACTTTAAATCCAGCGAAAAACTCAGCTCTGCTTTAGAAAAAACTCTAACCTAACGTTCAAACGAATCAAAGGAATAATTCACTCTAGAATTCTTGTCGAGTAATTAAATAAATCTCAGATGATTTCGCGCTAACCATTCGATCAATGGGGTTCTCACCCTAAGACCCGCATCAGCGTTTCCAAGCTGTGTCATCCATCGCGAGGTCTAACAGGGCCGAGAAGGTGGCATTCCAAAAAAACGATGGAAGCCTAACTTCCCCGTTCACTGGAGAGATGTTCAAAGGGCTTAGCACCCAAGACAAGAACGTATGTCATGAAGAGTGAGCTAAGTAGAAGCGTCAGCAGATTGGTGAGATAGGGCTAAGGGTTGATAGGGGGTGGCGAAGGTGGTACGTGTAGGGCGAGCAACCGGTGGTCGTTTTCTGCGTGCACACCCGTTAGGTGGTGGGCACGTGGCCGTTGCGGCATTATATTCCCATGGCTGGCACGTGGCCGTGCATCGGTCGTAGCCCGTGGCCGCTCGAGGCCCCTTTGCGCTTATAACCCAGTGCCACGGGCACCTTTCATTGTTGGGGAGCTCACCAAGCCGGTGTATGTACCCGAAGCCCGAGCACCAAGGGTTGCTTGCTCGCTATTTAATATTTTGATCGAACCGGAGCATCCAGCTCCGCCAGGAACAGGAGCGTCGCGTCGAGCGGACGACTAACCGGTGACCGGGAGGGGTTGCTTAGTTGCCCACGCGCTCACGATCGTTTCCCTTTGATTAATTTCGGCACGGATCGACTGGCAGCGAGCGTGGGGCGATCCGCGGACAATGGAGGTGCTCTCTCGCAAAAGGAGCTCAGCTTCAAGGGATGTAGTAATACGCGCGCGCGCGCTCGCTCGCGCACGCACGTTCAATGGAAGCCAGGGAGAGAAAAGGATGGCCGAAAATGGCAACAGCTGGCACCGAGACGGGAATTGGCGGCGGGCACAATGCGACCTCGATACACGGGGGGCCTTTCTCCCAGCGATCCAACCCCTCGACACACACACACACACATATATATACATTCAATCGCCAACGTCGCGCACGCCACGACGGTGACGCCTTTCAATCGGCGTGCGGCCTGCACGCGCGTTCTACTACTACCGTCCTTTCCGATCCTCACCACCTACTGTATTATGTAATCGCGTGCTGGAGCCGCGACGAAGGGTAGAATGCCATTAATAGAGCTTCGACGTGGACCCGCTCTCGTTGGATAATCCGGCAACGTGCCCGCGATCCGCTCGAGAGAGAGTTAATTATAACCTGGTGTATTATCTCCAATCACCCTCCCCGAAATTGATCTTTCAGAATGGGCTTTGTAATACAGTAACTGGCTTCTCGATTACTGCACAAGTTCGTTGATGGGAAGTATAGGAAGTCCCGATTAATCAACTTGGTATTCCATTCCATTGCCATGTTTTCAGTGATATATCGATAGAGATTGCAAACTGTCTCCCAATAACTAACCCGATTATCCGTAATAACTTTTTATACATGCCGTGATAGTCCTGGCAATATTCATATATAAATGCGCGAATTCCGCTTGTTTAACGCACTGCTTTTATACGGTGAATAAATCCCCAGTATGATATGACTGAGCGTGTTTCGTGCACGCCAAGCGTCAAAGGTATCCGGAATTTATTTACTTGATTTTGGGAATGCGCTTTCATGGAAGTTTTGGGACACCACGTACGGGCTCATCCATATGGCGCTGGAGACACGAAAACCAGAACCAGAACCTGAATCTTGATTCGGGAGCGGCCAGAGGGAACAGCTGTTCCCTCTAGCCGATCGCGGTGGGTTTTGCAGCTGCTCCTGCTAGTGTTACTGCTCTGGCCATCTTCGGCCATAGCCACTTGTCCTCTACAAATTATCTTTATCTAATAATAATGATCATTGCCTGTTAATACGACCCATTATAGTAATCAGTTCCGATAGCAAGTTGAATGATTGTACTAATTAAGAGAAGAACAATTACACTCTTAAATCCATCAACGAAACAAGTCTGTTCTATATCCTCTGTCTTTCTGAAATCATAGTTAAGTCTAGGCAATAATCATTTCTACCACTGACTAACGTTACTTTCTGGTCCACGGTATGTACAGCAGTCGGGCATGCATTAAGGGTGTCCCTCGGCTGGAGGCTTCGGGCCGGACGATCCTCATAAAGATACGATTAATAAAAATACGTTAGCCGGAGGCGTAACGAAAGCAGGCTGCGGCATGTGTGCATAACGTGCCAGGGCGAGCGTGTATAATGAGAGTTATAGTAGCCCTGGGTTAGTTTCGCGCCAACAACGGGGCGCGGGGCGTTTCCGCTTTCTGCCAAGCTTTTCAAGGGCAGGATCATCATTAAGGTGGCAACACGAGTCCCAACGCGCGGCGACAGGTTCCCTCTTCGCAGACTTTTTCAGACAGACAGACGGGGGGCTACGGTTGGGGGGCTTTCTGTTCGATCATGGGGGTTGGGTGGTCCCTACAATATAACGTGTTCTACCCCTCCCGTCTGCCCTATCGTTTTCTATCTTTCTTGCTCCGGAGCGGACGGCCCCTATTCTCTTTGAATTTCGCTCGATCTCCCTCCGTCTAGGCTTGCTCTCGATCGCTCTTTCGTTTTCAGCTGCAGCTGCTCGGCCCACGGGCCCCATGCCATCTGCCATTAGAGTTTACACATGCACACGCGCCTCCAACGAGAGCGGAACCCCATAATAGCTGGCCGACAATACTGGGTGTGCTAGAATTTCAGTATCCCTCTACCACCCGATTAACACTCCTTGATAAACCCTTTATTCTAGACACGAGATATTTTTCACTTTCAAGGAAAAGCGAAGTGCTAAATTGAGAAATCGATAATTATGCGGAACTGTAAAGAAGCTTCTAGTTGATATTACTTTACAAATACAGCAATGAATTAGGAAGACTGCAAGGGGTCTTGCTAATATGCAAATGCCGTAACCCGACTAGTTCGCCTGTTGGTAATGCTCCACGAAAGTATGCAAATTTCCGTCTAATCCACTCGAGCTAGCTTGGTATCGGTCACGGTGCTTAGAGAGACACTTCAACCCATCGAACGGCGCCAATGAAAACTTCCGAAGTGAAGTACTGCTCTCAAAGTTTATGGGGACCACTCTACAGGGTTTCAATAAGAATGAACACCTTTAGATTTTTACGAAAATCTCACTTTTATGATACAATTCCGGCACTCGCGCCTTTGATTCTTTGCTTTATACCCAGTTAAATCTTTAAAATATCTCTTCACCAGCAGCACGGTGACAGAGGGACAGAAAACACGAGTTAATATAAAAGCAAAAGCGTATAAATAAAATGTGATATAATCATAATGGGCGGCATCTTTCAGAATGAGTGACGAGAGTACTTGAGAAATACGGCGAAATGTTGTAGCGGTTGGTTCGAACATTGATAGGGTGTACAATAGAAGCGGACGCGAAAAGAGATCAATGCGAAAGGCAGGGCCGCTCGGCGAGTCGTTGACCAGCCAGCCGAAAACCAGTTTCGCAAAGGGCAAAGCTGGCGGAGCGACGCGACGGTATGTAGAACTCGCGAGACGCACAGCTCAAAATAATAAAAATGTGGCCGCATGAGGCGAGCGTGCGGGAGATCTGGCGATTACGGTTTCGGCTCACGAGCAAACGTGTACGTTCTCGCGTGCGGAGCGCCCTAATATTTTCAGGGCAATCGGAGCACGGCGACAATGGGCCCGCCGCGAGCAGATCGCATTCAGCCTGTCCTTTTGCACGAGCGGAGCGGGGCCTGGAAGAGTAGGAGGGGCGGCGGGCAGCGATGCCGACGGCTTTGCGAGGCAGCTTTGCGCGACACGGTGGTTGCAGCCAGCAAAATTACCATAACGGACGTCGCCCTGGCGCGACACAACGAGGGACGAGGGCTGCTGAGAGCGGAGATAGGGCACGCAGCCGACACGCGACATCGGGATCCTAACAATGACAGGATCAACGATCCTCCGGCGAGCTAGCCTGAGGCGGGGCTGCAAACGCGCTCCGGGAAAAAGTCTCCTCCGCACCAACTAGAACCGCCTCTGACCCTCGACAGCCGAGATTCCCGCTAGGATTGAGCTGTGGCCAAGCCTAAATACAGATCAGTCAATTTGCAAATGCACCCTTGAATTTTTCACGAGGGTTCATCTGCCACGCGTCCCGGATGCCAGATCGATGAAAGCTACAGCAGCTCTGCCGATCACAACGGATACCCTCAAGTGCTTACGCGTCTCTCTATTGACACGCTGTGATAAAGGGCACGCGCGAGACAGAACAATTGGGATATCTTTTCTCTCAATGGTGCAGTGTTCTCAAAGTTTCCCGAGTTCTAAGCGATGCTGAATGTCAGGAAGTTCGCAGATTCGTGGCAGAAAATGGGGTCGAGCCACTAGAAGCGAGGGCAGTGAGAGACTTGGGAAAGGGGAGCCATGGAAATGCTGGAAATGACACGTTTGAAGGGAAAAAAATAATATACGAGGGACTTTAATTCTGTTCATTCTCGCAGTGCTCAAAGTGGCTCAGTTTCTGGAGATTGCAAGCATTTTCAACATTAGAAGATAAACCACTGCTTATCCTTATCCCTGAGTAAGATTCTCAGTTGAGAGTGAGCAGGGAAATGCCTGTTTATTCGCGAAATGCTTCACATTGTACTAATATATTATTTAATCCGAAACTCCGAATTATTCCACTGCAGGGACGACGTCACGTGAAAGCCTCAATATAATCGCAGCTGCGAATTTACATTCGCGCGAGGAACTCAAGGTAGAACTGACAGAGGCAGCGTACCGTGCCAAGTGGGAAGTGTGGACATGCAACGTCTACGACTTGTCAAACACGTTCTTGCAAAAGGCTCGATTTCAGCCGAAACTTCAGACGAACTTCTACATGAAGGAAAGCACGACACTAAATGCACCAGAATAAAATACCTCTGTGGGATATGCTCATCCCGATGCATGGATTGATCTATCAGAAGGCAGCTGTTCCAGCAGGAATGCCAAGCTCAACCCTGCCTGTGGAAAGAAATGCTTCGCTTCATAAATTTCTTTTTTACTGCCGGATGAAGAAGAGTATGTGAGCCATGCGAGAGCCAATATACCTTGTCCCATAAATTCGAGGTAACCGCGAGAGTAGCGCACAACACGAATCAGATTACAATAGCGACATTGTATACCCATAGGCGAGATCGTGCCATCTCCCGCAGATTAAATGGATGGAACTGAAATCGGCAGATGTATGCGGGATCATCGTAGGAAGCATCCTGTACCGATTCAGCAACACCCGGCATTCGCCTACCACGCTTTTTCCAGTAGAAATGCATACCAAGCATGAACTATAATGCTGAAACGGCAGAAAAAGCGTCGTTAAAAGAATACTCAAAAACATACACACGTGAGTAAATACATATGTGTATTGAGGGAAGAGTGATCGATACGGAAGGGTCCAAGTCGGATGGATTCTTAGGAATCTTCGGGAACCTCGACTGGACAAAGTGATCGACCAGCTATGGGAATATTCGTGAAGAACTAGGGTTGCTATCAGGGAAGAGCAAGGGTGCATGCGTCATTGAGGGTATCTACAGCGAGAGTGTGACTCGGATCCTTTGTGGACCAAGGAAGAGTGAGCTTCGTCTTACTTGTTTGCTCAGCCAGTCATTTTTCTTTATGATCGCGCCAGTTTTCAGCCTGAAAAGCCGCAGGAAGATGACACGCGTGGCCAATAAGTGCCAGTCACCATCGTCACCGATGAATACATGGGGTGCGCGTGCAAGCTCTTCTGAATAGCGGAGATAAAGTTCGATCCCCCTTTTTGGAGGATGTTCGAAACCCGAGATTCCGAGCTCAGATGTCCCATTGCCATTTGTCAATGTACGCTACTCGTAACACTCATGCGCTATTGACCATAATCCATGTACTATCGAAAGATCTAGGTGTAACCTTCAGAATTTTATTCAACTCCAAAGGAATATCTTGTAAATATACAAAAAAGACTTCTAGTATGTAATTATACTACTCTTAATGGGCATCGGTGTGGAATAATACGAAGTCATTACTGTGGAACTAAACTGTGATTTACATAATATCTTCGTTGTACACTCGCGTGAGTTCATGCTGCCGGAGGAGAAGCGGAAGTATTGTGGCAAAGCTAATCCAAGCGAGGCAGGTTGATGTATGCTATCAACAAAAAGCAGGGCGCTGCAAAGAATATTAACAGGCGTTTGCCGGTGATCTTCTCGAAATGCATGGCCCGATGATCCCGGCGATAAATCACAGTGTAACGGGAGGGTACTACGCATCACCCCATTATAGGCTCTCCAAGCATTGCCATATGACACACTTATCGGATAATTGCCCACTATCTTCCCACGATTAATGAGAATTCTACTATCTGGCCGTGAAAAGTACCGGGCATTCGCTTGAAGCCATTAACAAATTATTAAGCTTTGAGCTATTCCTGTTTAATCGACAGTGCCACAAGCGTATTCCCATCACGTCGAGGGCTGCCATTCATTAAAATTCGAAAAAGCTGCTTCTCCCCATAGATAGCTTTGATCTCATCTCACCAATGCGACGTTAACACGGGCCAATGAATACTAGCATTGCTGCCAGAAATCGAAGCGATCTTAATTAACTAACCCGCCGAACATCAAGATAGCAATCGACCAGGATACTTCCCCCCTATAGTTCGCTATCTCACTTCACCGAGGAACCGGCTGTCCTCCTTTTCGGCGCAGCTGATGTGCCGTATATTTTCCACTGAATTCACATATACGCATTTGTCGAGTGCTTCGTGCCCCGAAAAGTGCTTTGCACGGAAACGATTCGGGCACGCCCGCATATGTGTACCAAGTGGGACGTGAACGCACATGACGAAGCGACATGCTTGTGCGAGCAAATATGCTCGCGTGCAAACGCATCCCGTTGTTCCAGCCAAAACATCGACGGTTCAGCCCGGCAGAAAGGTCACCACTCGAAAGCGGAAGGTTAATTGGCTGCTACTCATTTGAGGCTATTTGTCAGATACCAATGCAAATCGAAGCATCCATTGATTAGCTCGCCTTAGCTAGCAGGGACTGCTTTGAGGGTGGTCAGTTGCAGCTTGAAATCGGTATACTTCCTACAGATTACTGGAATATGAAAATGAACGACTATGGGTGTCCTATTCAAGTGAAATGTCGATCACATTCGTTCACGAAGCTAGTCACTCTTCAAGTGCAAATTTTATTCATAGCATTTTCCATGATAGCGACCGCGTGAAGAATATAAACAGGAAATCGAAATTTAAACGGGGAAAATGAAGAGTCGATGGCGCCGGTAAAATGCTTCGGAGTCACTGTTATTCAGGATATCGTAAATCTCGTATCACTATGTAATGCGCGCTGACGTGGTAAAGTATAGGAGGAGATGCGAAAACGTGATTTACGTTATCTCCTGTGTCCGCAGATCGGATTTGCGCGCACTGTAATAAAACGTATGACCTAAATGCTCGTATCAAACTTTATGCCAGCTATGTGAATTCGAAGGTCACTGACTTTACTACTACTCCTCTTTTCCGAAGTTTTCACGCCTGTATAAATTACTGATTCCCAACTAGTAAAAACAAAGATTTCTGATAAAACCGATTGTTCTCGTACACGTTATTACTTTGAAAGGAAATAACTGGAAATGAATTCGCGAAAGTAATTTCAATAAACTAAAATCAACAAGTTAGAGTAACATTTATTTACGAATGGACCTTTTCGTGACGCGTCCGATATGATTGTGGTTAACAGTGTGTACTATTCCGTGGTTCGTTCATAGTGAAAGCACAGGGTAGCATTAATCAGCGGAACACAATGGCATCACGGTCTCTCTTCCAACAACATGTTATTTAATATCGCTTTGCCCGCGTCACTGGCCGAGATCGATGTTTCCCATAATAGCAGTTTCCGATCAAATTATAATGCGAATCAATTATATTTGAGTGCGCTGCCGTAGGCAGTGTAAATCGAACATACACCTGCCACTAATGCGCCAGAGCCGAAGCCGAAAGCCTAAGGGAGCAAGCGGATTAGCGGGGTGAAAAGTTCATTTATTTTAATTACTATGCAGGCCGTTGGAGGGTCCAACACACTGGATAATAATAAGCCATCGACGACGGTGGTGGTGAGGTTGCGTACGAATGGACAAATATTTCTTTCGTATTAGACTGGCGAACTAATATAGGGCGGTGTCGGGCGAACCAGGCAAACGGAGGCCGTTTTAACGAACCGATATTGCATCGGCCGACTCACTGCAATCGAGCAATGTACAAGCCAGTATGGCTGTGTCTGTGTGGCTGGCTGCAAAAATGCCAATACTTGTGCTCCCTTCTACCGTGCACCGTGCCTGTTTACACATACATATATGTATATTATGGGATATGCGCGGTGCTCCCATTGTTCAAGGGAACAATTATGCTGTGCGGTAATAAGTGGTGCCGCTATTCGACAAGGCGATTCGCGGGAACATCCGCCCATTCTGCCGCGCTTAATCGAGAAGATAGAGCAGCGAGGCCTTTGTCCTATTGCATCCACAAAGTCGTGTCATTAAGCTCAATAGAGATGTTACCGTGCTGAGACACTCGTCACTGAATGCCTGCACTGCGCCCTAGACCGAATACTTAACACTCCGAGTTTACTCACTTTGATCGAGTACGAGTATTACCACTGTCTTTGCGATTTTACTAGTTCTGGATCGACGCCAATTCCACAGCATCCTAACCATTTTCCTATATGTACTTTCGCCTTGATTACATAATATCTATTGGCGCACATAGAGTAATCGTGCAACACACCACATTCCGAACAATGTCGAACACAATCGAGCGCAATTAACTCCAATGTATACCAGGATATTCGCACTTTCGAATTCGTACTAACATCCGTCCACACCTGGACCGAAGTGCTGAGAGTAGAGATACTTGGCGCTAAATGTAGGTAGATAAAGACGAGGAATAAGAGCATCGGGAAGAAGTGCCGAAGGGCTAGGTAGAAAGAGAGACTAGAAGAGGAAGAGTGGTGGCCGGCAAAGGTACATGAAAGAGGAGACGACGGTAGAAGGCAGCAAAGGGTAGAGAGCAGAAAAGGGAAGGCGGAAGATTCGCGTGTAACGCCGGAAGACAAATAGGTGATGGTACACAGATAGAATGGTAGCAGACGAAAAGAGAAGAAAATCTGGCGGCTGTGGGGTGCAAAGACGCGAGACTCCGGAGCCTGGAGGCTGGGTGCTGGGGGGTCTGTAAGAAGGAGGGAGATGACGAGAGGAAGAGGGTACACGGGGAAGGGGGAATGAGAACAGGCGGGAACGGCGGTGAAGGTTGCAGACGACAGAGAGGATGGCAGCCAGTCAGGGTGGGAGCGAGAAGCGAAGCATAGGGGTGGAAAGTTTATAGGGGACGCAGGAGGGGTGCTGCAGACGCGCCTCGACAAGGGTAAATGTACGTACGAATGCACCCCGGATTGGCTTTGGGGCGGTTTCCATGGAGACCAATTCGCTCGGCCCGGGGAAGTCGCCGCCGACGCCGATGCCGACGCCACCGCCGCGTACTCCGCGACGTATACCTTACAATCTCGTACCTCTGAACGCTCCGTAGAAACCTGATCGAATTACATAATTAATGCCCGCCTGCCTAGTATCACTTCTTTAAATGAGATATCACCGATAGATAAGCAGGATACCGATCAATCGAATAAGAGTTCAATCGCTAACTTGCAGGAATGATTCATTGGACATGATACTTACTACTTACTTTCATTGTCAGGCTTCCTACGATGCTACTATGTATGATTTTTTAATAATAGATAGTGGTTTGGACGAGGAACGATTGAATATCAATCGTGAATGAAAATTGTCTGCTAAAGCGTAGACATTTTTACGATTTGTTCCTATCTAAATCCCACCATCAATGAATTATTCATTGATGACCTGCAAGAAGATACAAAGAGTTATTCATTTTTGTTAATAGAGTATAAAGCGACAGGAATTTTGGGGATTGTTAATTTTGTTCTGAACGATGCGTGAACAAGTCTAATGGAGCGAGCAAGTGCATTTTAATAGGTGTATTGGATATAATTGTGGTACAATGGGAAGCTTCGAATGATGCTTAATGGGAAAGCCCGTAATTTGGCTCGACAATAGACTCGCCCCACCTTGAACTGTATTCACCAAGGCCAGAGAGCTCTCCTGGAAACCCTGGCCGCAATTGATACTGCGAACATTTTCCCTCGCGCTTGGAGAAACGATAAGTCCTAATGGAATTGATTAGGCAAATATACTTGTGTGAAAGTGATATAACGTGTTCGGGCTTGAGAACTACGATTTTTCACCTTGACCCGACGGAAGCGTGACACTGGTAAATGTCCAGCTGCGATAAGGACACGCAGCCCACCGAAAGTCTGCTAGTCAACGTCAGCCAAGTATAAGATATGAGCCTGGTAACCGAAACGGCAAAGAATAGACATTTTCACGCTCGTCGCTCGGAAATTGTAGGGATTTACGTAAATGGCCCATGAGAAGCTTTGCGTTCAGATGTCATGTGATCGATTCGCAATACACGCAAGCTGCTGAAACGAAGCGAATCAGTGTCGAATAAAGCACGAGCCATTGAGTACACGAATAACACGTAAATTCTTATTCCGATCAGACTACCAATGCCTAACAGTGATTCTTTGTACTGATAAAATATGAATTACACAATTGAATCAATTTTACGAATAGACGAATCAAAAATGAATAATGCTACTTTTAGAAAGTAGTAAGTGGCAATTCGTATGTATTAGGAATATGCCTCGCCTATTAAGGCTTTATAGAAGACACGATCAAAATAGATTTACCAAGTAATAGTAGAACAGTCCTATTCCGATCTCTTCCAAGCCATCTGGCTGGTTGGTTTGACTGGTGCGAACGAATGAGGGTTAAAATTGTCGTGCGAGGGTAGCTACCCCTGACACAGCAAGCATCGAGACATTTGTACGATCAAATGAACAATTCCTCTTACTAAATCCCGAGAAGCAATTTCGACCACTAAATGGAATGATTTAAATAAATGTATAAAGTGCAAAGGCTCGACTTATCCACTTACATTAATGCAACAGGATTTGGGAGAGAATAGAACCGATGTACGAGAATTACGTGGCGGACAATTTTTGGTAAAATAGGATATTGGATAAGTGGATGAACCACGAAATAGGGTCCATGGAAATTGTACACTGCTCGACAGGTACCGTGTGCTTTAGCCAACGTGCAATTAACGTAATTAACATTGATGAAGTTAATTTACGTATATTATCTATCCGACATCAGCTTCGATATCATGGATCATCCGATAATGATAGGGATATTGTAGCGTCGACTTCGTCAAACAAGAAATCGAAGGTTATGGAAACAGGCCTTGAGAGAACTTTTTCCACCGCCTGTGTGCCGCGATAAAACGTACAGAATTCGTCGAGGTACAGCGCTTTCCATTAAATTCCCTGCACTCAAGTATACAAATCAGGATTTACCTCAAAGTAGCTCATGTAAAGACGACACTCCAATTAGAGGGGCGCGCACGAATTTCACGAAAATTGCGACACTCTGAAACCGTAAATCTTATTAGATTAAACGTTCCTGGCGTTCCCATCGGCCTGGCAAAATCAAGGATTTAAGGGACTCCATTGGTTACACGTGTTAATAGGATAAAGTAATTTCTTTCGGTTTTTCGTCGGCCACGAGTACAGGGACACCGGCTAATGTTCTTACGTGCGTGTACACACGTCAGTTAGTGCTGCTACACGAAAGACCACTTGACCTGCGCCGCGTGTGGCAACAAACTCCCACAGCTCGACGAGCTCGTGGTGTTCCTGTTAACTTCGCCATTTGCAGTTTCGACCTGCGCGCAAAAAACGCACCTGCCCTCAGGGTATGTAAATGTTAAAGGGTTTGCGTACGTTAATCCCATCAAGCATGCTCTGAACGCTGGAGCGGAAATTCGAAGAAATAAAGTTTCGTAGGATGTAGAATTTTTTGCGCCATTGTGTAGCAGAAAAGGATCGTTTTCCGAGTTCCTCTGGGAGAGCAACATTGTTCACCGTGATCGCAAAAGATGCTGGCCAGCACCAGAGTGCCTGTGTTCGAGAAAGAGTGAATCGATGCTGGCCTTCCATAAGAGTCAATCTGCTTTGTTAAGCAGCCAGCGGTTCGCTACTTCCCTTGAGAGAAATGTGAGCGTAACTTTCTTTAAGCTCTGGCTCGAACCTTCGGGGATTCATTGCTTCAAGTACACCGATAATCCAGAAATTTAATGCAGTTGCAGTGGATATCTATAGTGCCCGTTATTTCAAGTACACATATTACCATGGAGTTGCTTACCTCTAATGACTTTGAGAACAGATTAACTTAGAATGAAATGCACCAGAGACACTCAGACTTTTCAGATATGGTAACACAGTGGAAGATATCCTCCAGTGCTAATTAGTGGCGTTCTTTTTAAATCTTTAAATCCACCTCCTCTTTGTACTTCCATTTTCTGAGAGGTGTAGTAAAACGATCTGTCTTTATACAATCCAGGAGGCACGATGTAACTCATGCAAGGACTCGCACTCGACTGAAAGGCTCATGTAACAATGTGGGCTGGGATCAGCCGAGCGATCAATTCTCTTCATATTTTATTAAAGTTGCAATGCGTCGCTAGCAGTAACAGTGTGTATGATAACAGGTGCACGAACCTACAGAGTGCAAGTAAAAGTGGGTGTTGCACTTTGCCACGGAACCCCTCAGCTTTTGTATTCAGTATCAAACATTCAAAGCTATACTGCAGGCGATTGAAAGGAACAAAAAGCTTGTAAGCTTGGGTAATCGTTGGGGATGCTTGATGTAGCGAGTGGAACTTTTACAAAAACTAGGCTTTGAACTATCCAACTTTATTTTAAATTGTTCACAAAACTAAATTCATAGTAATAATTGTAGTTAGAACTTTTATAAGCAACATTATAAGAATATTTTTTACGATAAAGTACCTGAATTACCCATCTCTTGTAATTCCTTAATGAATTAAAGGATATCTTACTACCTTGCTCTCAGAACAGACGCGTAAGAAGCTGAGGCTTTTATAATCTAAAAAATACAAGAAAAGTCGTATTAATTTTTTCGCAAGAGAACTGATAGTAGGAAAGATTTAAAAAATGACTAGATCTCACGGTTGTAAAGCCTGTCAGCGATAAATGCGTAAACTTGCCGATCGTAATTGTGAGGTCCTTCTGCGATCGCATAATCAGAATGAGTAGAAGTTTAACTTCGCGTGGTTTCAATTCGTACCAAACGCAGTTGTACGCAGCGTTTCCGATCATTTTACCCTGAAGTACAATTTGTACTCGGAACAAATTAGAGAAGTGCACGTATTGACAACGAACTACGAACTTCCTTGTCTCACCTTTTCACTGACGTATTCGCCAGCGTAACATAATATGAACGCCTCCAAAGTTACAACGACGCAGAAGAAGAAAGACTTTACGATCATTGTCGAACCTTCTGCCTCATCGAGAGACTGGAACGTCGAAAATAGAGCTGGGGAACAAGTCGATTAAAGGGATTCGAGAAAGCAAACTGCACCGTACGCGCTAATGCAACTCGTGCCAAAGCGAACTGATAACAAGTGGGGCGAACGTAGAGCATTAAGAACTTTGGATGCAACAGATAGACAATGGAGTTGGAGCGATCGCGCAACACGGCAATCCGGTAATGCAAGAAGTTCGATCGGCGCTACTCACGCTCACGATTACGAATCCCAGAGCACATATCACCAATGTGTTCGAGAGGAATTGTATGAGAACAATGTAGGAGAAGAGATCCTCGATGCCGTTCGAGAACTTGATGACCTTTTGATGCCTGCCGATCAAATGGCTCAATGTTGAGCCAGGCAAATCGTTCTGCTGGCTTTTCCCCGAGATCTTGTTGAAGTCTTGGCAAATCAAATCGATTTGCTCGGTCAAGTGAACAATCTAAAAATGTCGGCGTTCAAATAATCAATCTTATTAAGATCTATTACAAACCTAATATCACTTCAAATTACACGATAATTACCAGAGGGACAATGATAGCATTTAACACACCCACTAATGTCGCGGCGGTTAACTGATGAAAGAACTGTGTGACTATAAGAATTTCATAGAGTGGCGAGGCATGACTCTCGAATGGTAGTTCCATTTTCATAAGTAACTCTCTTGTCTCGACGTCTCGTACCTTGTACGGATCGAGTTCAGACGCTATTGTACCGATTGCATACATCAGCACTGTTGTTGTGTACATACCGATGATCAGATTAGAAACACGGCAAGAAAAGTATGCCATTCCGGTAGCAGGAGTTTTATTCGCACCGAGTTTAGATTTAACTTCTTTACAATCAGCTGCCATAACTGACAGTATGTAGAAAAAGGTTCTATAATCAACGATTAGTCATTCCCAATATTTTTAACTGCGAATTTCGCATTAAACACGTTCTTTATTCCTCTCATTGACTTACCTACGCTTGGTCCAAAATATAATTAGTTTCAAGTAAAACAGGCTGTAAGACATAGTAGTACTCAGTGCATCCATGAGTTCTGAAAGACTGTCTTTTCTAATATTCATAATGAAGTATCTGTATTGGAAGGTTTGAAACACTGCGATTGTGAAGAACCAAAAGATACGATAAAGTATCACGTAACGCATTCCCGGCCAGAGACCAATGACGCGCAAACCTATCTCGACCGAGCGACTAATACTCTGTATAGATTTCATCCCTTGCGAATTTAATTCCCCGCCTCTCGCCGTGAATGCTACACCCGAGCACTCGAAGAAACTTTCTAGAATGACACAGCCGTATCAGTAATTGTATCGACTATGAAATCGTATAGAAAAAATCCTCGGCAGAGTTCTCTTAAAGCCAATGGAGAAACTACTGTGGTAAATTACTAGAATCATCGGGTGCAGTGCATTAAAGATGTAACATACGTACCTTGTGGTGCTATCGAGAACATTTTACCCTCGCCCAGCCCTATAATCAGGAGTCATTCATTTTAAAAATGCAAAGATCCACGGCAGCCACCGGAGGCAGCCTGCTACTGAACTCTTGATCGGAACTTACGTACACGGTAATCCCTGAATAAGTTAAAAGAGATCGGAGCAATAGAAGCGTTAGAACCGTCGGGAATAAGTGCATTAGTGCAGTCTGGGATGTACGTGTGAGCGTGCACGAGATGTTAATATATGAAGGAATATTTAATTAAGCGGAGAAAAATGTGGCGTAAGTTTTCTTACAACCAAACCCTTAAGATGGTTAAGATAAGGACACGAATTAGAAGTAACAGTTTGTGATTAGAAGAACTTTGGTCAATGTTAGATCTGAAACGGCTATATAATATCTGGGCTTTTACTGCTTAACTGTATTTGCTCGTGGTTTAATACATTGCATGTAGTACAGATGCGTACGATGCGGAAGCCTTCATAATCTGCAAGGAATTAGAGTTATTTGTGTAATAATGTTTAGTATTGACATTAATATGGGATTATCATTAGCGTCGGATTTTGTGGATACTTAATAGTTACACTTGTAAAGGTTTCCAACGACAAATCCATCAGACTACCTGCCGTAATCGTTAAATGTTTTAGCGATCTCGTGATTATGAGTAACAGTACTTGACATTCGCGTGGCTTTAGATTATACCACAGTGATTCGTACACCGCGTCGCCAATAGATTTACTCTATAAACAAGCACATAAACTTTCTTACGAAAACAAATATGTAACACCTATTTTTTTAAAGACCACATCATACCACCTGTCAATTTTCTATTAGGAAGGTAAATATAAGAACAGTGCCGATTATGCGGAAACGTATTATTGTAAAGGTGCTCGAAATCATAAATCATGCTGACCTTGGCACTAAGGTATTCACCACTGTAGCAAAAAACAAAGGCTTCCAAAGTAATAGCGATATAGAAAGTGGCGGATTTCGTCATCATCGTCACTGCATCCTCCGTACCAATGGACTAAAGTAACATAGTAACAATTCGTAACTTCCAAGCTCCTGGGTACTTGACAAATCGGACGATTGTACTCACTGCCACAATCGCAAAACCTATGCAACATATCACGGCGGTGTTCCAGATGAATTCAAGGAGAGCGATGAACGAGAACAGATCGTTGACGTTGTCAGTGAAATTTATGATCCTTTGATGCTGGTAAACGAGATTCCTCACAGTATTCAGAGACTCGAAACTTTCCAGAGTAATCTGTCGTAAGTTCTCACACACTATGTCGATTTGCCCACTTACGTGGAGTATCTGGTAGCAAGGGATTAAAATAGAAGTATAATTAATTTCAATTGATCGATGTATTGAATTCGCGATTGAATGATATTCTTACCAGAGTAAGTAGCAATCCGTTTAACATGGCTATGAGAGTACCGACAGACGTTTGATGAAGAAGTTGTGCCGTCAGGGTTAGCTCGAAAATCGGCGAAGGATTAATGTCAAATGGAAATACCATTCGTACGGGAAATTCACGCGTGCCGTTGTTATTACTCATTAATTGAATAGCATAGTCGCCGACTATATAAAGAATGGTAGCAAGACCGTACAAGCTAATCAAAAAGTTCGAATAAGTACGCGAAAGTTCGGCTTTCCGTAGCATTACGGTCATACTTGAGGCAGTGGTCGACGCCTCTTTCCAGTCTTCGTCCATTGCGTCTATTATCTCACGAAGTGCTCTACGAAACAGCGATTGACAAAATTGGATTCGAATTTGAATTTATTCGGATGAAGAAAAAGAGAAGCTAGAATTTAATCTCACCGTCGTTTCAACCATAGATTTCCTAGCTTTAAAGTCAGCTGTGTATAAGCAAAAGCCATGCTCAGGCCGTCGATTAGATGAGTAATATGCTTGACGTCGAAATGTAGAAAAGCGTAAGAGTAGAGGAAGTACTGAGTTACCAAAAGTATGAGTATATACAAAGTCATGTTAATAGCGCCGCATGGCAAATCCGGCCACAAACCAACGAAACGAAGGCCTAACTCCACCGGGCGACTTATAGTACCTCTTTCTCTCATGCTCGCCTGATTCCTGGCAAGGTTTCAAATTGACAAAGTATCCCGATTTAGTTCAATCTGTCCGTATTCCAAGATAGTTGAGCGAGTACTGAAAGGTTCCTACGAGTCCTTTCTCGGCGATGGTCATCGATCGGCCTCACATTAAAATGTATACTTCACCGGAACGAAGTTGCAAAGAGAGTCGCGATTATTGCGTGCAATTCCGAGAGCGGCTTACTGCGCTTTCCCAATGATTTCCATTAAACATGTAGACGCCGTGCGAACGTCTGGAGCTTATGGAGTAATCTCTAAGTATGGGGCGAGGGGAAGAAGTTCGATCGGAGATCTATCGTATTGGGAAACTTTCCTCTCGGAGTTTTTTCTGAATCATGAAAATATAATGGTACATAGTTCACCGGGAACTCTAACGTCAGAATACACCGTGAGGAAATAAATATTATAACGGCAAAAGCTTCGCCAGGTGTCATATTGCAGGTAGACTTGGTTTCGTGTACTGAACAAAATAACGGGATAAAAATTCAACTGAAAATTCGTGCGGTAAAGCTTTATTGGTGATATTCCATTTGAGTACGCGCGCGCTGTGTGAGCTTGCATTCGACGAATTAACCAATTAGGAATAAAAGAACGAGAGTGTTTGCAAATGACGAGGAAATGTTAGTGTTAAAAATGTATTCTGAACGATGATTTCGATGAAGGTCGAAAAAAGAATTGCACGCATCCTAAGATTCCTGAGTGACATTTAATTGCGCGCGCTGCTGAACTATTGACCCCATTAAAGATGCATACGTAAGCCATTTATTTTAAAAATGCATACTTTCATCTTGCTCATTTGCAGTTACACAGCTGCATATCGGTCTGAGTTTTATTAGAAATGTATAGCGCGGAAAATACGACGCGACATTCGTGGGAAATGAAACCGAGCGGATTACGGCTTCAAATTGTCGGCGGAGAGGGAACAGTAAACTAAGAGCTATTTAATCCCAACATTTACTTTAAGGTGGAATTCAAATCGGCGCAAAAGTGGCCGGCCCCACGGATTATAAATGGAAAATTCTGTTTGGCGAAGCATGCTGTCTGCACGTTCGCTGCATTTACCGCGAATGTCAAATAAAACCTGCCCGGCAGATGGTGTTATCGATCCACTTAAACGATCTCGAAATCCTTTAAATGGAGCGTTACAATATAGGAGATATTAATAGCTTCACTTTTATTCCCACAGGTCGTTCCTGTTACATTATTCTACTGCGTGCCTGTAATTTAAAAACTAATATTTATTAAAAGGCCAGCGGTAATAAAATCCAAATGGATGCAAAACGCCGTTAAATAATGTATTATTAATCAACAGCGGTTTTTACTCATTTAACGTAAAGGTGACTTCACGTTCCAATTAACTTTCAGTAATGTTCCATTGCAATCAGGAAGTAGCTGGAATTAGAGGCACACCTCTTCGAAGAGGAAAGCTTCATCCCCATTAGTAACTCGGGAAACAATAGCATTGCGTTCGTCAGGAAAGCTGACAAAGCTTGAACCGAGACTGTCGATAGAAGGGCACGGATATTGAGGTCGCATGGCCGAGCAAATTGGACTAACGAGCTGCGCACATTCGACCTCTAAATTATCAGGCAAATAAAAATGCACGCCTTCTTATGCCGCTATGTGTGATTCACATATGACAGCCATCATTGAAAAAGAAGAATAGTATTTTCGGTATAATCTCTTTATATTAACAAACTATAGTGTGATCTAGTAAAAAGTGAACATGGAATCACTAAAGTTGCACTCGCGCGAGTTTACGTATGATACATAGCGTGTAAGACTGAAATGTACGACGCTGACATCTTCAAGATCTAAAAACAAAGTGTTTCTTTTACTTACTGATGTAATATAGATGTTTGCTTTTAAAACGTATTCTTACATCGGCAAAGCTCTCTAAAGAGAGATGCATGAATTTCCCGAGACTTAAAGTTAATACTCTCTGCGATCTCAGGATCAAAAGAAATGGAATTAGACGCTCGCGAGGACTTAACTCGTACCAGTAAGCTCCATATGCTGTTTGGCTGATCCTTTCACTCTAAACCAAGACAAATGTGAGAAAATACTTTCTATTGTTGATGGTAATCTTATCGGTAAGTGGCATGTCTCTTTATCCTACCTGGAGGGTCAGATATTCTCCTGTAGAGCAAAGAATGAATGCTTCGAAATTAATTACCACGTAATATGGAGCACATTTTACTAATATAGTTGAGCCATTTGGAGTACCCAAAGACTGAAAGATTGACAACTTTAGCTACATCAGAAATTTCATATAATATTTATTAAAATTAGGCCTCTTACAGTGACCAACACGAATCCTAGAAAACAAATAACAATCGTGTTCGACATGAACTGTATGAGTGACATGTACGAGAAAACCGTATCGATGTCGTCGGCTAATGAAATAACTCTCTGATGTCTCACAATTATGTCTCGTAATTTCGATACGTTCAGCTCTTTAGCATTAAATTCTCCGCGAATTTCAAGTAGTTTCCCACAAATGATGTCTATCTGACTAGCAATGTGAAGGACCTAAAAATAATCGATCTTCATTCCCCCTGATGAATCCCTGCTATTCCAAAACAAACATTAATTGTTTGGAAAATCATGACTTTCTAGAAACAACTGTTGACTTACCAGGGTGATAATCAAAGCCAGCATCATACCAGCCATATAAGCTGCGAAAAGTGTAATAAATAACTGCACAATTGTAACTAGTTCGAAAACTGGCGACGACGTGATGTCGAAAGGGAATTCCATTTTAAGGAAAAATGTTCTTTCAGATTTCGAAGTATCGTTGAAACCATTAGTGCTCGGATTAGGTGATGATTGAAGAAAACCAGACACAATGTAGAGAATACAGGATACCGAATACATGCCAACAATACTCTTCGAGAATCGATCGGCAAAAGCCGCCTTGCTGGTCACAGATTGCGTGGTCCAAACAGTGGACGACTGTTTACACCAATCTTCAGCCATTACGGCCAAAATATCATAAAACAGACTGAATAAGAGTTCATGTCACGAACATTTGTTTCTCACAAAAAAATTAGAAATTTCGATAGGCTCGCTCGATATACTTTTATGCACTTATTTAACCAGCAATGCGCCGAGAAAATAAACTGCGGGCTTAAATAATTGATTACATTTGCCACTGACAAACACGGATATTTTCAAGTCGCGTGAGAGAGCAAATTCGGCGGAATAAAATGAAATGGTTTACCGAGCGTTAAGCCAGATCATCATGAACTTGAAAAGCAAAAGGCTGTTAGATAGTGTGAGGCTGAGGCAATCCAATAAGTCTGGCAAATCGACACTTGCGAGATGCGCGAACAAATACCAATACTGAAATGTCAGAGACCAGAGTATCGCAGCAATGCAAATAAAACGTTGAAGAATCCTGTGGGAAGAGTTCGGCCAAGCGCCGATAAACCGTAAACTAAGTTCAACAGGACGACTGATCGGACCCTCGAGCATTGCCATGGGCGCTGCACTTTCTTCCAAGATGTAGTGCGACGAAAATTGGAAATTAATGCGGTCGAATCACTATTAAAACAAAGTTCAAGGTTTCAGCGAGAAGCGTTATGATTCGACGGCACAGCACATTGTGCTATCAATCTTCGTTCTCTGTCGACAGTGTTCCCAGCCGACCAAGCTCACCTTAGACACTGACATAATCAATTTTTCGTGCTACCGCATGCACTGTTCTATAGAACGTTTTTTGCCCTTTCTAATAATGGCTTGATTTTCAAGAAGACTATAAGTAAAATACTGTTTTTCCTCGGCACTTATCGATCAGAGACAATTATCCTGAGCGCGTACAGCCGCGCTAGACTAATGCGACTAACATAAAACGACCAAGTAGAAAGTGTCCTCTACTTTTCTTACTACGCTCGTAATAAAGCTCGTCGAAAGATGTCTTGCCGTATTCTTAAAATAGTTTAAAAGATAGTTCTGTAATTAGAAGTTCAACTGAATCATTATTCATTTCTTTTCAGACCTTCACAACAGCCAGCCAGCTGATGCTGGACAATAATATTGTGCGGTACCGCACTAAAGATCGGGTCTACGAATCATATAGTTAAGAAATTCATTATAATTCACAATTCGACAATAATACCATTGTGGTTGTGCAAGTGAATCAACTAAGTAGTTATATAAATCGCTTGCGGACTAGTTTGATATACACGCACATTTTTATGCGACATAAACATGTTATTATACTAATTAAGCGGGCACGACGCAATACACATTGAGCTGTATTGTATTAATATAGTGTGAAAATAATTTGTGAGTGCCAACTTGATTCAAACGAACAGTAAAATGTGGTGAAAATCAAGTAATAAGTCAACAAGAGGCAAATATCACTGATCAGTAGTATGGGTCAATGCGTGGTCAGACCAGCCATATTCTGGCTATTTCGTGTCGCATAAAGCGCGTTAATTCAACTAAAAGTCTTGATAACCTTATAAAAGATCCTGTTAAAATTAAAATGTGGATGTGAAGAACTTTTTACAGCGGCACAAATATGGTTTATCCCAATGCAGATATAGCACTTATATCGCTTCAAATGCACTTGCAAATGGATAAAGTGAAAAGTCAATAACATTTTAGTAGGATATCTAAACGTGCTCGCGCGTTCAGCATTTTTCAATTTGCTTCACGAAACGAATAGTCCAATAACCATTATTCTAACGGACGATAAATCTTGTTGAATCTACTCGCGCAGATGCATTCTCACGAGCACACATGTGAAACTGCTTGCCGTGGCCATATACTAGTGAATTGTGTAATGGAAACCCATTGGATTAATGACTTTTAGTAATCCGAGGAATGGTTATTCTCTAAAGTTAACGTTCATACTATTTATTTTTCAGGATTAAAAGAGAAACGCCAAAGAAGTCTATTCGAGTTCTTATACGTAGAGTTTCACTTAAGGGATTCATAACATATGTACAACATGAAAACAAATGATTTATGATAAAGGAATTACCATCACCTCTGCAGGGTGTGATAAACAGTACGTTGTATAAAAAATATAAAATATATATATATTTAAAACATTATAAAGTGTTAAACATTCATAACATCCTATGCATTTTCACATTCCATTGTAGGCTGGTCCACCACCGCCTTCAGGAACCACCCAATTGATGTTCTGACTCGGATCCTTGATGTCACACGTTTTACAGTGAATGCAGTTCTGGGCATTGATTTGTAGCCTCTGCCCATCGCCGGATTCGAGGGGAACGAATTCATATACGCCTGCAGGAAAATATTAAGATTCTAAATTGTTCCGTCAATACATAATCAATAAGACACCGATGCTGCATGAAAAACCAAAGGGATGGATGAAGGAAATGTTACTGGGAAATGAAGGAATCCTTTGTAAATGATGAATCTGGCTAGGTGCACCCTCTGTTAGAACCCCAGAGAGATACGTCGTCAAACTTCCAGCAAGGTAAGGGTAATGCACCCCTAAAAAGAATCGATAGTCAAAAATAGAAGTTTTTCTCGAAATGTTCCAGAATTGATTAGACACATTTCAGAACTTACTGTAAACAATTGATTCAGTCGTTTTGCATTGAGGTACTGGCAGAGAAGATAAACACCAAGAGAGAAGGAAACATCATGTATGAGGGTAGGTCCTCACAAAGCCAGTAGAATAAATGTAAGGGTTCATATATCACGCACAAAGGAGAAGTGTGTACTTCCTTCCTTAAGCTTGGAGTACGAACAGGAAGAACAGTCCGAGGGGTTTCAACACGAAGGTCAAGTCGCGCCCTGGGCCAGACAGTCGATAACCTGGCCCCCTCCACGCTCTTGTCGCCGGGGTTTATCCTGAAGGGAAACAACTCTCCCCGACGAGTACCAGGCTGTTTCCCCTGACGACGCCCGGCGAGGACAAGCCGATGAAAGGAAGAGTTAGAATAGAGGCAGAACCATTTCGTTGAAAGAAGATAGATTCTGGAGTGAGGGAGACTGGTAGTGGTTGGTACTCCTAGTAACAAGGACGTCCCATACCATGGTGTCAGAGTAGTATATATGTATAAATTTGTCTCGCTCGCACGTGATTTTACATTTAGCAATGTGAACTCTTCCTTCACTAGCGATCGATTCTTTGTCAGACTGGACAATTCGAATCGATAAAGGATTTTCATTTTATCAATTTCGTCCATTTGATTTCACTGCGATCGATAAGGATTAAAGTGTCTCTTGACGGGGTGTGAAACAGGGTGCTGTCGGAAAAGTCCTTCGAGTTGATACAAGTTTGGAGCCAATACACATCTGCATTCGGAAGGCTGGTTGGTAAGGGAGTACATTGTGACGAGGTTGTTGGCCGGAGCTATGCACGGTGCGCTCCCTAATTTCGGAGCTTGAGCTTGGTCGAGGGTAGTCTAGCCATGAGGGGGTGTACGGGTGGCTCAAGTTCAAGGACACACCGGTCGATAAACCCAGGCAAGATTGGAAAAAGAGAGACTGAGGGCTCGAGGGCCAGGCCGGAAGAGGAAGCAGGCTCTCTTCACTTTGCTGAATATTAATTGCCAAGGGTAGCAGAAAGCGTAATGAGCGAATTATTTCCTTCTGATGAATTCAAGCGTAGTAGTAGTTGCCTACGTTCCAGGCAGTATTGTACACAAATAACAATAGATTTTTGCCGAAGAGTAAAACACGAGTGGAATACGGCGTTTCTATGGATGAAACCACATTCAGATACTCCATATTAGAGCAACATTAAATGTAACACGTTAAAATACGCTGTCGAAATGTTAACACAAGTAGGATCGCGGAAAACATATAAATATAATATCAAGGATTGACAAAATATGAAACGGTATGACGGCAGCATGAAGGTCCGCAATGCGGTAAACGCTGTAAATTATTTCTCGTCAACATGGTGGGGATCACAAACTTCCCTCGCTTTCTACCACTGACATAAAACATTCTTGACTGAATATCTTTCAGACGTAATGAGTTTCTCGAGCGTTGGTCCAACAAATGGAAATTTTTCGTCTTATAAATTGTATAACCAGTCGCTTAGTTTCACGATACGCTCTTCTCGAAAAAATAACCCGTAATTTGGCAGATTCCAAAAGCAAACATTCACATTAAATTATGACTTTGCTCATCACGAATTTGCAAAAAATTCATCGACCAATTATATGTAATTGATATTCTTCTCACAATTTATTTATTTAGTGAATAAAAAGTAGACTCACCGGCAGGACAGAATCTTCCTTCTGGGCCATCGAACACCGCTAAATTTCTTTTCACTGGAATTGTATCATCTGCTAACGTAAGATGAGGGGGTTGATCGCCTTCGTGATCCGTTCCAGTAAGGGCAACTGAAGATAGCAGGTCGAAAGATATTACATTGTCTGGTTTCGGGTATTCAATTGGCTGACATTCCTTTGCTGGCTTCAGTTTCTTATAATCAGGGCCTGTTAGAACATAGCATCAAAGGGATATAAAGTTTTTTTATGTAATGGAACATGGTTTTTTTTTATCTACTAGATTGTGCTAGAAACACCTACCTCCATGTGAAAGCGTCCATGGTTCACGTCCACCAAGAATGGTCGAGAACCCAGAGTACATCATACCTCCATACAATCCAAAAGGTGTCGCGTGGAAACTTGGCCTTATATTTCTTACTGCCTTCAGTTCTTTATAAATCCAACTATTCTTTATTTTATCTGTGTATGTTTTGGGTTCCAAGCCTTTTGTAGCTGAAGAAGTAGTCTCAGCTTCGAGAATTGCCTCAATCGCACTTTCTGCAGCCAGCATTCCACTTTTCATAGCATTATGAGTTCCCTTAACTTTAGGCACATTAAGGAAACCTGCTGTACACCCAACTAGACAGCCACCAGGAAATTGTAGTTTTGGCAGGGATTGAAATCCTCCTTCTACTAGAGCTCTTGCACCATAGGCTATCCTAAAAAAAATGTATTATAACTTGTTAAAGTCAGAGTAATTTTAAAAGTATTCTTATTTTTTCCAATACTAAAATGTATTAATCAGTAACTCATCAGACAATTACCTCTTTCCACCTTCGAGGACTGATCTGACACTTGGGTGATGCTTGAATCTTTGAAACTCTTTGAAGGGGTGGAGGTAGGGATTAGAATAATCCAGGCCAACAACAAAGCCGATTGCAATTAAGGGATCAGTTTCGTTTAGGTGGTATAAGAAAGATCCACCATAAGTATCTTTTTGTAAAGGCCATCCAACAGTGTGTTCAACTGTTCCAGGTTGATGTTTGGCAGGATCAATCTCCCAGATCTGGAACAGAGAATCAACAAGTAGTCTCATGATATCTTTTCAAAACTTTTACAATATGTCTTCTGAATAATTGTACGCATAAGCACCTCTTTGAGGCCAATTCCATAACTTTGTGGCTCACAGTTCTTCCTCAAATCGAATTGCTTGGTGACCTGCTTTGCTAAATGGCCATGGCATCCTTCAGCAAAAATTGTACACTTTGCATGAAGCTCCATTCCTCTTTCAAATGTTGATTTGGGACTTCCATCCTTCGCAATTCCAACATCATTTGTTGCTACGCCCTTAACTGATCCATCTTCATGATAAAGTATTTCTGCACCTGCATATCCAGGATATATTTCGACACCTAGTCCTTCTGCTTGTGTGCCAAGCCATGCAACAACATGTCCTAATCTACCAAAATAACAGTGATTAAAAATTCCCTGCTAATATGTTTAAAAATAAACCCAATAGTTAAGATAATCACCTAACAATATAGTTTCCATGATTGTACATGGGCATTCCTGGCAAAATTGGAACAGGAATTCTGCCATTCTTCGTCAAGATAGCAAACTTATCTTTGGTAACAGGAGTATTTAACGGTGCTCCTAATTCCTTCCAATCAGGAAACAATTCGACCAGTGCCTTTGGATCTAAACAGGCTCCACTAAGTATATGACCACCAATGCTAGATGCCTTTTCGACTACAGTCACTTTTAAATCCCTTTGATGCTTTTCAGCAAGTTTGCGAGCGTGAATCGCAGCTGATAGTCCTGCTGGCCCTCCGCCAATGATCAAGATGTCTGTTTCATCTACATATCTTTCCATATTTGCATCTGAAAGGCAATGATTCTTATCGTTAATATAAAATATTTTTAAAATAATAAAAGGTACAACTCTAAGTCATATACCTTTCCATCTTGGATCTTTTTCTCTTGGTACCACTGTGTAGTGGGTTGTGATTTTTGGGAATGCTGCGCTGCTGTACGATCTTTGAGAAAAGCATTGCAGCCTCTGCACTGCCAACAGAGATTTAGATTGTGATTAGACTAAGCAACCAGTGCCGAAATGATTATTATATAACGCGTATCCAAAAATGCGATAAATCCTAATAAAGATTGCGAAAACCTTGTTATCGTCAAACTTTTCGCGTGATATCATGCAGAAGAAAATAGCTAATTGAAACTTTGACACATTTTTAAACGACTATAAAAAAAAGGTCAATCATTTCGCGATGAAGTACATTTCTACTATTACGTGAAACTACTCGTCGATCGATGGACTTTTACGAATTGAAAATAATGAAACCAAGCGTGTACATAACAGGCGCAAAGTCCAACAAGTAGCTACGCACACAATGACAAAAATCGCGACACAGATGTGTGATTGATTTCAATCCCGCATTGGAGAAAGTTAAGTGGGAAAAGTTAAATGAGATCATGTAACAAAGTAAATTGAATCAATCAATTCACTAAAGCCAGTATATGCAAGATTCATCCAACAAATATAATTTGATCTTGATGAACTATTGTGGAACAAGGTCATAAAATATTTTAAACACTGTACTCTGAAAGAAGGTACATTCACTTGCCCAATGTAACTACGTGGAAATGAATAATAATTAGGAACGAACTTACCACTATCACATGCTCTAAATACCACACGGGACATGATTGCACACTGGCAACACACAGACCGCCGCACACTCGTGGAAATGATAACAGGATCAAACAGTCAAATCAATCTCGATCATTGAGGCGACCAGCTGCCACTGCCACAGCTAGAGATTGTTGATTCTTGCAGAGTATATTCCATAGAGGGAGCACTGGGTGTATTCTATTATGTTCAATTGAGCACTCCAACTCCTCTCCAAACCACTTTACCAAATCCAGATACTATAGACTACTGGACTACTTATTGACTCGCGCCGTACCCACACTACCGACAGAGTATGTATTTTTCCACGGAAAATAAATGCATATCACATAAACAATGTCCGTCTTGCCAAGATATGTGCAATAATTACTTGGAACTGTAACAGATTAGATACATACTTTGTCTTTACAACCAGACTTTCTCGACTGTGGCATAGTGGGTAGGGTTGAGCACACATAAAATCGTAGGTTCAGAATTGTAATTTATTTTACAAGATTATAAATGATTATGAAGCGCATATACATAGGAGTTTCGAAAAAAAGAAACAAAGATTAATTTCATTTATTAATTAATCAATCATATACTCCATCGGGTCTTCTTTGTGTTTAACAGTTGATTTATATTCGCAATGCATTGTAGCCTCGTGCAGAAAAGGAAGTATTTTTTCACTGCTACGTGGCAGTGTGTACGTACCAAACGGGAAAAAAGAGTCCATTGTAGGAGTTGTAACAGTTTTACTGTTGAATATGGGAAGTTGACTTCGTGTATTATTCTCGATTATATTGTAACAATACGCCAGCTGATACATTCGTGTAACTTCGGCAAAATTGTGGGCTATTTCCAGTTGACACGCTTTCAAAGGATTAAGTTTGCACGAAATAATCTTTGGCAAATTCAGCTCTTGAAGATAGAGTATATCTACAAATATAAGAATTGTTTCATAACAATGTTTCGAGATCATAGTACTTGTCCAGAATATTTAGTGATATACTTACAACTTTTTGAATCAGTGTAATACTTGTGACTTTTACTAATGAGATAAAAAAGTGCTTGACAAACTGAGTAAAATACAGCATGTTCTTTCGTCTCGTGCTCTAAATAGTTGGGTTGTTCTTGCATAGCGACATAATCGTGAATCCATTTAGCCATTTTGGACTGCACACCTCTTATTAATCTAGAAATTTGAATATAGGATAGTAATAGATGTAAAACTCTTAAAAATAATCCGTGTACAATTCAGGTAAGGTCATTACTTACGCAGGGGAGACAAATTTCGCAGTAGCTAACAAACTAGCGATGTAAGCCACTGACGACTGTCGCGTAATTGAAGGTACACTAGGATCCGATACCTTTCGCCACATCCAATCTACAAATGCCTCCACAACGGCTGGTTTAAAACTACAAATGTAGAATACTGTGTATTGCACATACTGACTCGCATGTGTAGGCAATATAACTGTTTCAAACGTTTGAAGGATATCAAAATATAAACTTTTTAGGCTTTCAATCTGTAAGACACCATCAGTGAAGCAAGTGTCGTGCATATACTTTAGGATTAGTTCCATTGATATATCCAATTTATGTGCTATTGGATGTATTTCATTTGGTTTCTCAGTACTATCATTCTCAATTGGTGGGTTCTCATTGTCAATCGAAGTCTCTAATTCACTATCATCCATTGAATCCTCGTCATCATCTTTATCTGCTTCAATTTTTGGTATATTCACATCTAATACCATTAGCCTATAGCAGAAATTAGAATTAATGGTGATTTAATGAATGACAATAAAAAATCTGTGTAAACAACGATATGCATAGGCTGTACCTGTTAATGATCAGTGATAAAATATCTGATCTTAATTGTGGAGCATATTCAATTACTTGAAGTAAGGCTGAAATGTACACTTCATGCATATGCGTGCCATGAACAATATATGGAAATCTTCCTCTTAGGGATTGTAGTAATAGTTTACTTGACCTGTAAAAAATAAATACTTTTCTTTAGTTATTGTAAGTACTTGCATATATAATTTAATGGGTAGCAATAAATCTTACATAGGAACAACTTTCAAAATCTTGCGCAATACATCATGGATGTGATTCAATCTTATGACATCTTCTTCCTCAGGCTTTCCAGCCTCCCACTCAGTGTCATTACTATCATCTACATATAATATAAGTTTAATAGTTAATTGTATCAATAATATTAAGAACATTCATTGAATTATAAATAATTACCTGGCTTGAAATGTTCAACCAAACTGTCAATTACATATTTAGCATGATAGACTTGCATGCAAACCAAATCCTCTATGAATAATTTATAAGCAGCAGCTAATTCAACAGACCTATTCGTCCAGTTTACTTGTAATAACGCTTCCACAAGTACTTTATGCACCGGGCCAAGCAAAGACACGCATTGCCTTACTTTACCCAAAAATTCAGCAAGATCCGTATCCTAGAATTGAGCACCGCGACATATACATAAACAGGTCTTATTATGACTACATGATTCAACAGATAGAAGAAATTCAAAGTACCTTAATATTGGAGTCCTTGAGAATACATATTAAATCTTCATAATCCCTAGTACCATTACCTGCTTCGAAGTTATACAGAATACTTTTGAGATTTGTTGGTAGCTTAAAATATACTCTATTCGATTGCCTAATAAGTTGCGACCGAACACCCGGAGCTTTCAGAATAGAGGATACACTACTCACTCTCGATGACACGACAGACATCTGTTTGAAAGAAAAAAGAATAAGTACAGGAATATCTAGAGCAATAGAGTGAAAGGCGATTTCAAAAATCACTGCTCATTCTAATACGCCTGGCGCGTGACACAATTATCAGCTGTCAAATGTTAAAATACGTCGAAAGTGTCAAACGCGTGTCGGAATATAATCAGGTTAAGGCGTGGAATGATTGAACCAATTCCGTGATACTTGCCTTTCAGGTTAAACGTAGACACACTCAAACGAAAGCTAATTTTATAAAAGTCCAGCTTATTAGACAGTTTACATATTGAAGACGTACTATTGCACAAAAACGCAGTTAAAGGGACTAACTCAACACGCGTGCACGCTTCACATGATCCCGTTCACATGTGTTCCACAAAGTCCGAGAGTGGGAGAGTGCCGCTATCGAGATCGAGTTCATTCGAGATATCGAATCCCTCGAAATCGACTAGGCGCCAACAATCGATATCATTTGAACGTTTCGAGATCACGCAGTACTGTTTGTAAGTTCTCTAGTGTGCGTTTTAGAGAGACGCTTCGCGAATTAAATCGGTCTGTTTTTAGTCAGAAGTGTGTGAAAGTGTAAGATTCAGTGTAGTTTGTACAAATTGAAGTCATTAGAAGCTGAGAGAGCATGTGATTCCTCCTTGGCGAAAGCAAGTGAGTTCTAATTATGAATTGACTATTTGGATACTCTGATTGCATGTTGAAGAAAATAGCATTCCTTGCTTATGACTGTTTATTATCATCCTGTTACCAACTCACTGAATTGGGTATATCTTAATGGCTCTCAGGAATACTAGAAATTGAATCTTCCTACAATGCCAGTATATCTGTACATATATAACTTATATATTAATCCAACATTTCATTGCAATCATGTTCGGTGCCCCACAAATTTGTGTGTGTGGGCATGATTACTTTATCTATGTATACTACTTGCATATAGCATGAAGGATCATGTTCATGTACTTGATCCCATGTACTCCTCACACAGTCTAATTCTATTACGTCTCAAAGTTTTGGAAAAACCATACTTATAGTTTATTCGCTGCAGTATTGCTTTTTATAAGTACCTTTCCTATTAGCTTCCTATATGGATTTTCAACTACTATATACTCTTTATTAATATACTAGCATTCGATGCTAGACTTGTTCATTATTAATGTCTTTTACACCCATTCAAAAGTATTAATGCGCTTTGACTTGGTTCAAATGAAACCACCCTCCAATCAATTCAGTGTTGATTTTTTTATTAAAATCTTTACAAATTTATGTTTGCTCCATATCAGGGGTCAAAGTAAAAAGGTAAGTCATTTTGTTGTTGCACCAAAGTTTCCAAGGCTAATTCTATATTTTCTGGCAAGTGGTCCAAAAGCATTCGGGGCATTACAGATAACTCTGTAAATTCTTCTGGCTGTGCCCAACGCATTTCATATTTCCTATCCTTCTCGCTTTGTTTTTTACTGAAAAATAACAATTGATGATTTAAATAATACCACGAATCGAATAGTTTAAAGTGAGAAGTGAGCATGAAATGGCTGAAGATGATTTTGTGACATTGACAAACCTTTTTTTGCCATCTGATTTCTTTTCTGGTTTACATCTAGTAATGTGTAATATTCGACCAGCGTTATACAGTCTCACTTTCGAATATCTTCTCTTTGTAATATCACGTTCTAAGACTCCATTTTCCTGTAATAAAAGTATTTGATATTAGTCCTGACCAATATTGAGAATACTATCAGTAATATAAGCATTCCAATGGAACCCAAATTGTGTACTGAATTGACGATATTGCTGATAGATTTTATAAGCATCGTGATTTGAATCTTTATTCTTTTATCGTCTGCCTACAGTGATAAATCCTGTCTGTGAATGTCTTGAATGGGAAATCGATTCTATACGAAAAAGTACGAAATTATTCCCGAATATTCTGTATTCCGTGCGCAGCTACGTTTCGTGCACTCGATCCATATAAAAGGGTTCGCAAGCTTCATTATTTTTCGTTTCGTGAACTTCCCAAAGGGTTCATTGATCGCTGATTCTCACCACTTGATTAGTTGCTCCGGTTTCAACAGCAAGTAGAGGCAGTTCGCCCTGCACTGTGTTAATTACATTGCACTGCGACCAGGTCTTGTTGAGATCTCTTTCGGGTACACCGAACAAAGCATAGCCGAAACCGTTGAGCACCACTCTGTACTGAATGCGAGAATAACAGATTTATTTAAAGCATATTGATCTCGCTGGTCTTCATACCCGACCACTATTGTTCCCTTTATTTTTTCTTTAGCGTGAATTTCAAGTTATATGCACCACAGTATTTCATTGAAATTGTCATTGAAATTTGTACCTTGGGTAGTCGGCAGGCATGGAGTGTCATTAATAAATTCGTCCTTAAATTCTCTCCGCTTTCTATACTCAGTCTAATAGCAAAGTCATCACCGACTCCTACTGTTAGTACAAATTCTTCTGTCACCTTGGCTGCTTCGCGACTAAGCAGCCCCGCTGTTTGAAAAGAGTTAGTTTAGTCTTCATGCAAAACATTCCATGAGTGTGCTTGATATTTAATTATTTCACCTGGTGTAGCGAAGCCATAAACTTTCAAATCTGGATAAGTCGGTCGCAATAGTATACCTACAAGTACAGCTAGCCCGGCACCCAAGCTGTGCCCTACATTTTCAGTTGTCAATATTGATAAAAAAGTAGAATATTCTTTAATATAGCTTTTTCCATTTTAAACAAGTTACCTGTTACGGTCAACTGGTACTGGGGATGGGTGGCAAAAGCTTTCTCCAAAACATTGTGCTTGTGTAGCTGCCTCAATATAATCTTTGCTCCTATTATCATGCCTCGATGTGCCTGCAAGATGTTAAATACTTTCCTCAATTATACCAGTCAGGTAATTAGCTATTCAGGTTTTTTGTACATTGTTTGCTGATTAGCTCTGAATTGATTCTCAATTACTAATTCTCAATTACTAATTCTCTCCTTCGAATCTTTACTCACTGTACTTCGCGGTGGAAGGCCTTCGCATTCAAATGCTTCGGCGGATGCTATGCAATCCGTGATCATGTCTCGCACAGATAGTGTGCCTCTGATCACAATGACAATGCTCGCTTTCGTATGATCCGCGATTACGCAAAACGGTACCTGGAGGGAAATCGATGCAAAAGTTTTCCTTGATCGCTTATTCAATTCGTGATATGCATTTGTGGTGGCCAGTTTATACGAACCTCGCAGAGGTGATTATGAACTGACGCAAATAGAATGTCCTCCTCGGGGAGCTTCGACAAATACTTAACGCCGGAGAGGTAGCAAAAACAACAATTGTCGCCAATCACGACGCTACGCTTTCGCCTAAAAAATCAAAGTTTCTTTAGCACTCCATACACCAATCATTCGCCTTGAAATACACAGTAAAAGCAATTGTAATTAGTAGGTAAATAGGACATTGCAAATTGCAACATCGTAAGATAGGAGTGACAAAGACGAATGTCTGGGTCAACCTGTTAATATGTACATGAAAAAAGTAGGCAACGCATCCACCTAGATTCACAGGCTTCAATCTATACGTTTTATGTCTAAAAATATCCGCAATTTAGTCATTAGTGATGGATAAAGTTCGAAGTATCCACAGTCCACTTACCGGAAACAAGCGCAGCAAGTCATGTTTCGTATCAGCCGGAAGCAACCGGTGCACATGTGTTGGTAAATGACAAAGAGCCATCCATAACACGCGATAGAAAGCTTCATATAATGATGCAGGTTGTCCAACGACATCCAATGCGGAGCACCAGCGAATATCACTTCGGCGTCTGAAATGATCGACATGTATTTCAATTGCATACTAAGGTGTAAGATTAAGGCTGCAATAACTACTGCAATATTTATATCATTAGATCATCCGTCCTTACCAGAAGTATATTTCGGTCGTACAACTTGATTCAAGCGTCTTTGCTCGTGAATCTCACGCTTCTGGCGGACTCGCAGTAAAATGCAGCCGGCCATCACATCGGATGGCACTAAATCGGATCCTCGAAAGATTGCGGCGAAGATATCTAAAACACATGGTTGAGGAAAGAATTAGCATTACTCTGTGACATCCCGTTTCTTTCATAGTTAATTCCCCTGATGCTTATTTAATCACATAGCAGCAAAGGCTAGTGCATAAAACAACAATAGAATCTATTATCTTAGATATATGAGTCCTGTCAGTAGTGATATTGGAACAAAGACACACGTGCAAGTTACCCGGAATGCGAATATGAATATTCACGAAACTTTTTGCACGATCTTTTCTGTCCTACCACCGGTTGCGACGGATGTGAAACAATTTGTCGCCGAAGACGAAGATATCCACGTTCCAATTCGAAATGCGGCAGGACTCTTTCTAGGCCAGCCGTACCTATGTCTCACCAGCAACTTGTTGAAAAGCCTCGTTCGCGGTCTCGTCCTTTCGCATCCACCAGAGGAACCTCATCCTCCGCAGCCAAATCCTTGAAATTTTGCCATGTTCGGTCGAGCTCTCCAGTTTCTTGTCGTCTAACGAGCCGAGAGGATCGAAGATTAGAGCCAGGCCGAATGTCGTGAGACCGATGAGGATCCAGTCGAAAAATACCAGAGCTTGAACAACCGTGACAGTGTAGTGCTCGTGGTTGCAGTCGACAAAATTCCCGAATATCCATGAACTGCCCAGTACATTCCATGCTATCTCTGGCAGTAGTATTAGAATTCTGCGGAAAGAGATAGTCCCTTTAATAAATCCACAATTTTAATACTCATATGTAATACCGAATGCAACGGATTGTTACTATGAAGGATCGGCCGTATTCAGTTTTAATAAGTCTCGAGCGTTAATTGGAAATTTTAATATGAGAAGCGTACACGTATAGTTACGGTGATTAAAACTGTAGAACAAGGTAAACAGAAAGCGTGACGGGAATCCCATAACGTGATATAATGGCGTGCGCAAGCTTGTATTGTATAATGGAAATAGTCTTACTCACTTAACCGTGAGGAGTGGTTGAACATATTTACGGGCTTGCGTGTCCATGATGGATCCTTTCGCGCTTTGCCTCACGATGACAAGCATGAAGAGTAATGCAATGCCCAGAATAACCGCCTCCCCCAGCAGGTAAACACGGACTAATTCGCCTCCCGATTGACAGTTCCATGTGTCCGAGTAGTATCTGATACAGGCAACCCCGATCAGTATCAACCTGCAAGTACAATGACTCGTGGTAGTAGTTGATCCATCGATCCTACCAACTAGTGCCGAGGAAAATATTGTCTCGGATAAAACTTACCAAACGACCCGAATAAAAATTTCAAAAAGACCAGGATAAACTAGATCATCGGTCGCAGCTAGCCATTTCCTACCGAAGAGCTTTATTGCGGGCATCTCTCTGGGACAAAAAGAACGATTTGCCTTCATAAATGCGAAAGCAGCCGTTTTCGTTTGCACATATGATTAGAACCATGAAAACATATTTCTGCGGCTACTAGTATGCACGGCGCGCTCGAAGGACAGCAATTCTCATGGTGTAATTTTGGTACTTTCCGCCGGGCGATCTGGGTGAAAGATTGACTTGAAAAACATGTTCCATGCAGTCTTTCTACGCCTTTCGCAATGCCGGCGAGATTCTCAGGTCCACGTGTAATAATCGTGCGCTCCTAAATCTCCACGAGATTTGGATACCTGGACACGTGCAGTGCACTGCCAGATAGAGATAGATCCCTTCGATTGCAGAGCGCACGCTGGTGAAAGTGTCGGGAGAGAAAGCCTTTGTCTATCCTACATCCGAGCGTACTGACATAACGCCGCAGTACTTAGATATGGACCCCTGTCAGTGTTTCGGCAGTACTTGTCAAAGAGAAACCTTTCATTCTGTATAGCTGTTTGAAAACAGTCATTTACGATGGGTAACAAACAGTAAACGAAACTTCCACGATACTTCAGTAAGAAATAGCAAAAAATTCCTTGAAGATCTCTTTTATTAAAAGTAGGCTACAGGTGGTTTCGATTTCTCGACTAAATATGGGAATTCCAGTTTAACGTTTCATTCGAAACGTCATAAAATCACAGATCGATGACCAGTCGGATGATAAAATTGAATGAAATTAAATCTCTAATCAATCACTGCTGAAACTCGGAGTGTTTTGAATATTCTGCTAATCGTGACCGGTATCAATTTGACTTTTCATATTACCACCACACAGAAAAGACGGATTTAAGCTGGACTATCAGTATATTGTCCCATGCACGACGGTGGTTACGATACACTATCTTCGGAGCAAGTTATATAAAAGCCTCACTGAAGCCCCGATACACTGATAATGAGTGCCCGGCATTGAAGAAACAGCGCGTAACAGAGGCGAGAAAAAAATGTCGAGCGCGGCACGAACCTTGCTAGCAAAGGATCTCGGTGTTCCACTGAAACTGCGGACCATTCACGAAATCACGATTGACACATGGGCGTTCGCGTATACGAGCCGCCCGCCGGTAGATCGTCCTTGAGTAAGATGTCGGGAGTGGTTTTTCCCGTATCCGTGGAGAAGCCGCAGAACCAGTTCGATGGTGGGCATTATCTGGGAAGCGGGCCAGTTTTGGGGACCCAGAGGATGCTCATATCGCGTTGCCAGACTGGACCGGGCCACCTTCTCGACGGCTCGCCGCTCCCGTGCCAGTCTTACACCTGTGTGGCGAGCCAATCGTGCGGACCGATTGGTACCAAGCCGCTTGGACCAGTTGGTGAGCACTCACTGGAACCAATTGAAGGGCTGAGCCCACTGCCAACGTCCGAACGTGGCCGAAGCTGTCTCTTGCAAATGGTATTGCAAGAGGATGAGTGAGAGACTCTGCTTGGTATCCCTTGAACAAAGGATCTAGCACACTCTATATGAGGCACCCTGCTTACTACGTCTCAGACACTGGCGGAGTTCACAGGATGATTATCGCGAGAAATGCGTGAAGTGAAGTACGCGAAGTCGCACTCTCGCGTTCTTGGTGACCGCGGCCGCGCGGCTACCCGCTCTGACCTGCCTCAGACCCGTCTCTATTGGCGGCCGTACGACTGACGGAAAATCGCATCAGAGTGCAACACGAAGACGGAGAGTGCCGGGCCGGGCCGGGCGACGCGTGTGCACTGTATGCCGCACGCATACACCTACCGAGATAGAGACAGCCCGGCGGACCCGTTCACCTTGTTTCGTGGCTGCTCACCCCGCGTGCTTCGATCTCACAATCCGGTTGGCCGCCACTGACCAGCCACTGCCAGAACTTTCCCTTCGTGCCTCTCGATAACGCGTCCTCTCCCTTGCTCACAAAAAACACTCTTGGCCACCTCTTAGTACACGCGGTCCAGAATCGCACTCTGCCTGCCAGATAGACCCAACTCCGTCTCTCCTCGGTCCTTGCAACATCCTCCTCGTTGAATTGCCTTTCGTACGAAAATTATGAAATGCGATAAATACACCGATTCCTACCGGAGCGAGGACACCTACTTACCCGCCGGCACCGTCCCGCCATGCCGCGTCTTTACACCTGACATTTGTACTGTCATCGAAAAATGTAGGTCTCCCGAAACGAATGAACTGGTTCTCGAGAATTGCAGTCTCGCCACTGTTGAATCAGCTCGTTTCATTTTCATGGCGACGGATTTTGCCAGCGGCAAAATGTCATGTTCAGAACGATTTTTGGAAAGCCGGCATGAGTCAGTTGAGCGCGTGTCTTTCTATTGCGTCATCGACGGGTGCATTGCTCTTCTAAGCGGTATGAAAGAACGAAATCCTTAGTCGTGGATAGTTGGGAAAGCGGAGAGCGACCGGCTAGCTGGCGTTTTTCGAGGTATAATGCCTTCCGAGAAGGAAGAATTCTTCTGCCTAGGGTGTTGCAATAACATACGTAGAAGCGTTACGTAGTTATCGTCGACTAGGTTCATAATTAGATGAGTTGGAACGCAAAATGCAAATCTTCCATTGTTTAAATTTGAAATACGATTAATGCTATTTAAAAAGGAATCTTCACGGTCGCATCGATTCCGGAAACCTGACGCGTGCTCCGTGTCCTATATCTCGGCTGTCACAAGCTTTAACTTAGAAACAAAAGAAACTTCAATTATTACGAGAAGAAAAGATATAACTGACACATCAATAATGAACGATACACATATGCTATGATTTACTATGCAATCTACATGTATATCTACGTATGCAGATATGCTTGGCAAAGAGTTAAGTTATGATACTGCATCTTATTGCGCCGATTTTTTATCGCGCGGATAAAAGAAGCGTCCCTCTATATCTATATGCAAATCATGTACGACTGAAAAAAGTGTGTGAGTGTGAATATGCATGATGTCTAAATCCACGGACTTTTGACACGCGTAAAACTTCGCTGAACAAAATAAAATCCCGATTCTTCTTTGGCAATAAAGAAGCCGGCGAATTTTGACCTTTCGTATTTTCGTATATTAATAAATATTAATAAATTTGTTCTGACGCGCACCGCCGTACCGTGCTTTTCCAAGCCGCAGATCATTCTCATTGAGTCAACCTATTGTACAAAGGCAAATTCATGCGGCGCGTGAAAAATTTATGCCGCGCTGAGCAGCGCACAACGGTGTGCATCGCCATCGGGAGAAAGTAGCATTTTAGTTCCGTGGAAAATTACGAAATACGAGCGGCACTCTTATCCGCTGACTCCACGCTATTATTTTGATAAATGGGAATAGCACCGGAGTGCTGATCATTGGCAGTCTTGCGATAACACATGCGGCGATGGCTCAAAGAATTTCTACGTGGCTTGCTAATGAATGAAGACAACAAAAAAACGTATCTATATACTACACCAGTAGCATTTAACATCGCCAAGGACTGGTGGTAATGATTCGCGGAAAAGATGAAGTGTACGTCAGACTAATTTCTTTTTAACCATGCAACACATGCATGACGTTTTTTATCAGCTTTTCTTTCAATTGCCTATAATTGAGACGCCGATATTCGCTGCCTTAACGACAACTCCAGAGAGCGAAAGACGGAGAAGATGAAAATTACCTGATTCCAGTAGAGTGACTTCGGGAAAACAATATGCAAACCTGATTATATACAATCCTCTGCTAACTTACGAACTAGCATTCGCTGGCTCTGCTGTAGTCAGAGTTTGTTTTGAATTCTCTTGAATTTGGAATATGAAAACCTTTTAGTCTTGTTTGACGGTCTGAATTTAGTGGGTTCCTTTCTGATGTGCGATCACACTCGCAGCTGGGTTCTTCGGCAACTTTCCTGTTTTCGAAACCACTGGAGATTTCGGTACTCCGGCGCTCAGATGTTGTATTATGTCCGCGCAAATAAACCAATACTTCGTTAGTCAGGATATGCTAATGCATCTAGTCTCGCCGTGTAAATACGTGGATTGATGAGTAATTCGATTTTTCAACGAGAGCCGTCATAGGTGGCAACTTATGCCTGACGCCACCGGTCAAAGACGGTACACTTTATTGTTAGCTTAGTTATCCCACGGAAAGTTTGCCTTGCTCGACTAAAGTAGACTCTACAATCACTTGAAACTAATAGTTCTACACGATAGCTTCATCTTCTGAGATACGTCCTTCGATGGGTAAACTCGCACTTCCGAACTGTGTGAGTATTATTGCTAGATCGGTAACTGTGAAGGCGATTCGAAGTCATGTGCCGCCACTCATACGGCTTGGTCGATAAACTCTTTATTTGATTAAAACATGCAGGTTTATCCGTGTGTGAACTTTGGATATTCTTGTATGCATAAAAGTGCTATCGATTTGCTACGAACTGCACTTTCCAGTCAATATTTATTATTAAGACTTTACGTGCAAAGTGTTCGCCGGTTAATCATAACAGTCTAAAGATAAGTTATATTTTTATGAACTCTGGCAGCTCCGGAGAAGTGTAGTAATTTTAGCAGATTAGCAGAGTTCAGTCTCGACTACGATAGTGCACGAGTATAGAAGCAGCAAGTGGCCCACTAGAGAGGCACCGTTCGCAGAAACACATTTTCTGGCTGTTTGATATTTGTTTGAAAGCAGTAACCGCGGCGCACTTTCACTTACAAGCGGACCGGGAAACCTTCTCGTCGTACACGACGACCCTGTTTCGTGTGCGAGCACATAAAAGTATAGGGCCAGCAGGGGCACACTACTGCGTCTGACGCGACGCCACACGCATATTCACTGCTCGCCACGGTTGCAGCATCGATCGATTGAACCGGTAAATAATTAACTGGCCGCACCATTAACCCACTAGCTCGCACTCACATTGAGTAATCGTGATGCACGTGCATCGAAATCGCGGTCATATCTACATCAATATGATTACTGCTTGCATAATAAACCTCTTTGTATCTTGATTGTGCATTATTATTATTTCATTTCATATATTAACTCGTATTCTATGTGTGGTTGCTATGCTGCTTCTGGTAAACAAAATGTTGAACACTAGGATATTCTCCAACTTTCCGGAATTATTCATAAATCGACTGTTTGATATCAAAACGGGCAGAAAGCAATGAATCAGTGGCGAAAGTGTCCGATTTGTACCGAAAACACACGGAAAAGCCCTCCTGAATAATCAACTTCGCCTGATCTAGACGGGATTTCCTATGTTTTCCATACTTGCCGACATTTTCCGGGGTTGAAATTTTGTGGGGAATGTTTTTTTGGATCAAGAAAGAAGTGATATACATTCCAGAGCTCTAGCTCAAAATTCATTTTTTCTCAAATTTTTGCGGGTATACCCCTTCAAAAATTTTCGATTTTTCGAAGGTTCTGGGACTTTTATGAACGCTTGATAAATCGATTGTTTGAGTATCGAAACGGATAGAAAACATGAAACCAGTGGCAGAAATGCCGTAATTTGACCGAAAACACGTGGAAAACCGATCCTGAATAATTTATTTTCGTGGTTTTTCTCATGTTTTTTATACTTCCCGACATTTTCTGGGGCTGAAATTTGGTGGGGAATGTTTTCTTGCATCAAGGAAGAAGTGATATAAATTCCAGAGTCCTAGCTTAAAATTCATTTTTTCGCAAATTTTTGTGGGTATACCCCTTGACGAATTTTTGGGCCAAAAAATGAACTTTGACCTGGGGTTCTGGAATTTATATCACTGTTTCCTAGCTAAATACTGAATCACTGCCTGAAATACCAGACCCTGAAACGGTCGGGAAGGGTGGTTCAAAAATTTTAGATTTTTCTAAGGTTCTCGGACTTTGGCGAACGCTTGATAAATCGATTGTTTGAGTATCAAAACGGATAGAAAACATAGAATCAATGGTATAAAAGCCAACGTAGTAATGGAAAGTAAAATTTTTGTGATTTTCTGGAAAGAAACACCACCAAGTGTTGGACAAAACATCAAGCAGGAATTTCCTGAGAATATCAAATTCATTAGGAAATAATTGAATTAATAGATTCGCGAGCCATTCACGAGCAGTCTTTATTACATTCCATTGGCTGCATCTTGTTCGAGGGTGTAAAAGCCGAAGCTTGTACTAGGAATTTCCGCCACTCGATATCTGAATTTCACTACCCAGTATTAAGTTACACTACAGGCTGCTGCGCCGCAGCATAAGTGGCACAATTTTGATAAGCAAACTAGTGGAAGCACGCAGTAGACTAGTTAGTCGCACGCCGCATCCAATATAGCCAGGAGTTTCGGCATACCCGTGCTTCTTGTAGAGATCTGAAATCTTTCATTCGAAGACTTCGTCGCAAGATTCACCAAGGACCCTCCGTTCTTCATAGATCTTTTTGCATACCTCTGTCCAGTCGCCGGACGAGAAACCAGGAGTGACGTAAACCTCGCTCCCCGAGCCCGAACATAGTGCGTCTCGAGAAAGCCCCGGGAGCTGGAGGTCACGGGTATTCCTCCAAAATTCTGTATTGCAACTCGAATGGCATTAAGAGAGGTAGAATCACTCAGCGATATTTCAGTCTCGCCATTTCCACTGCTATTAACCCGTCCACCTGTTCTCTAAAATAGCAGGCAAATAAGGTGCTCTATGTTTTTAACGCCGTAGTCAGCTCGTTAAAAATAGGGAACGGATATGTCGAACCACTTAGAATGTGACAATAATTATATATAATTACATCTTCTCCATATACATATGTATGCCAACATGCAGAGTGCTGAAGAACACAAAACCATTATTATCAAGCATTATGAAGCACGACAACAAAACTGAAAACCAATAATCTTGCAAATATAATCGTTAGTGACATGTTATCATTGAATGCTGCAGCGACTGACACAAGAATTTAGAATTTATTATCGACTCATTATTATTGTATGCATAATATATTAGATTTGCCGCAATACCAAAAGAATGGATGGTCGTATATTAACAATGACATGAATTTTTTCCAGTAACTGTTAGAGAATAGTATATATGTATAATAGTATATAATAACTGTGATAAAAAGTCCTGTTGATTGAATTTTTAAGATGGTATATTGCTTCAGTGGGGGGTGCATAAATTTTCTCGCTAATGCTAGTGGTTAATTAGTCGCGGGATATATTGTCCCGCCACTGACTAATTGTATCTTCTTACTGCATTTTAAGCTTCGTCCTACGATATATCATATTATGCAGATTATGATGTCCGGGCTGTGTTACTGGCAGTTGATACTTGAGTAAACGTAGAATCTTTTTTCATTCTTCAAATAATTTTATTAAATGTTTACAAAGACATTACATCTTCCAGCAAAATAACACCGAAGAATACTAAATTTATGGGAGAAATGTAAAAGCCAATTTACTCAGTCATTTAACAATTAGACTAAGCAGCAGTAGATCTGTCGGTGAGGGGTGACTTTTCACAGAGAGCTGTCAGATGGCGCCAGATACATAAGCTGCAAGTCGAAAACCTCAAGACATAAGACAACATGATCTTATTAAAACATCATTCCTTTTTACACACACGCATCAATAAACCTTACTTAATAATCAGCATGTGCATATAAATGTATCACCGCAGAGTGCTAAGATTACCTAACTAATAAGTATCTACAAGTTTTTATTGTATGATAATACTGCATTCATGATCTCATTTAGTATTAATTGGTGTCTTGTTACCTCTTAAAAGCACAACACTACCGAAGCGGATGCATTCTACTTGGTGGTCTTATCTTTAAGGAATAGCAGTGCTACCGCAGCAGGCATTATCTACTTCTCCATTACAACTCTAAAGAACTCCGATTTTAGCGCAATGAGTACAATCAACTCGGCCATAATAGCGCTAGAGAACGGTAGTTTTACAATTCCAAGCATAATGTACTTGTTTGAGTGGTCGCAGTGTCCCTTAAGCAGTGACGTGTCGTACGCCCAAAGTTTCATTGACTATCTGATGCAAATTATAACAAAAGATTATTATTGGGAGAGGGGTCTAATGTAAAAGGCTTAATACAAAAAAGTACGTGAAACTCATCAGTATTCTTTGCGACGGGCATCGCGTTATCCTCGCTCGTCGTACTTCCCCCACGCCCATACTAAAAGACGAGCGACAGCATCGCCGTCGTCGCCGTCGTCGCCGTCTCTCTCAGCGGCACCCTAATCTCCTCACGAGTCCGACAAGTGACACCCTACCAACTATAACACAAAGGCGCAAGAGAACCTTCCGTCTCTTGTCGCCGACCGAAGAAAATCTCACCCCGCCTGCCGGCGGACGAAGTTCATCCATCCTTTGGTGACAACTAATCGGCTATCGATTATGTGTTCACACCACGGATCCTGGCATCCCTCCAACTGCATGTATCCTTCGGAACAAGTGTGTACAGATCTGCATGCACCAATGAGGACAATGAAATGCGTACGAAGCTCGAGAAGATAGGATGCGAAATGCGCTGGCCTGGGTCAAGTCGTTGAGTGGATGAACTGAAAGAAAGCTGGGAGGGCGAAAAAGGGGTAGAAAGGAGAGAAAGAAGAAAGGAGGATGCAAGTAAGGAGAAGAGTCGAGGGGAGGGTGGACGAGAGAGTTGCGTGTCGTTAAGGAAGGAAGGCTAGCGGTGTAGTGGTGGTCGGGGCGGACTGGTCTGCAGGAAGATTCTTCGAGCTGGGGGGTAGCAAGGGTTTGTGCGAGGGTAGCTGGGTGGTTGGGTCGACGAAGGAGAGCCACAGGAGGACCGTCGGACGGAGATGAAGAAGGAGAAAGGTGGTGGAGGTTCAGTAGCAGAAGCAGCAGAAGCAGCAGCAGAAGCAGCAGCAGCAGCAGCAGCAGTGGCAGTGGCAGTGGCAGTGGCAGAGGCAGTAGGACGAGGTGTAGGAGGTGTAGGTGGCGGAGGAGGCCAGCGAGCGGTGTTGGTGTGGGTGGAGGTGGTAGAGGGTGGTTTAGACGGTGGTGGGAGTGGGCCGAGCTAAGACGCGTAATGACGCCCTGAATCAATATGTGAGGCACTGAGATATGCATACGAACTAAGACAGCCAGGCTCCTCTGCCCGGCGTCGCGGCGGCGTCCGCGCCGTGGCGCAAAAGGAGGGGAGAAATTAAAGACGAAGCAGGCACAAAAATAACGACCCACCGGTCTCCGCTCGGCCCCGTACCACCACTCTTCTCCCATCTCCCTTTCACCCTGGCTCCTAGCACCCTCTCGTTCTCGTTCCTCTATCCTCCACCCCTTTTTCTCCACGGCGTTCGCCCGCTCCTTCTTCTTGCCCGCTCAACCGCTACTCGCGCGCGCTACTCTTTCTCTCGTTTTCGCGTATCCTTTTCTCCGCGCGCCCTCTTTCCTCACTCTTTACCACTCCCGACTAGTATCCTCTCTCTATGCTAGTCTCCTTTTCTTGCCTTTCTTTCGGCTCACCGTACTTCCCTCGAGCACCACCGCCGCCGCCGCCGCCGCCGCCGCTGTAGTTGTCGTCGTCGTCGTCCGTCGTCGTCGTCCGTCGTCATCGCCGTTGTCGCGGATTCTCTCGGTCCTTCTCTCCCCGTCATTCTACCCTCGAAGACGTGACTGCACGCTTGAGATGAGACGCTGGTCCGAGGGATACGGTGGTTGTTGGTCTGTATAAAGGGAGAGACGAACACCCGACCAAGCTTGACACGGAACGAGTGTGAGAGAGAGGGAGAGAGAGAGAAGCAGCGAGGCAGTGAGGAGTGGAGGAGAGGGTTGACACGAAGGAGACGATCGGTTAGTAGATCGTTTCGATCGGGACAATGGTCCTGCCTCTCGAGTGGATCCTTGAAGCGATCTTATCCGTGTAGTCTTAATCCACGTCCCTGCTATTATTCGTTTCTGCCCGGCACAAAGAAATACAACTGGCGACTGCCGTAATACCGCGGGCGAGCGGGCGCGCGCAAATCTATGGATGTATGTCTCTGTACATGCAAAGCCGGGACTCATTGGTACGAGGGGGTGGGCCTCATACTTTCTCAACGGCGATTAGAAGAGAATGCAGCCGAGCCTGACGATCCCCGGGCTAGATTCGTGTACGATAAATGATTCATTCCTTGGCAGAGCCTCCGCTGGATAGGACAGCTATATTTCAACGTCCTATGAATATATTTCAATCAGTTCATGTCGCAGTAATACGCCTCGCGATTTGATGCTGACGTCTCGTAAGAAGCAGAGAGTTCGCCCGCTCGTCACTCCATAAAGCTCTTTCTTTCGTGTGGTTCTTGCGGCATGCGAGATTGATTCAACGATTCGATTCGGAGGTTTTTATCAAAACGTTTGGCCGACGCCGGGTCGAAACTTGCCCCGGCTAGGAAAAGGCTTGGGTGTAACCTTGTAGTATTTATAGGGATTTAGTGACGGTACCATCGATCTCATTCGAGGATATATTCGAAAGGGCTGGAGTGGCCTTTTAATTCGTTCTCCCTTCGGCTCTGGCAGCGCTTGCCGCCATGGCAGCGTTGAAATGGAAAGTGAGAGGGGAAGCGCGGCTGCATCGAGTTTTCCTCGGTGCTTGGAGCGATCATTTCGCGGCGGGTGAGAGTCATCACCACCTGTTGCGAATTCAAAGGGATCATTGACTCGCCGGTCTCGCCGGCGTCATGCACGAGAACTTTACAGACTGCACTTCATGAAAGGGGGAGCTGCAAGTGCGCGAGCGTGTCCCGCGTTTACATAATCCCTGTAACACTTCTCGTACGAGCCTGTCAGTGACACTTGTTCTTCTCGCTCAAGTAGAGAAAGCATTCACGCATTCGCTTTGAGCAGACGCGAGTTTACTTAATTTTTTACGAGAGTAGGCACGGCACGCGTGCTTCAGCATGTTGCCATTCGATTATATAAATCCTGGAAAGAGAGAACGAGGGCATTAGTTGTTTCCTGGCAGATTGCACAATCAATCATTAGAATGCTGATCAATTGCCAAATGGGGAAAACAGCCGTAAATTTCTCGTGGACGTCTTGCGTGTACATGTGAGCGTGTGTCGCGCGGCTCCGTGGATAGAGAGAGTCGGATATGTACTTACTTGTCGTGACTCCCGCTCTCATAAATCTCAGCCGTCCTTTCTGAAATTAATATCGACGTTTAGGTACTGAAATTCAGCGTGGTTTATTCATAACCGAAACATCCCTGCTCTAAAATTTGGCACTGATTGGCTGGCTCATAATTTATTTTCTAACCGTTAAAGAAAGTTCTAGATTTCTAGTTTGGGACTTATGGTTTTCTTGCAACGTTTCTTTAAATTCTAGTAAAAGAACCTCAAGACTTTCCAGTGGAATATCAAGGAGATAGTGTATCGTTAAAAGGTGACGGTAATTATCTTGGGGTGCTCGGTTTCGGTGGGATCTTCCGTTTTAATTTCGGATGGTGTGCCTAAGAACAATTCGAAAAGAATCGCCGAGGGGAAAGGGAGAGATTTATGACTATCATTTACATGTGACCTAATTCGTCTGAGCGTAATCAATGGCTAGGACATACGAATCAGATTGAAACCCTGATTTGGTTAACTACACACGAAACGGTAATAACACCCGCTCGAGCAAATTTAACGTAGTTCAGGGGGACTTATTGATCACGGGCTCGAAAGTCAGCGATCGTGTTCTTTTCAAATGTCCGTCAGTCGGCACTCTTTCACGATGAGTCTGCTAGTTACGTAATTTATTTCCGTTACACTGCAATTCTACAATAGGAAGTTGTGAATTTACTTGTGGACCTTTGGCTAGCTCGTTTTTGCTTCACGGATGAAGTCTGTCTCGCTGTACGGCGGTACACTCGGCAAGAAGAAGGAAAAAGCTTAAAGTGATGTCTTGGGAGAATAAACCGGGAACGCATAAAGGACTGCATTGAAGCATTAAGTACTAAAGCTTAATTAGGCACTCTGGAAATATCTGTCAACATGAGTGTCGTACTTGGCAATTTGTGCAGCGAGCCAACGTCTCCCTTCGCTCGGCCCATACTACCATCTTCAACAAAGATAACAAGGACAGAACATTTATTTTTATTTACTCCACGAGATCACGGCAACTGACTAACCACAATTCCCAGCATCATTTTACTTCGTCCTTTTCACATCGAGAAATTGTAATTCACGCCTAAATGATAATTCAAGGACCATTTAACTCTGACCATTGAACTGTAGTTAATCCATCATTACACAGCAGTAACTCATTCCACCACAGGAACCATTAACACTTCAGAACTCGAAGTAATCATTGAGAGCAACTGAAGGAACAATTCCATGGTCATGTGTTCATCTCGGGCGCCTACTGGCGAAAGCGCGGTTAGAAAGAAGTATCCACGAAAGAATACATATCGCGAGGGAGAGGAAAATCGTCTGGGAGAAAAAGGGGGAAGGTAGTGGATCATTGTTGCCAGGGCGTAGCGTTCATCTTCGGCGTGTAATCAATATTAAAAGTCTAAAATGTCTCGCGTGTGTGCCGGCTCGGCCGTGTGTAGGGGTCGTAGCTCGATGTCGAGAGTTGGGTGAACCCCGCTGGTTACGTGTGTTGGGAGCGAAGGGGAGAGGGTGCGCGGGTGTGTGCGTGAGAGAGCGAGAGGGTCCAGTGGGGTGGTCGGGGGAGGAAGGAAGACAGAAGGAGTGTAGAGAGCGCGCGGCGAGTGTAAAAGGGGGTTGGTGAGCGGCGGTGGTGGAGGCGGTGGTGGCGGCGATGCTGGTGGTGGTAGTGGTAGTGGTGGTGGTGGTGGTGGTGGTGGTGGTGGTGGTGGCGGCGGTGGCAATGCCGCCGGTGGTGATGGTGGTGGTTCTACGAAGAGGTGGAGGTTCTCATTAAGCAGCCCGGGCACCGCGCGCGTCGGGGGTTCAAATAAGAAGAAGAAGGGAGAAAAGGAGAAGAAAGCAAGTAAGACTAAGGCAGTGGGCGCGAGGGGGCGAGCGAGCGTCCGTGCGAGCGGGACACCGGCAAAGGGAGAGATAGGATGAATGAGTGAGAGTGAAAGAGAGATAGAGTGGGATGGGGGTTGGGGAATTATCAGGGCTCGCGCGCTCTCCTTCGCGAGGGGTTGGGGGTACCGGCAGGCAATATGGCCGCTACTGATGAGTGATGCTCGTAACCCTTACTGTCATCCATCCCTGACAGATATGTCAGTCAGTTGGATCTCTTAACGCACTTCGAAATTATGCCCGCTACGACCCTTCTTTATCTTCATTGCTGCCATTGTCCTCGCAGCCAGTGAGACAGTACGGGAGCGAGAGGGGGAGAGGAGGGCACTGGTCCGTATTCGGACGGCGTTGCCGTGGTCCGCATATCGGATCCTTTAATTAGAGGGAGATCCTACGCGTCTGACTTCCCGATATTTCTTATTCGCGCTCCGGAGCAACCCCGAGAGGACGTCCGCGCGATAACGGGGTAAATAATATATCGCCTTGCTTCGTTAATTTTTATTGCAGATACTGATACTGACTTACGATAATGTCCTTTTTACTGCTTTATACTGCGTTCCTTGGTGCTCCTCTGCTCGTAATCATTTTATCATATCATAAGTCATGTGTCATCTAATATAATGGTTCCTTGGATTGGTCAGTTGTCGAATGATTAAGTGTGAAGCATGATCTGTGCATGTTCGCTTTGCTTTATACTAAGTCGACGAGGACTGTTCGGGGGGAAATTCAGGGGCGTTCGGCTTACGGGAATGCGGATCGCGAACTTCTAATTTATGCGTACATAAATCTCAACTTCAAACCAGCGACAGTGGCGTCAAACTGGCATGAAATTTAGAATGTCTCGCGGGCCAACTTTTACTGTCAGCCGCGGGAAACGTGTACCAGCGATAATCTTAACCGAGTACAGTAGCGACATCAATTAACGTGCTGCGAAGAAGTTGGAGCACTCGAGCACGCGGCGACCACCACCACCACCACCACCACCACCACCACTCCACCATCGCCACTCATTGGTGTGCATTGTTGGTGGAAGACAAAAAACCACGAGGAGGGAAAAGATTCATTGATGGAATTGAAAGCGATACGCAACTGAGCGTCCAATTATCGGTAGAATTTCCATCGTAGACAATTAATCAAAACGATGGCCGGAGGGCGAAGGATCTGGCGGCGGTGAAAATATGATCAGAATACATCAAGGGTATCCGCGGCTGGTACACAAGACGCAGGTCGCCCCGGCACCTTTAACGACCAAGATCCAAGGCGTATAGGTATACAAGAGCGCCCGACGAAAGGTATTAAGAAGGTACAGGCAGAGGCAGCCCTAACCTAACTGCAGCAGCCCTGGACCGATTCTCATCCTACCCGTTCCACTGGGCCTGGCCGTCTTACTCCCATGGCCCGAAGTTAAGGCTGCTGGCTTGCTTTGTCTCTCCGTCTCTCACCCTCGAGGAAGGCGCCCGGTGCTGTGGGTGGCGGGACATATGTGCGTGTGGTGCACGGACAGGCGCGGAACACGCGTGTGCGTGAAACCTCGCAAGACGGACAACGGGGTTGTTGGGTGGATGGGTTCGGAGCCGGAGGATGAGGATCACGAGGGGTTGGGGTTGGAGTTGGGGTTGGCTCTCTCGCAAGGCGAAGGAGCCGTCTTGGACCGATAAAGAGGGCGGCGAGGCTAGCCAAGGAGGGAAAGAGAGCAAGTAAGAGAGAGCCGTCGAGCAAGTGGAGCGAGCGACGAGGACGAGCCACACCGGGTGGGAGGGTGAGGAGTGCCAACGGAGGGGAATGCAAATTAGAAACGCTTGGGCAGAAAGCGGGAGGAAGAGGGTCCGGGTGGCGCGGGGACCGGTGGTGTGGGTGGTCGACGGGGGTGGCGGTCTCCCTGGAAGGGGGTATATAAGAGGTGGTGACTGAGGATGGTGGCCAAGGAACTTCACTTATGTAAACCGTGTGACGGTGTGCGCGCTCGCCTGCGTGTGTCACGCCGACACCCTTCCTTCTCTCTGTGTATGTGTATGTATGTACGCGCGTGCATCCATCCCCCCCCCCCCCACACACACTTCCCTCCCCCCGCACGGCCCCTCGTCCGTTTTGCGTGTGTGTATATATCGATTGCCGGCCAAGCCACCCCCGCGGTATAGCAGCCCCCTTACTACCTATAGTAATTATTGTGCTCCTCACATGTGTGTATTTGTCGTGAGATTTCGGCCAGACTGGTATGCGTGCCCTGCGCTGCACACACATCTCCACACATCTTCCCCTAAGGAGACCGCGTACCCTCTACACGTATATCCGAGTTCCTTACATGCCATGTCCGATGGTCTCTATAGCGCGGGCTATGGCATTTAACGGGTGTCATCCTGTAAAGCGAACCTTCATTCCTGGCCAATGCAACCACCGTCCTCATTGTGCATCGCTCGCGTAGGGAATGGTGCGCGAGCAGGAGCTTTCTTTAAGGTCACCGCGCTTCAACGGTAGACAAGACCATCCCTCTTTTCTTTTCCCGCGCAAGGGCGCCGAGCATTATTCACGGATTGCCACCCGCGTCAACTATCGGTCAGGTTTTGTTTCTTTGTGCATGCACGATGACCGGAGCCCTTTCATCACGATGGGTGTGCTTTGCTCAAAAGAAATCCGGCTAGTTATATATTCCTCGAGGGTCATGTAGAGTTAGAGCCCTCGAACTTTCAAAGACCTACGTACGTAGCGTATTAAGCAGCACGAAAAAAACAAGCCGGAGGGATAATTATACTTATCGATTATACTTTCAATTAGTTGCAGTATTTCATAATTATTGCGCAAAGCAAGCGGCTGGCGCGGCTCTCTTTGCCGGATGCCGCCAGGCACAAAGAGCCCGTTAGTAGTTAGAAAATCATTAATGAGAAAAAGTTCTTTGATGCTTAACTTATTATGAATTCAAGTGCGTAATACACTGGGAGTACCCGTCGAGCATTACCCTTTATGCACTCCAGCTCGCGCTCGCGCTCACTCTACGTCTCACCGAGTGGCGTGGCCAAAGCCACTGAGACATCAAGTAACGCACTCGAGAATCCTCGATTACACGAGATTTAACGCGCTCAGACTTAACAATCCCGGGGACAAGCGCATGCCGAGTACATCCACTACTAACGCATCGACTTCATCCCTCACCCCTTCAGCCAATCAACGGATTCCGAGTGGCGTCGCACCACAGTAAAAAAAAAAAAGAAGACAACGATAGGAAGGAGTCAATGCATTGTCGAGAGTAATAAGTCGAAGAAAAGCAGAGTTGGACGCATGTCGTCGAGGCAATCGCGCCACCTGATAGACCGAGAGTCCGCCCGCCACTGCGCTACCTTCTTGCCCAAAGTAAGCGCCTGGCTGGCCTGTGTTGGTGCGTAACTCCTTGCCCGACGACGTTTGCTTCTTCCCCTACACTTACAGGGACACACGTACGCACGCACACGCTAAGGGAACGGGCTGGGTGGTATCTACCGGGTACACGTATGTCCATTCACACAAAGCACGTGTGGCTTCACACACAATTTCACACGGGCGTACCGGTGTACATATAGCTTAGGGTCCGAAGTGCAAGAAGATCCCCCCTCCGGCCCTGGGCGAGCCACCCTCGAGCGGCTCCCAGTCCATGCTCTCTCGGGCGGCAGCCTTGGACGGACCTTAAAGGAAGAGGATAGGGGGAGAAGTGGTTAGGAACGGTCGAGAAACGAAGGAACCGACGGACGTTGGACAGGGCTAGCGCCGGTATATAGCAACCCTATCTTGCGACACACAACCACAAGTCATCCCTCGCTCACGTACTTCGGCCGCATTCTCAGCCCCATGGCTCACCCTTGACTCACCCCTTCGCCACTTCACCTCGTCCCCTCGCTCACTCCCTCCTCGCTTTCGTGACCAGTCTATCTCCTTCCACCTTCCAGGGTCTTCAACCCGATTCTATCCGCCTTGGCCTGTTCGCCTTCGTCTCTGCGAGCCTCGATTCTCTCGCCGTCCTCATTCCTCGCCTGTTCGACCGAAGCTTCTTCTTCCTCTCTCTCTCTCTCTCTCTGCTATTCGTGCCGCTTCATCGTGAAACCTCGGAGGCAATCAATCCTTCGTCTTACAACGTACTGACCACCTTCCAAGGAACTTCCACTCCTACGTACCCGCGCCCAGACGCATTTCGGGAAAAACACGTGAATGCTTAATCGCCGCTTCCATCCACTACATGTATCTTGAGTTGTTCGATACCTTTCTATTATCGGCAAGTACAGTTTTCTTCGATTCAAGACATTTTATATTTTTCTTTCCAGACTCAGTGTTGTGAGGATGTACTTGGATTTCAATGTCACTTCTGCCTGTGGTGAGTAAGACTTTGCATCCGATTGATTTTATTTTGTGTATGTTAGTATTGTTTTAGTAATATGTACTATACAATTGAAGTATTGATTTCCTCACCGCCTCTGGAAATCAATAGGAAGATATACATTTATGGAATTCAAGTTTGCGATATGCAAAAAATAATCTCTTGTTAGTACGAGCAGTACAACACTATTAAGACCGGTTCGATTTTTCTCTCCTCGGTTCCCCAATTCTTATTCTTTTCGTAGACGGTTCTTATGATATTTATCCTCGTTCCTCTATCGGGTAGAACTTCGGAGCCAATCAGTCTTCGGTTTTACGATGCTCTGACCATATTTCAGGAGACTTTCACCTTCTTGCATTGCAGCAGTATCATTGAAAGAACTTTCATTGATGTCCCGCGCTCGTTCAATTGTACAAAAGCGGGGCGTACCTATCATTGTTGCCCAGGGATGGGATGAATACCTATTGTCATATATGAAACGAAAGTTGGTTTGTTAGGGGGGGTACATTCGTTTATTAATTACCGTTCGAAGCCAATTGGCAAAGAGGGCGAGAGGTAAATGGAGAAGAGGGAGGGTACATACTTCGGGGGCAGTTAGTAAGGCTGATCACGCAGTAATTACCACTATTGATTACATAGTGAAAGAAAAGCCGGGCAAAGTCCGAAGACGTTGGCCCGAAGAATCGCACAAAGGGCGAGGGTTCAGCGTGGCGCATAGAGCAGGAAGCAAAAAGCCTCGATATCGAAAAATCCTTGGCTTACCTTTCAGAATGAGAGAGCACTCTTTAATCACGACTCCGGGCAAATCATGGACAGTTAATTCGCTTGGCTACTCCTCCCTTTTACGCTTATTCTATGCGGTCATTTCCATCTCGCTCTCGGGGCAAGCGCGCACCCGCCCGCGCCCGCCCGCTCGCGGTACGCTGCGCCGCGTAGCCAAAGGCGCACCGCAGTCAAATCGAGAACCAATCAATACCGATAATTAATTAGAAAAATCAGGAAAGAAAAAACTTGCGAAACTCGAGAGTTGGAGCGAAGCCGGTAGAAAAACTGCCGGGGGCTTTCGTTTGACTCGGCCGGTCGCCCCTTCACCCCCTTCATTGGTTCTACCACCCTCTCTGCACGGAGGCCCACCCTTCGCGTCCCGCATCCAGAGAGACTTTAGCCTCTCGCACACCACCTCCTCCCCACGAATTCCCTCGCTCGCTCAGCTCTCCTTCGGCCGAGTCCCCTGCTCTCTCACTCTCTCTTTCTCTCCCCTCACTCTATTAACACGGCATGCTCCTCGTTCTCACTCGGTGGCTCTCTTCTTATACCCATTCGCCCGCTCGCTCTCGTTCGGGCTCATCTCTTAGGGCGCAGTCCTCTCGTGTCTTCATGCTCCCTTGCCATTGAATAAATTAACGTTTTTAGTTCGCCGATACCCCGACCGACGGGGCCGCGAGCTCCTCCAAGCACCCCCACCCTCTTCTTCGCCTTCCATACCTCTCGTCTATTCGTCTGAATGAACTTCTTCTTCTTCTTTATCGGCCCACCCCCGCCGAGCATCGCTTCTTTTCCTCCTTCGCCTCCTTTCGGCCGATTCCTACCTTCGCGCGGGCTTGAACTCGCGCGCGCGGCCGCGTCCCGTCCTATTCAGCCGTGAAAATTCGCCGGGCATTTTAATAACTTGGATTCGTGCTGATTAAAACGGAAGTCGCGTCTTTCGGACGCGAACGCAACCGTGCACCCTCCTCCTCCCTTGCTAGACCTCCTCGAGGAAGCCGATATTTTGCCAGCCGCCGACCTTGTGTATTTATCCGTCTTTAATCCCTCCGTCTTCGCCGACGAAAGCTCGCCGCACAGTTTTTCATCGAATGTCGAGGGCCGACGTCGATTACGTGTCGCATGCTCGAAATATTAGCTGACGCATGCTGCCTGACTTGAGGGCTCCTACTCGCGACAATGCTTTCTGGCGCTCAAGTGGCTGATGTGCGATCTCAAGATACGGTAATAAGTGGCAGGGCTTTATCAGTACATACTCTTTTTACAGAAGGGGAAGAGAGTTCCCTGCTTCTTTTTCCATCGTTTTTTTGTATGTCAGAAATATTGGTAATGATCAATATTTCTTTCTTTTGAGAGTGTAACGTCATTCGGTAAATTACCGCGTTCACATCGGTTCGCACTCTTGGATGACTGTTCACTTAGGCAAACTAGGTTCATGCAAACCTAGGTGCTCCATGTAAATAAGGCAAGCAATAAGGTCAGGAACTTAGGATGTCTGGGATCCACAGACTACTTCTCCTGCCGGTCCCTTCCCAGTAGAAACTTTAACCGTTTCCCTTTCCACGTGATGCGCATTCTGCAATGCTATTTTCCAATACAACTGACTAGAAACATGAAAAATATTGTATAATTTTAATTCATTATTAATGATCTTATGATTAGTAACAAAAAGCATCAAATGTCTCTTTAACATCGACTTTAACAGCTCATATAAACTACTATGACCGATGGGAAAGAACTGTCAATTCGACACTTAATAATCACGAGTGGAAATTGTTGTGACTGCCGCTGTCGTCGAATATGATCTACGTGAATTCGCGAGGAATATAGTGATCATTTAATTCATGATAGAGGGGAGAATATAGCAACAGTCGGTGGACAGTTGATCGGGGTGAGGGTGTCATTCGGTCTGCTGGTCTGTCGGTCGGCAGCCGGCGGAGGCCGCGTGGCGCACGTCCACTATCAATTTATCACCCACCCTCGTAACTTTCCCTCTCGGACCTCGTTCTCGTTTTCCCTCTTTTCTCCAAGCACAACTGCTTTCTCTCGCTCTCTTTCTCTCGGACGCCGGCACCGGCCCGAACTCGCTCCCGTTCTCTCTCTCTCTCTCTCTCTCTCTCTCTCTCTCTCTCTCTCTCTCTCTCTCTCTCTCTCTCTCTCTCTCTCTCTCTCTCTCTCTCTGTCTGTCTCTGTCTGTCGTTCGGTTTCCGTCCGCAGCACCCTGCTGCTCTCGCTCGCCGCCAGAAGCGGCGGGCCACGATCCACTTGCGCTGAAAGAGAGGGACGTTCGCTGGGGAGAGAAAGGCCGTCGTAAAACAAGCGAAAAAGAAAGCGACCTCCGGGGAAAGGGAGAGGAGATACCAGCCGGGACCATGACCACCTCAATAGTGGTGGTCAGTTCGGGCTGCCGGTCCACTCCTCGTTTGTAGATACACCCGCTTACTACACCCGTTCCCTCCACTTTTCGATTCTTTCACCTCGCTACATTAAACCTTCTCTCCCTCTACTTCTGCCATGTGTTGATTCATTATTATCGATACTAGCTTATAACACGATAAATCAACGGTGAAATAAATCATCAATGACTTCTGATTAAAAGTATTATTTCAACAGTTTAATAGATAGAACATTACTACGAGCTTGTGAAAAAGTCATTATGCCACGTGGCATTGACCAGATCCTATAACAAGTTAGAAAGTTTCTACATTCATTAATAGACAACCCCCACGGGAATTGCTCTTGACCCTCGATCGTCCGACACCCTCCAGTTAGTTTTGCGATGGTCAGTTGATCCCGATTCTCACGCGTAAATGCACCGAGCCCCCACCCATGTGTAAAGGGAGCGGAAGCGAGGCAGAAAGATTGGCACATCCGTCAATGTGTATAGGTGGGCGCGCGGGACATAACCGGATACGAAGAAGAAAGTTTCCCAGTGGCGGTGATGGCACGATCGGAACAGAGTCGGTGAAAGGGAGAGGAAGAAAAAGAAATGGGGGTTCCGGCCTGGCAAGGAAGGAAAGCACTATGGGGTTGGGGGAGGAATGAAGGTTCGGAGTGGATAAGGCGAAAGAGAGGGCAATAAAATCAAGCACCACGGTTGCAACCCTTCCGCTGGAGTTGAATCGTAATCTTCCTTGCTCCCGTAGAACGGATCTCCGGAGATCTCGTTTTCGTTTCCAGCTGGTCCATCGATTGGCTTCGCTGGCTAAATCACGCGTTTTACACTTACCGCGACAAATTTCGAATCTACACCTAGCATGATTTATACAAATGAAAATTGAATAATGTCTTTTAAAAGAGGAAGGATCGCTTGAAAATCGTCTGTATAACGTAATGTAAGAGACTAGTATGGGATTCGTGAAGCTTTTTCATATTCTCTCCAATTACATTTTCGACGGGACAATCAGAGCCAAAGTTCCACAGCCTACATATGTATGAGGTTATAGCTTGCTGCTTTAGCTTGCTGCTCGCGACGTACGTTCCTTCTCTCATCGGAAGTTCGAGCGTGCGATATTAAATATGTAGGATTACATTAGTCGAAAGGAGTGCGCGCGGAATCTATTAAGAGAGCGAAGTAGAGAATTACTTACTTTCCAGGAGGGCAAGGGTAGAACGGTCCGAAGCCGGCAACAATTTATATGTGACTGGCTGTCTCCTCCTCGGCGAGCGGGTTATCAAAGCCTATATCACTCTCTCGTAGGTTCGCAAATTAACTTTAATTTCTGCAATTCAATGAAGGACGAGTGCGTCCTCGACAGGTCCTCGAATAGCTCGTCGGCTCTTTCAATACGAATTTAAGAACATCCGAGATCGCCACTTGTTTGTAAATAATTCAGGATCCGCTTTCGCAGCGACCGCATCCGCCGCTTGGCGCAAACCAGCTGCGCTCGCTCGCTCTCCACCAACGAATGATTAAGACCAGCAAAAAGAGTACCGGTCCTTGTCGTCGTTCCTGCATTTTTAATATCGCATTTCCCCTTTAAAATTTATAAATACTTCCGCGCCGCGTAATTGCAGGACCAGCCTCCCAAGTAAAATGCACGTGAATGCAGGGAAATCCGTCTCGCTGCTCTGGTCGATCCGTTGCTGATGGCTGTATATTGCCATCCGGAAAGAGAGGAGCACCCCTCTGAAAGAGACAGAATGAGTCGCTGCGGGGTGGTAGGAGGGGCGGGAGGGGGAGGGGGGAACTGATAGCAAGGGGTGGGCGAGAAGGAAGGGTGTAGCGGAGGCAGCGTGCCGGGGCTGCTTGCTCCAAGAAAATTAAGTACTGCCTGGTAATTTGAGGTATTGATTTTTATAGCCTCTCTCCGTAGGCATACATTAAAACTCCCCGTCTTTGTCTCTCTCTCTCCCTGGGCCGACTCCCACCGCCGTCGCCCCTCCGTCCCACCAGCCCCCTGTCCTCTCGCTCTCTCGCTTTTTAGTCACCCTTCCCTGCAGGGGCGACACGAACACGGCGGTGCCTGGCGATCAAGCATAAATCTATCTTCACCTTCCTTTTTTTTTTCCATCATCCCACACCACTCGGCTTCTCTTCCTCCCTCTATTTGCTCCACTGAATTTCATCGGCATACATGCATACATATACATATGTATAGTATAAGATAGGTGCGTGCGTGCTTCCCGCAGGAGCTTAGTTAGCCCGGTGTGTCAGAGCCGGTTGTGTTGTTCGTATTGCCCTGCTAGCTCTACGCCCGCTAGGAACCAACTCTTTTGGTAATGGGATCGATAGGGAACCGCACGACAATTAAGCAGATTTCTGCTGGTTGCCCCTTGCTGGCGTCGCTGAATTCCTCGGCGAGGCGATCGAACTGAATTTTAAGCGGCTCTACGTGCTCGCTCTCCCATTCGCCGCGCCACACCACGCCACGCCGTTGCACTGAATTGCCCTTCTTCTTTTCGCCGTTCTCTTCCTGCAGTAATTAGCCGTATGGACCGGCTGCACCCAGGGATTTCGGCATGCGAGTCCTTCACCGGGAAGAGTGGAGTGCCCCCTTTGTCGGTATAGGTTCTGCCCTTTATCATGCCAAAGCGGATTTCGTCTCCGGGGAGTTTGGCGACCCGATATCATCCCGCCCACGCCACGCTTGCAATTTAATGGATTCGGAGCTCTCGCGCGTTCTCCAGATCTCCCGAAAAATGGCGAATCTCCTGGGGTGATGAGAGGGGTAACTTATGCCTCTCACTTGTCAATGGAAAGTGCCTACGGGAACTCGTAGATAATTGATCCGTCTTATCATCGCAGCTTCGGCATCTTAAAGAAAAGTGCAATTTTACTCTTTCACTTTTTTCAACGCGTTTAGTTCTAACGAAGCCCCTGTTTACAGCTGCCGGCGGAAGAACTCTTGCTGGCAGTTCTCTCGGGAAGTAAAATGCGCGCGTCTCCACGACTTATCGATTTATTTTTCGCGATAATTAATCATATTAGCAGGAGCGAAAGCAATTTGTTCGTGTTATCCTGGAGGGGTGCTGGGAGCAAGCGAGAGGGCGTAGGAAAGCCCGGAGATCAGATAAATTTCACCCTCCCGCAGAGAGCCGGGCCTCTAACGACACGTGCAGGAGAGATCCCACTCTTATCATACGTGATTACGCCCAGCTACCCCCTGCCTCTGATTAACCAAGCTCGGAACCGCACGCTTGAAACAATGGGTGCGTGCCGAATGTATTCAAATGAAAGCCAGGGAAAAAAAGCCGTCGGAATCCTTGTGAAAGGGACGCAGGAATAAACTGTGAGAAAGTGAGAAGATCGACGTAGAACGTACAAGTTTGTATTTGAGCCTTTCAAAATTTATAGCAGCATCCTGGGGTAAAACGGAGTATAGTCAAGGTAGAGTCAAGTTTCCAGATGTACATACCAACGACATGAAAGTTTGTACACAGTATGTGGGGGTGGGGAAGGATGGAAAAAGAGTTGGAAAACGTGTCGGGGCACATAGAGAGGGATCATGGCAAAGCATGGAAGCGGGAGAGGTCGGAGGTGAGAAGTCGAGTTGAAAAGTAGTCGAGAGACACGTAGAGCCCGGTGTGAAAAGGCGAGGAAAAGGTCGCGGAAAGCCCCGGTGTACATTGCGGGGGCTCTCGCATTGCTCTCGCGTCTGCTTCTACTCGACTCTGCCAGGCAGGGATAAAGAAGCGAAAGGGAAGAAGAGAGGAAGAAGGAAAGAGCGAACGAACGAACGAACGAACGAACGAACGAACTCTCCTCGTTCCGAGTTCATATGTGAGCGTCGATTTCGCGGTCCGCTGCGCCGCGTGAGTGGTTTGCCTGCCGCTTAAAAGATCCGAGGCACGGGCATAGCGATGGCGCGATGGTATCGCGCAAGCCCGACCAAATCAGTTCCAGAAAATTCAACGAACATCAAAAGTCTCAGCAACCCGAAACGCAATTGGACTTAAGCTAGACTATCCAAAGAGATGACTCTCCTAAAATAGGTTAAACCCTTAAGCTGACATGTCTAGAAAAACTCCCCTCCTAGAAACTAACTTTTGAAAAAGGCACAGAATAGTAATATATTAAATTCGATACTATTTGCAAAATTATATATTATTTAGTAGAGTATACTGGATTTATAAAACTGATCAGTAAACATATAATTATATTTTGACTTTAGGATTGTGTTGTGCTAGATAAATCTCGCCGAGTAAAAGTTAAAAATTCGAAATTTATCGGTTATATGAAAGTATAATAGATGCGTTTGGAGTATATAGGATAGAGGAGAGGGTGAATAAAAGATTTCTTAAAATGATTTGCCCTCCCCACCGACAACGCACGTATTACCTGAGTTTCTGAAGGCAGCAGGCAGCGCGGCGACGTAAAAGCTAGAGCGCCACACCTGTTGCTTCAGGTCTTAGCACCAAATCGAAGACCTTCCCACCCCTAGCACGAGATACTATAAAATGGAATTTCATAAAGTGTATTTGGAGGCTGCACATTCCGTATATAACCGCCCGCTGTGCACACGTCAGCCAGTCTCCGCGCGGTTCATGTGCCTGTCGTATGTACTGTGTACATATTACATTGATTTCGGTATATCATACTTTATCGCATACCTGCCTCCGGATACTGCTGCCTAGCGTAACACAGGTGGGGGTTCTTTCTACACGAGCCACTGCGTATAACATTTTAACAGTGTGTTCGAGTATAAGCTCATTTGACTGACGTTTATGATCGCTTCTGAAGTATATTCGATCACTTTTCGACAAGCTACACCTACCAAATGCATTAAATTTCCATAGTAATAATTAACAAAGTATCAGAATTTATAAGATTTTAATTGTATGTTCGTACAACGTACTGGATCATCTATAAATGAGGGGGATTGTAATTTAATAGGTGAGAAGATGCTTGATCTTAAATGATGTTAGTTCGAATCCATCATTACCAGTTGGGTGTAGAGGCCGGCTATTCCCCGGGACAAGGTAAAAAGATGCTGATGCCAGGCCAGCGTGGGGTCCGGACTTATGCACGCTTCAGGAACCCGGACACTTTGGGCTCGAGCGAGGCGAGGGCCCGAGCGCAGATAAACAATTGCACACCGGCATCGCGGATTTATTAATTAGGATCGTTAGAGAGGCTCGCCGTAATCCGCGCGGCTTTTGACTGCTCCACGTGCCGCGCGCAATTAACGCTTCACACACTAATTAGACGAGCGAGCCGTTAAATATAGCCTACACCCGCTGACGGAGGCACGCGTCGACAACTTTGTTTGGATCGTGCGACGTCAAACGTGTATCACCAGCATGCGCTTTGAAATGCTTGGGTTGAAATCTTCAGAGAACTGACGGCTCTTTGCGCTCCGGAAACCGCATTTTCCGTTGGTACTGAATACAGGAAAGCAGTGAAAAGTGTAACGCGATTTCGAAGCTTAAAGAAGTCCGTGTGGAAAGTGTAAATGGAAGTTATATATTGGACGTTAATATCTTGTTCAGTACTGCATTCAATCGATTATTTCCCTAATAAATCAATTCTACCGATTACTTCACACGTGTTCCATGAATCTACTGGCAATAGCGAGCGGTATAATGATTGCTGTCGTATAGCGATGAACGAGTAGATCGTGAGCCGGGTGGACGATTCAATCTGCACGCCACTATGTTGTCGGACAGGTATTAATCCTCGTTCGTGTTGCACTCGTCGCGCCGCGAAAAACTCGGCAGTCGGATGTTCCATGATATAAATCATGAGAGGCGGAACCATTGATGGATGGCGACACGCTTTGAGAACAATAAGGGAATCCCGATTGGCCCCGGGCATTGCGGGGATCGCTCCATTTGCTATCCTTTCACTCGTTCTCATCGATATTTATTTATCTCTTACTCTGTTATTGACTCCTTTTACTATATGAGTGAGTTGTCTTTTAAAAGGGAATACCAAAGGTTTCCTCTCTCCACTTTTTTTTTCACATCCTTTCTTTTTTTATCTAAATGGAGAAAGCATTCGCTTAGATCTTAATGGGTTAATCAAGGAGGTAGCACCGCCGTCGAAGGATCCGTCAATCATCGATACTGCACGAACTTAGAGTAGGAAATCCGCGTTGGTGCGGGGGGGTGTGGCGAGGGGAAGGCGGGAAAAGCTCGCCATCATCCGACGGTGCACACAACCGCGAAAGAAATTGCCAGCATTCGCAAGTAGTAATCTCTCGAGCCAGGCAATATATCCATTATTTACCGGCGTAGCACTTTGCACCGAACTCTACGCGGCGGTGCGCGACTTTCTTACTCTCCTCTCGTCGCCAGGCCGTGGCTTCCTCTCCCACGAGGGGAAGCAGCAAATTGTCGCGCAACCGAGGAAGCCGGCGGTAGTGACTCTTCCGTAAAAATAACTCGAAAACGCGCCATGGAATCTCTCGACAAAGGAGCCTCCCCGGGTGTGCCTGTCGCCGTGGATCCCCACCGACCGCAAGTATCTCGTGGCTTGAGCGGCCTGTCAAACGAATTCTCTCATTTTTAGACACCGTACAATTTGATTACCGCTCTGCCTAGCCTCGACTAACTCGAGAAGTCAAGCGATAGAACTCCTGCGTCTGGTAGTTACCGCTTCCAAGTTATTAAAGCTTGACAGAACCATGTCAGGCATTACCAATAGTGTTAATACGTAAATGACTGGAAAAAATTCGAGGATTTTTTCAGTTGGTTGTTTTGTTGGAAGTGCGACGCAAGGTTGCCAAAAAATAGTGGGCGCGGTGCCGGTTACAGGGTACGAAAGGGCGAGATAGGAGGCGCATGTAGATCTAGCCGGGAGGCAAGGTGGCTCGGAGCAGGTTTCCGAGCTGATATCATTTGTATCTCCTCCGGCGGCCACGACCCGAGGCCTCGCTCGTCTCTCACACCCGTTGCGCGCCTGAGAGTGCCTCCTTCGTGCCTCTCTTATCCCCGAGGATCGTCTACCCAATATTTATTTCGCGCAGCCTCTCTCGGCGCTGATTTTATTTGGATATCGTGTGCGAGCGTGCGCGTATATCTCATCGGCCGGTTACGCACATTTACGCGGGCGCAGCCGTTCGCGCGGCACGCCACCGTGAAACGAGCAGGCTTTTATCTGCGATAGGAAGCAAGACCGACTACTCCTCAGTAACTTAACACCCAAGGATGCTGCTCCTCGCGACTCCTCAGCCACCACTCTTCTCTTCTCCCGATGATGCATCCACTCGAGAGCATTCATCTCGACTGACGAGGATGTGCGGATTGCAGGCCAGTTCTTGCCACTTTTCAACCTAGAGACCCGCTGCGCGTCCAGCGCCTATCGCCGCCGGCGCGTTTATTGTCCGATTAATCGATCTTGTACTTCGAACGAGATATATACTCTAGAGAAAGCCTCCTTCAATCGTTACACACTCCGATGTATATGGATTGATCGTACGGAAAAACCAAACAATGAAGTACTATTTTCTTCATAATAATATCTATACTCCTTTGAATTGGTATTGGTAGAAGTATTCTATAGGGCTGACAAAACACTGACGCATGCTCAAGGTATTCACCACTATTGTGCGATAGCATCGAGGGTGGATGCCCGCCGGGGCCCAGGTAATGACGCGGATATTAACTCAGACAGTTGTTATGTGAGTAGAGTACCACATATGTAAATAATGAGTAGAAACTCTAGTAGCATTCATCACGGCCAACAGCAGCAGCATCAAAACGCTTTTATCTGCGATAAACGTTTATTCTATCTCTCTCTCTCTTTCTCCCTTTCTCCCTTTCTCCCTCTCGGTACTCCGGCACGTGTAACATAACACCGTAAAGTCCCTCATATATGCGCGCATCTAAGCGACCCGCGTCCGGGTTATGGGAATACATCATAGAACCAGGAGATCCGGCATTGTATTCACGCGGAAGATTGTTAGAAAAATTTGCTAACCATGTTATTGATGAAGAATCGTGATCAAAAGTTTACACGCGTTGCCTGCCTCTCGTGTAAGAAACTAGTTGTTATTGTTGTCGTTGATCAAGTACTATCAACAAGTAGATGCGAGCTCTATGATGGTAATGTAAAATGTGCGTTATTCGAGTAGCGGTGCGAGATGAGAACACGTGGACTGGTTGGTGTAGGAATGGGAACGGGGGTTAGAAGTAGTTGAGCTACATAATCCCCACAAGACCTTCATCCGTTGGAAGCGCTATCGAGAGCCCGCCACGTGTAACTTAACACCTTAAACTCGCTGCTCCATGTGTACTCTCTGTACACAGCCAGTGCACGATGAGAGACTTTACGGAAAACGATATGGACGTGGACACGCTTCCGCTGATGAATCGTGATCTACAGGAATTTAAGGAAGTCCCTTTCAAGTATACTCAGAGACCGGAGAGGAAGATTGCACTTGATTACTCATTCTTTTGTCCTTTACTATTCAGTCTTCTCTGTGCTCTTTGATGTTATCGACGTCTCAAACAACTGATATTTGTAGATGACGTTTGTCAAAGGATAAAGACCTATCCCATTGTTTCCAACGAGAGACTTTCACGCGCTTTTCTTAAATAGCCAGAGGAAAGCCAATGGCGAAGGATTATGGGAGCGGCCACCTCTCTCAATGTTCTTAAGCGAGATCCACCATGGCTACACTGGGAGTGAGAAAAAGGGAGAGGAACCGAGAGAAAGATGAGGCCGGGTATCGCGCGGTCGTGACTACCCGTGACATACACGCTCACGTTATACATACATCTCTCTCCTCGCGGAGAGAGGAGTTAGGTTACCGCGAGCGATCACACTATCCACTACTGGCAGATCATTATACCGCTTCTGCAAATGCATCCAACCGCGCGATGAGACAAATAGTTATCTAAGCTTCATCGAATCACCCGATATATAAATTCAGCAAAACTCTCCAAGCTCCTAGAGCTGAAATGAAATCTGGAAGTCTCGGCACACCGGGAAATCCGGAAATGAGAGTTGGGAGTACGTAGGGTTATTTCGAGTCTAAGTTGAGCTGGTAGAATCAGTAGCTGGATGATCGGAGGAACGCGGTATCATATCTCGAGCATGACACTGGCTTGTAGTTCTTGATCGAATTGCAATCTCGGCGGTACAGCTGATTCGAAAGCACGTGTCACGTATTAGGCGCGCGATGCGTTTTCTCACGCGGTCCATCTGGCCGGCTGGAGCGATGAGGCGAGCAGGCGAGCTGGCGAGTCAGTGAGATACGGCGAGCGGATTGGGGAAGGCTTGGAGATAATAGTCGGAGGATCGGCAGGGTACCGATCGAAGGGTAGGGCTAACACAAGATCTTCATCTGTAACATCGCAAATTGAACGAGGGATTCGCCCGCGACCGCGGACCTCCACCGCAAGTGAATGCATATCTTCGCGCACATCTGCGCGCTCTCGCCCACTATCGACATTCGCCTCGGCCGATACAACACACCTATTCTACCTCTCTACCTGGCTACATACATACACATACCCCCCTGATTTAAATTACTCGCGGCAGCGTGCCCTCGCTTCCTGCAATTTACAGCAGGCAGCGCCGAAATAACGTATCCAGCGCATTGTGACTCGCAATGCTGCTAGCTTTCCAGAATCTCAATCTCGATTTGCGGACCAACCTGCGGTTGGACCTCGAAACCCGTGCCACGCTTCATCTCCTCCGTTGCCAGAAAAGAAAATCGACGGCTACGCTTTGCTCTTTAATCAGAGAGTTCCGTTTGACAGCTGCGCGACCCTTGGAACTCCGATCCTTTATAGAATTAAGCCTTTCTGATTTTTGTATGAATTGTTGAACACGTAAGCGCTCACGATTTAATGTCCCCGGGGCTATTCGTGATTCTTATGCTTGGGTCAGTCGGTGTTCTCCGGCTATTACGCGTACCCTGCCACGTACAAAGGGACGAGATATAAGATGCGTAAGTGCTAAAGGCACACGTGGACGTGAGTGAAGGAATGAAGGTAGCGGTGGCACGTAGCTGCAACCACTGCTCTTGAGCGTGTAAGATCCTTCGGATGGAACGTACTCCGATCTGGTGAGGGCGTGATTTTATTTCAATATCGGCTCGCCTGCGGTTCTCGGTAGACCACGCATCGAACCCTATAATGTTGCTTTCATTGGTACCGAACCACATTTTGCTTCGACGCCTTGCGAAACTTATTGATTTCTATATTCCTTGGTACGATCTGCCATTTATATCTTCAAAGTGTAAGACAATGTATAGAAATATTCAACAGGAAAAAGCTGTTAACCCTTTCCTGTTAGTTAGTAAAATAAAATTGAGTTCATGTAGGTGCACCTGCTAATTTCTCGGATTGCCATTGAGATACTGGCAGTATTTAGCAGGTGTGTCTCGCTTGGCAAAGCAAAGAATAGGCTACGTCCACACGCACTCTGATTGCACCTGCAACACTCTCTACCCATCCTCTATTGTTTTGTCTTTTTTCTCCACCGCCAGTTACCTCACCCACTCTTCTCTCTTCTCTTCTCTTCTCTTCTCTTCTCTTCTCTGGCGTCACATGCGTGCACACCACAATAGCCTCGGCCTTCCGAGTGGTAACGCCGTTAATTGCGAGCACATTTCCAGTGGCGAAACACTTGGCTAAAGGGCAAGGCGTACCTTCCGCCGTAATTGTCGCCTTCCTCCACAAGATTACGCGCGCCATCCCAACCATGAAGCGATCGCTGCTCGTATGAAAACTCACCGCGAAGGATGTGAAATACTCACGCCCACCATGACCGAGCGAAACCGCGCGAATTCTGCCTTTGTTTTTTTGTCAACGAGACGTTGATACTTATCATGAAATTCTCGTCAGCGGTACACGATTCTTCTTATTTCAACGGGCCATTTCAACGATGATATGCAGGTGTGAGAATGGATTGAAGATTGTGCTAGGTAGGGAGGAAATAGTTTCCTTAAAGAAGTTGGTTTGCCACGGTGTCTTGAGAGGCGCGACCGTGACATAGAACTTGCGTGCGGATCGAAGGCATGGTCGTTCTCGTTTGAGAGGGCAGAAGGCGCGGCTTCTGTCAGGTACTCGTAGAGACAAGTTAAAGACCGAAATTACACAGTCGATACGGCGTGAGCGAGCGAGCGAGCGAGCGTGTGCATCTAGCTAACCCTTCACGAACTTTCTTCCCACGTTGACCGAGCACGCCAAAGAAGCGGGGTCTCGAGACTTTCGCCTGCCGTGTTGGAGGGGCGCGCGGCTAAAGCCCGAATAGACTCGGCTCCCGCCTATTCTTCGCGCTAGCTGGAAAGCCGACTTCATTAGCGGCACGAAAAAAGGAAATATTCTTCGCCGGGCGACGCCGGGAACTTAAAAAGCCCTTAATAATTAACGTGACGCTACGCGCGCGCGGATAAAGAAGGGTGCGGGTGAAAGATGTAATCCGACAGGGAAAAAGTAGCTACCCTCGAGTACTGCACTTTCTCGAGTCAAGATCGTTTGCTCTCCGTTTGCACGGAGAATAATTGCATAATTTCGTGTCGGTGCGTTTGAGCCATATATGAACACTGAATAATATGTATATAAACATATACATTTCTCAAACACTCTCGATTTGCGGTTACTCGAATCCGTGAACATGAAGTAGCAACCATGGAATAATACGTAATTGAAATCAGGAGTGGTAGAAGGGTTTCCTTGAATCCTAGAGGCTAGCTTAGGGGAGAGGGTGGAGCTGGGCAGCGGTGAATGGTAGCGGCACGCGAGGGCACGTGAGCAGGTGGTAGTCAGAGTTAAAATGAGCTGGCGTAGAATGGATCGAGCGGGGGTGGCAGCGGTGGCGGTGGCGGTAACACAAGACAGAGAACTAGAAAAGATGACAGAGGGGCGCAGAGTAGAGGAGATGGCAGTTCAGTGGCTTGCTCGGTGGATAAGCTCGACGAGTGTCCGCCACGGCTAACAGTCCGAAGAGGGTCGGCGGCTCCGCGGCTAAAAGAGCGGAAGAAAGAATATCGAGGGGAGAGCGCGAGCAGACGGCAGGTAGAATGGGGGGAGAAGTAGGAATAGAGCGAGAGAGAAAGAAGAGAGTGAGCCAGGGTGCAGAGCGTCGTCACCGGCGCGTTAAGGCAGCGCAGCGGGGTAAAGGTATATAGAGGCAAAAGTCACCGGCAGGAACGAACGTTCAGAGAGCTCAGTGATTACGAGGCTGATTGGCCGCCGCAAGATGAGACGGCGGCGTCCGTACCCGGCGACCGCAGCTCGTGACGGAACAAGCGCGCACCGGCGGCCCGGCTTTTCTTATTTATTCGGCCTGCGCTCTCCTCGCCGGCTTCGACGCTTGACAGACTAGAGATGGAGAAGGAGCGAAGGAGAGGGAGAGACTGCAACCGGAATACGTCAGCAGCACTGCGGCACACTCTCTGCCGACGTCCGGTACCACCTTGGTCAGAGGGTGGCCGTCGCGATCCGACGGAAGGAGGCGAGGAAAAGGGGAACGAGCGGCCACAGTGACCCTCTCTCCACCTTCCCTCCTTTCCGACTGTTCGAGGAATACAGTCCGTTTTGCCAACGTATATAATTTCATATCGTGGTGGTGGCGTCGACGGCGGCAGCGGTGGCGGCGGCGGCGGCGGCGGCGTCGGTGGAGGCGAGCCGCCGTGCGCCAGGCACCGCACCGCATAGGGAAGGAAGGCGCCACGCCCACCTGTGTGTCTCTTGGCTTGGCCTGGCGCCCGGCGTGTTGTTGTCCCCTTTCGCTTCTCTTCGCCGACTCTTCCCCCGCCTTATATGTATGTATATGTATTCTCTTCCTCGTGCGCACTTCGCTCTGTGCCATCCCGTGCCGCACCGCAACCACGCCGCACCGCACCGCGCGCTCTCTCTTTCTCTCTGCACTTTGTCTCTGTGCTGACCTTGCCAAGGCGTGCATGCGACCTGTGCATGGGTTCAAGGGGCCTCTCGATGAAGGTGGTGGTCGGTATCGAGTAGTATCGGATCAGGGTGGAATATGTATCGTGCCTCTGTATGAATACTTTGGAACAAGAGTGCTCTCTTCGCATGTACACTTGTATACTTCACTTGAACTGTTCAGTTTTCAGTGTTTACTCCCTTTGTACTTGCTCGTTGGAGGACCTCTACTCGGTCCGATGAATGCAGGCCAATGTGTTCCTTTCTTGTGCCAATTTAACTGATTGCGAGAGAAAAAACTAGGGCGAATTTCTATTTAATGTGAATTTTAATCAATGTCAAAAGGGAAGAAATATGTTTAATAAATGAAATTTTGGGAGTTGGAGGTACTGGTAGTCATTGTAATTATAAGTAGCAGTCGTTCTATTTGGCTGTTAGGAGAAGGCGAAGTTTGCGCCAGTGAAATGGGCATTCGTCTACGAAATGTTAGTCGTTTATTTTCCTAATTAAAGTCGATGATACCTCGTGGACAGTTGAGTGCGGGCCGTGAGGTGGAACGGCGGCGGCGGCGGCGGCCGGGTCGAAATTCTGTGCTGGCGAATGCACCGAGTCCGGCTGAATGTTCAATTTACAATAAGGATTATTTTGCTAATGAACTACTTGATCTGCAAGGATGCTTTTCCAAACGGAGCATAATTCGTGCTACTTACGCATTGTTGCTCACTAGTCCATTGTGCCCGCAGCAAATTGAAGATAACAATACGGAAGAGTGGTTAAGGATAGATGATGATAAAGAGCGCCCGCTGATGAACAGAACGGACAGAATGCCCGGCAGAATGCTCCCTCAAAAATAAGATCACTGCAAGTACCACCGTTGAAATTCTCGGACACTCTCCGCGGGAGTACCCATTAACGCTCCGTCGAAAATGGAGAGATGCATTTCATGCATGAATTAATAGCGAGAATTGAAGGACGATGCTTGACGAGAGTCAACAGCATCCTGGACGATGAAATCCCAAATTATTTTTACATACAATTGCTACGTCACTTCATTAGAAGATAGTATTATTTGAGAGATCAGGAGGTCGAGCATGCTAGATCGCGCAAATTGCTACGAAACGGAGAAACACCATCGTAGATCTTATATCGATCGTATAATTCGTGTAGCGGCAGGAGCGGCGGGGCACAAAGTGCTTGCAGCTAGAAATAATGGAAGCAGATCGTACTCAAATGTTAATGACGATGGTTTATGGCGGTCGCTACGTACTCGCGTAAGTTCAATCGCTCTCGGTCGCCAAGCGTCCATCCATAAATCCTATTAACAAATTGAAACGTGGCACACGATCGTAAAGCAGGTATCTGGTTGCCCGCAGCGACGCACGAATTCCAGATTCACCATTACGTAAATGTCGAAAGCGATCATCGAACTCAGGGGAGGCTGCACCAAATACCATCGTACAACCTATAATATTACTGATGCATCCTCTGTCCAAGTGGAGTGAAAATCTTCTGCGAAGTCGTAGAACGCAGGCACGACTATAGCAGCGAAGTCGATTAAAGGATAGCGGATCGAGAGGGGCATAAACTCGAGTGGGAAAGAGTCGCGCTGCATATATGCACGTTGCGAATGTCTCGGAGCAGGTGGAGAGGAAAGCGAGGGTCGAGATGATCGAAGAGAAGAAGAATAAAGAGGATCGGCGTGGATGGAAGATGATAGAAGGACGAGTACATGGTCATGGTGTAGCGATCACGGGACCTTTAAGAAAGGGCGTTGGAGAGGGCAAGCGAGGAAGAAGGCAGACACAAGCAGACACACGGAGCGAAGCCTGAGAAGAAGGGTACGCGGAGGGTTGGCACGGAGAGAGCGAAAGGCGTCCGTGGAGTCGTCGGCGTCGGCGGTCGGCGCTCGGCGCTCGAGATACCAGAGCACACACGACGAAGGTGGACGAGGAAGATTATTGTGTAGCGCGAGAGGGTAGGGCATGACCCTGGGCGGCCACGAAGATCGGTACCACAGCAGCATCGCCGCCACCATCCACGTCTCCACACACGTGCAAGCCACACGTGCGCTCTCCTCTGCTGCGCTTACGCCCAAAGAGAAAGAGAGAGAGAGAGAGAGACATGGTTCGTAGCTCGGCCTGAGAGGGACCTGCACTCTCCGACGGATATAGCGGAGAGCACACGCGGCTGCGGCTCGTGAGAGAGCAGCGAGGAAACACAATGCGCCGTCACGGACTTCTTAATCGCTCTCGATCTAGCCGTTCCGCGATCTCGGCGAGGCCGGCCGCTGACTCGACACTCCACCGAATCCGCCAGTTACCTCCTCTCCCCCTTCTCCTCACCTCTGCCTCCCCCCTCTTAACCAAGCTCAATGATGATTTCGGTACAATTGCTCGATAACTTGTTTCGGCCACCACGATTAATGGGATGTTGACACATTTGCCATCTATCCCTGTTAGAAAGGATTGCCAGCAGACGGACAAAGAGAAAGTCCCGGCAATTGTCGAAATGCTCTCGTGTGGCCCAAGCTCGTCACACGGCAGAGAGGCAAAATACACGCGTCAAGGGCGATCGCTCTATTTCTCTTATCGCTCTCATCTCCATCTACAATCGAGCAACAGAATGACAGCTGAGTATGCTGTTGCTCGAAGGTTTTCGTCGCGATCCTTACGCAACGGATTCTATCTATTCTACGAGTCAAAGTCGTTTCTCTTCTACCTTAGGGTCTTTTACGAATGCCCGGTCAGGCGTGTTCCTTCTCGCAAAAGGAGACGTACAAAAGCAGCGGGCGGACGGGCGCGTGAGTGTGTTGTCCGGCTGTCTCTAAGTCGATTGCGAGGTCCTGCTCTCGATGATCGGACAGTGCGGACGGAAGATCACGTGAGCGGCAGAAGTCGAGCATAGTTCGGGGGGAGGGGTGGGGGAGGGGGGGGGGGGGGAATCGACGTCGCCTCATGAGAGCGAACAAACACAATGCCCGTCACGGATTTCTTAATCGCTCTCGATCTATCTGTACGGTAATATCGGTGCCAGGGTACACGTACATTACACATGTATGCACCTTATATGGAGATAGGGACGTATAGGGGGCCCTGGTGGCCGCTTGGTGGTAGTGTTATACATATCCTGCACGCTTCTTGCCGCGGCCGCAGGTTACCCCCTCGTTCCACGGGTCAATGGCTTGGTACCTCAGCTTGGCTAAGGTCCGATCTGCTCCGCTTCGTACCACCTTGACTCGTCTCCTCCTCCGCTCCTCGCCGATCTCTTTCTCCCGAGAGTCGTCTCGCCTTCGCCGACTTCGACACCGGGAGAACGAACGCGCAATTGAACTTCATCCGTTCCTCCGCTCCTCCCCCTCGCTCTCGCCCACTTATGTAGGACATGTGGCTAGGTACGTACGTAGTACGTACTCCTTCGTTCGTGTTACTCTCGGCGAGGAGAGCACCCTGCCGTTTCGGAGACTTCAATGCGCGACGGCTCCTCTTTTCTCCGACCCTCTCGCTCTCCTCGCTCGGCCCGTTTACCCTCATCTCGCTTGCGCTCTACTCTCCTCGGCCCACCATTCTCTCTCTCTCTCTCTCTCTCTCTCTCTCTCTGCTCTTCCAGGTCGCGCCCGCACGCTTTCTCTCGCTCTTTATTCCTCGGTTGCCCGCCCGCCGCTCCAACCTCCCACTGGAAACCCCTTCGCCTCACTCGCCCTCTATGTCGCGCTCCTACATCCTCTCTTTCTACCTCTACCTTTGCCTCTACCTCTGACTCTCTTTTGGATTTAGAGCTCAGCCACACCGCGCGCGCCCTCCACGCTTCTCCCTTTTCCGCAGCACGGCAGACGCGCTTTCCTTGCCAACAGGTATTTTTGTATCGGCATGCGTTTCGCTGATCGATCTGTAGGCGGGCACTTTTCGGACCGCCTGAGAGAGATAGTAGTTGGTAATGCCTGCATCATCACTCTGACTTACGCGAGAAGGCGGGTTTTCGAAAGCCTCCACCGTTTTTCTTGATGAAACCCTATTTGTGTGGTTCGGATATCCATTTTTAAAGTCATTTACCAACGTAATCATCGTCCAACTGCAAGCACGAGCATGACATTATTTAGCGAACGTAAAGGTGAATTTTTTGTGATGGAAATTTTACAATGTATAATACAGAGAGTGTTTGATCACGATGATCAACGATTTGAAGCACGAGCGACGTCGTATATACATTCACATACCAAAAGACAGGTTTCCTTGAAACGAGCAACAACAACGGCAGTGCACGGTGCCCGGGTCGCAAAAACGTAATTGGTAGGCAGTCGAGCCGTGTGATTATTCGAGTAGAATTTCACGGAATGGAGCTAAATGGGTTTGAGGAACAAACAATTTGCGCGGGTCGGCTGATTGCTCATAAACTCGTATAAGTACAAAGTATCGGTTGATGTTTGTTCTTTGCCGGTTCTGATGTAATCATCGCCTTTGCGACTTTTGATTCGCCGAGCCAATGTAACAACTTTGTCTCTGCCCTTGCTTTCCTCCTCCAGCATACTTTCGCTGCCAAAAATGAAGCCAGTAGTTCAGACACTTTTAACGTGGGCGTATACAAACATATACATCAAAGACTTATGATGTTCTTGTTTCATTAATATCTGATATAAAGTTGGAGAGAATCCGTGATAATTGTAGGAAGCACACCATTGTCCCGAAATCCCGATAGCTGTGATTATCCACTTTTATATAAGGACGATCGGAGTGAATTCTCACAAGCAGAGAGCAAAAGAGAGAGGTAAGTGGTGGCCGCGGCCAAAGGAAGTGATATCACTAATTTATATCCATTATTGGTAGTAGCTGGTAGCTTTGCTTCCGCGCACTCGACGTTTGAGGCCGAGGAAGAAATTGATACTTAATACGCCGACGGGCCATTCATTATGCGTAACTACCTATCGCGGTGCATCGATGCGACCGCAAAGGCGATAATCCGTCTTTGACACAAACACGTATTACCGCACACTCACCCTTTGATGCTAGGCTATCTCCCGCGAATTCACTCGACTTACCAGTGAAGCTGCATCGAGAAAGTGAGAGAGAGTGAGAGAGAGAGAGAGAGAGAGAGAGAGAGAGAGAGAGAGAGAGAGAGAGAGAGAGGAGAGAGTCAGCGGAAGCGATGAGGGACAATTGAAATATTAAATTCCTGCCGAGTAGCCCGCTGATTCGTTTGAAATAAACGCTTTCATTATACTTTATTCATAAGGTGTCTCGCGAAACTAGATGCAATCGATCGAAATTCCCTGCTCTCGCAATCCAGCAATTCCCCCTTCATAATTCTCACTCATTCCTGCCATGCTATTCGAATATTCTCAGCTTCATTTTTTATGCTCATTAGGTATCCGACTGAATGGCTAGCACGTATAATAATTCCTCGCCCGTTGAATCGATCCGGGTGGTGTTGGTTGCGCGGAATACCTAATTACATGTCAAGCGTAGCCATAGAAGCGCGGCGGGCCCTTCTTAGAAATGTCTTATTGTTCCGTGTACGCAGTCGGTGCAAATTAGCTGCCGCGACCAAGTCCGAAGGACAACGCGGTCTTATGCGTGAATATCCCGAGAATGGGTGGGCCGTTTTATTAATTAGTAGCTATCGCATTGAAACGCGCGTTAAGCTAATAAGGCTGTAAGGCTCAGAGGTTACAGTATACTAATTAGCCAGACGTGTGACTCCTGCGGAGAAGAGAGTTGCGCCCCTTAACACGCTTACTACCATGACAAGCACAAGTATCATTTTTCCCGCTACCTTGCAATTAGTTACATTGAACTTATTTTTCATTCAACTTTCTGAACGATACAAACTTCATGAAAATGTGCCACTGAACGAACCGATCACCAACCATTATCGACGATGATGAAAAATGTCAAAAGTATGCCAGAAGGAAATTGACCGCGCTTAAGCTTGATCGTGCATAAGTGTGCTGAACTTTAGCGCAGTGTAACTAGCACACTCGGGATTAAGACACGAAGTTTCAAGCTAGAGTTGTCGGGTGATCGTACAACGAGCCCGAAAGACATCGTGCCATCACTTGGTATCCTTCTCCGTCGTGGCTTTCATGACAAATAGGTAACAGGATCGCTGAACATACGCGAATACTTATGCAAATGCTAACATTTGCGGGCTAACGGATTTGCATAACCATTGGTTGCCGAATTGATTCGCCCAGCTTGCTACGCAAAGATCGTAACTGACGAAACTCGATTCCACGTAGATCTGATTTGACTGGTAGAGTTTGCGCGAACCGATACACTTTACCACGATTACTACCAATTTAACATATCGATTTTGAAAAAAAATTGCCATACTGATGATTGGGTTAATCTAGTTTAAAAAATACGTCTGTTCCTACGGATTAGTTGTCCCCAGGCGATGCCAAGATCGGTCTGCTTCAATTTGACAAGTTAGGAGAATCTTCGCGTTCCTTGACCTACTCGACCCAAGGGACAATCAAAATCTCGTCCAATCGGCGATGACCTAAGTTCTCAAGGAACATCAGAGTACTGTCAATTGGAAGGTCAATCAAGTTCTCTCTGAGCGTATCCAGAAGGATAACTCAATTGCGCTAAGGAAACGCGAGAAATGGTCGTGGCAATCGAAGGCGAACGGGAAGTCGTGCGATCCAGGAGATCCATAGGATGGGTGAGATGGGTGTCCGTGGATTCCTGTCTGATTCTCCTCGGCCCTCGCACCCGGCCCCCACGGGAAACAAGAAACAAACTGTAGCATCGCAGCATCGGCCAGCAGCAGGAACGGGCTCCCACTTGTGGGAACCATCGTGCACCATACCGTGCTCTCTGGACCACGAAGTGAAAGGTCTGACTCGAGGAGAGTTAACTGACTGACTTGCAATGTATTTGAAGTGTGTACGGCCCATGTGCCGTGCTCACGTATCCTCCCAGTTTCCATCACGTGTGTGTACGAAAGGCTCGAACACTTATCTACATTTTACATGCGAGCCTCAGCGATCACAGACACATGGATGCTGTGCTTCGTCTCGCCTCGAGTGTCCTTGCATATGTAGCTGTGAGTATATGTATGTGTGAGTTACACGTAAGGGACGTTACGAGCTGGCCGGTAATCGGCCATAAACCGTGCGCAACTATTCCTTACGTGCGCGCGGCGGCAGCTCAGCTTCGCCCTGTTCCGCACCTGCACTCAATCTTCTTTGTCTATTGGAATCGTTGTAGTATTTTCTCGGGCTACCCGGCAACTCTGGCGGAACCCCCGGCTACAACAAACACCGCGATCCTTCCGCACCGAGGATCGCAACAAAGCGTTTCATTGTCCTCGTTCGTTCTTCTCGCCACTCCAGGAGCACGCGAAACTTCCTTGGTCCCCCACGGAATTGATTGGCGGAGTGTTGTGTCCTTCAATGATCCCGAATTGATAACGAGGCACTTGAGTAGTCAAGGCGTCTTGAATATGTTCGACGACATCAATGCGACCCCAACGATTCTCATATTCAGTAATTTCAAGCTTGGGTTGGTCCTAAGAAACGAGAGGAAAGGTTCGACTTTCTCTTTGACAGAGCTGCTGGTACAATATAGCACGACCGCAGCATCTTCCTCGGAGGCGGTCTTAACTCCGACATAAAGGTCCCCGAAAACCAGCGAGCCATTACGAGCCGAACGTCTTCCGCGCGCAGAAAGCTTAATCACGAAAATCGTTGCCGAGCCATCGGCCAGGGTATATCCCCCGCTTTTTCATCAAGAGATCCTGATCCCGTGACTATCTCGAGTTGGAGAGCCTCAGCAGCGGTAGGAAGGAAGGCCCAGCCGGCTCTCGGTCGCATTTCTGACGTACAGTAGAGCGCGGTCGGATCCGGGCGCGCAAAATACTTAGGAGCGAGTGAGCGGCAAAGACAACGCCCTTAGGTACTTATGTACGATGTTGGTGGTAAAGATGAGACGTAAGAAGAGCGCGCGCGGACGCGGAGATACGCGGCGGGGGTTGGAGATGGAGATGATGAGGCGAGTGGAAGAGAGAGAGAGAGAGCCCGAGAGAGCTAAGGAGCGAGCGAGAGAGGAGGATTGCACGGCGGTGCTGGGAGGGTGACGCGGGGGCAGGAGGTGCTCTTCGACGAGGAGGAGGAGGAGGGTGGGTTGGGAGTTGGGGGGGGAAGGCGGGCGGCTAGGTATGTATAAGCAGAAGAAAGCGCGGGTCGATTAAAAGTAGCGAGGGTGTTTCTCCTCTCGTTACCGGCGAGTGAGCGCCCGGCAGGGTGGGCGGGAAGGGATAAAAGCTAGGAGAGCGGGATGGGAAAGGACGAAGCCCCGCGCGCGCTCCCGAGAACGACCAGGACGGATGTATACGTCCTGACGGTCGCGATGAACGGAGACGCCCGTCCTGCTAGAGTGAGACCAGCACCAGCCAGCAGAAGGGGGTCCGAGGGGGGTAAGCGCGAGAGCGGGACAGCGGCATCCTATCCTGGGAAGGGTGGAAGGAAGAAGCGCGCTGCTGTAAGACGAGGCGCGGGACGAAGGAGTCGGGAGCGAAGAAGAAGAAGAAAAGGGCTATAAAGTACCGGGGGAACAGGAGCGAGACAGAAATCCGCTGCTTCGAATCCGGAGGGCTTCGAGGAACGCCGGCTGCGTTTGAAGCAGCAACTCGTTGCCCCCCTTCGACCCACCGCCACCCCCCTCCACCCTCTCGCCACCCTGCGTTCCTCTCACCAATCCACCCCCTTCCACCCCCCCCCCCCCCCCCCCCCCCTTTCACCCACGCTGGAGGTGGCGATGGTGGGGGGAGATGCAAGAATCTCAAGCTTTATTTGGATTTAAGTAAGGAAAGGGTTGTAAGATGTGTCGGATACCCGGCGCTTGCTCGCTACACTCACTCGGGCTCGGTTGCGCGAGGACACCGGGCTTGAATCCCGTGGCGCAGCATCCAGCCCCGCATACGGGAGAGACTCGCGCGCACCCAACAGCTACCTACGTGGATCTCAATTTTATGATCAAAGTCCCGGATTAATGCGGAAGTGACGCCCGCTTCCGCCCGATACCCTGCCTCTATCTCGCTCGCCTCTGTTTCTCTCGGCGAGCGCGCCAACTGATTTCTAGCACAGATATCGGCGTATCGGCGATGCGGTTCCTCTGATATCTTGCATTCCATTAGTGTGCGTTCATCCACATACTGGAGCTCGGGGTGTTGATTTTAGAGATGTGCCGCGAGAATCGTAGCAGCCTACTCTCGAATATCAGACGGACTTGACTACTCGAAAAGTTTTTCCGATTAAAGCGAGCATAAAAGCGTCGTAATTACGAATTCGTTTTCGCATTTAAAATGCATCAGAATCGAGGTCTGAAAAGTGTCCCGACTAAAATCCACTTTAAATAAACAATCGCTGCAACCCCGGGCCGAGCAAAGCACCGTCGGTGAAAAAAAAAAGGGACGATGAGGAGGAGAGAAGGGTTGTTGTACGTGGAGGAGGTGGAGGTGGAGGTGGAGGGGAAGGACAGAAGGAGTAGAATCGCGGAACAATAATTCGGAAACTCTCTTTATCCAGGGTAATAATTAAAATAAACGCCAGGTTTAGGCAGCTCTGTCTTTCTCCCTTTCTGGCGGCGAGGCACGTGGCGAAGGGGTTGAAGAAAAATAGACGGGAGTTAAATGGGAAATACTTTCCTGCATCTGCCGTCGCTGCCGCTCCATCAAACGAGCGAAGGCGAATAACGGAGTAGAGAGCAGAAGAGAGCGGAGCCGTTTGAAAAGCGTGTGCACGCGGAATGGTGGAGGAAGAGGGATCACGAATTTCATCTGTAAAGCATCGTAGCAGGGACCATGGGATCGACCGCGCTTCGGAGTTAAACTTTAATTTAACGCATCAGGGACAGCCAAGCTGCCGCCTCACCGCCGCTCCTCCCTACTCCCCCGCACTCCGCTTTGCCTACCGTTACTAAATATATATCCTAAGCGCGAAAAAACAACATCGGCAATCGGCCGAAGGAGCGAAGCCGAGGAGCAAGGAGGAGAGCGCCGACGAAACGAGGAAGAATGGAATGGAAAATGATAGAGGAGTTCTTATGCGCGCTTAGCTGTTACCAGAGCATGTCCGACTTCACGATCGGCTGCATGCGAGGCGCGTCTACGCATCGACTCGTTGCCTCCGGCTAATAACACCTGCTGTCGATGGCGATTAGCCACTCATTAATCTAGTCGAACTTACCGACAACTCTATCTCACATTTTTAACCCCCTCCACTAGATTAGCATTACGACTTGGACTCTCTAAAATACTTTCTCTCGACTTGGCGAATTTTTTTCGCTCTAAACAGTCGATTTCGAACTTCGTCGCGTACTAGAATTCAGAAGTATTTGATGGCTTTTTAGGGGAACAATGATTGCCACTTTGTAGGCACCGATCGCTTAATCAGCAATGGTCCTACTCTGTCTCTTTCATCGGTTTGACATCATGGGCACGAGCCCAGCTCGTTTAGCGGCAGTTGCAAACTCGATGAGGCTGCTTTCGAGTTACGCTTATTTTCACTTATTCATTTAAAAAAACCGAGTGCACATCGCACTGCTATTACAGGCTTTCGAACCACCGGAGCTTCATGGCGGAATCCGTTCGAGTGCTTTCGGAAACAGTAGTTTTCAGTAGTTGCCCTTCCGCTCAAACTGCGGCGGGGCCGGGATTTTGCAACGGAATAAATCAGTCCGGTGATCGAATATTTATTCGCGCGGCGTAATTCGCCGGCTGCTTTTTTTCGCCGGTGCATCGGTATACTTTGTCACTTGGCGGGGTTACAGGAGTGCCGAGGCTCGAACTTGACAGGCTGGGAGGTCTCTCTGGCACAAGTCAAATCCAACTGCGAGAGGAACATCCGGTAAAAAATCTGTCCAGTCTCCTATCCCGTGAGTGAGCAAAAGGGCGAGAGAGGGAGCGGACGAGTCGTATTAACTCCCGGCAGATTTTTTATTTAGACCGTTTGCTTGCACGCTTGGCAAGCGTGATTGATAAACCAGCGGCAGAGCGAGGCAGAGTTTTTTCATTGACACTTTGCGAGTTCACTAAAATCGTGGTAATCTGCCTTTGAAAAATTCATTTTCAACCAGCAGTAACACTTTTCTATCTCATTAAACCATCGACGCAATGTGGCAATATCAGTTCAGATCAACTTAAAGAAGCATGTACCCGTAATTAAATGTAGTCCGTTTTTCTGAAGCTTTTTATATAATTTTATATTAACTTCTGTTTTCCGGCCATCTCTGACTGATGCTGATTGAGAAATGTTTTCCGAATGACATATAAATCGATTGTTTGGGTATCAAAACATAGAAAAGAAAGAATCAATGGTGTAAAAGCTTGTCTTAATCACCAGGTAACCTGCTGCTGTCAGGAATTAACTAAAGCTCCGATCTTTTCTTTAACCGGAAAGCAAGGGTTCTTGTTCATTTGTAGCAGTAATGGTTGTACATGTATCGAGTGCTCGTGCGAGATTGGAGCGGCTGCGATGTGCCGGCGGCGCATCATCGTGATAAATAAATTCGGTGGGTCGCCCTCGTGTACAAAGGCGCCACGCTAATTGAACACGCTTATCGGGCTTCATCGATCATCCCGGCCGAAAAATATATTTAAGCGCGTCACGAAGCGCCCGTGAGACGTACAATTATCCTTTCTCCCTCTCTCTACATGTGTGGGTCTTAGTATCTTGCCTCCTCGGCAAGAGATGGTGAGAGAGAGAGAGAGAGAGAGAGAGAGAGAGAGAGAGAGAGAGAGAGGGGGAGGGAGGGAGGGAGGGAGGGAGAGAGAGGGGGAGGAAAAGAGCAGGAAGGAGTAGAAAGGATAGAGAAGGAGATAGTGAGCACAGGTAAGCACATTCGCTCGCGTAGCATGACTTAGGAGGGCATTCACGGGGCCGCCCGTGTAGTTCCTTTTAAACGAATTACAACGATAAAGACCCCGACAAAGCTCACTCTGTGCACGTATTCAGACTCAACCCTCTCACTCTCTTTCCCTCTCTCACGATTCCTCTCGCAGCAAGCGAGAAGTGGACGCGTGTGTGCAGTTTAGGATGAGCACGCTTAGAGACTGACATGAGATTCGCAAGTAGTAACATCCTCTTACCTACAGCCACGCTTTCATGCCGAGAGACATTATTCCCTTGAATTAAACCTTGACACTAGATAGAGGGAGAATGATTTGTCATCGTATCACATTTAAGTGCGCACTTTATTTTTCTAGCATGCAGTTTAATTTGTTAATTAACAAACTTTTTATAGAGCTTGAGAAAGAAGCGTTAAAGTTTAAGGGAATAGTTTTTTCAAGCAGCATCGAAGTATTTTGGAAAGCATAGCACAATAGGATCCTCTTACTCCGGTAACTCTTTGGCTAATGGGATCCTGGTTCTTAAAGTTCCGGCGAGACTTCATTGGAAAAATGCGATCTAATCTATTGATTTAAGGCTTAGTATTTAAAGTGGTTTAGTCGCAAATTATATTCGTGGATAACCTGTAGTTAATATATCTTGCCGGAGTTGTTTCTGGGAAACTACGGCTTCTTTCGAGCCGAGATTCCATGGCAAGTTTAACCCAGTAGTATATAACAATAAATATCAAGGCCACGATCGTGTTCCTTTTCTCTCATCTTCGGAACGCGTTCGCCTTCGAAGCCGCCCCTGCTCTGCTCCACTATCACACTGTTCATCGGGCAGCTTCAACCCTCCAAGTTCATCCCTCTCCATCGCTCTCCGCCGAAGTTCACTCTCACGCTTGCTGGGATCTGATTCGATTTGTCGTACGATGTGATTACACGCGGAAGCTCGCCCTTTTTCTTTCCGCTCTCCCTCACTCTTGCTGTCAACGCGAAGGGCTTAGAGTGATGCCGCAGCTTAGGAACGTCAGCTTTGCGAAGGTCGAGACGTTGAGTTATGCTCCGTTGAAACTGTTTGTCTCAGACTTTTTGTTCATTATGTCAATGAATAAGAACTCACGAAACTTACTACAATTTTTAATAATTTAATCATTGTAATACCACGTTTTTCGTAATGCTAAAGTATTGCGAGTCTTGGTTGATTTAATAATACATTAACTCTTCTGATGAGCTTTTAACTCTTTGTTAAATAGTTCGCTTGCGTATCGCTTATTTTTGCCCTGCACTCTCATCCCTTCGCTATGTGTTGCAAGGGAAAAGGCAGGAAGGGTTGAAGGATCCTCGAGGAGTAATCCTACGAGAAACGTAATTCGACGTTAGCATGGAAGTTTGCGAATCACGGGAATGTGTGATTAAGTGTTCTCGCGCACCCACGCTTTTTCCCTCTGCTGTGAGAAAAGTACGCTGATATGTTGAATTTTAACCTGCCAACTCTTGCAGGACGTGAACTTTCAGTTTTATGGAATGGTCAAGCTTTGACTTGTTAGGGAACTGGAATGCCGAGAGTGCTACTGCTACCTTTTCATGCCCACGGAAAGTTTAAACAAAAGGGCATGTGTGTTAGCGACGGTAAAAAGAATGATATTGAATATCAAACTTTACCAACAGTAATAATGAAATTCTTGAGATTGAATTCGATTAACAGACTCCTGTTCACCGAAGCTAAGAGAGTTTGACATAGTGTAGTGTAACATGTTGAGATTAAGTCGGGGTCAAACGAGACTTGTAGCGCGTATGAGCAGGCAGCATCCCGGCGTGAAATCAATGACGGGGCACAAGAGCGGTGGACTATCACGCTCGAATCTTAATTCGACGTAGCCGTGTGAGAACGCGTGTTTAATTTGGCGGTGGGGAGAAGCAGATAGGAGTTCGCCCCAGCCAACGATGACCTGCAGGAAAATCGTTAAACACCGATAATGTCGGCTCCCATTATCCCTTGTGATGACTGGTTTACACGAATTCGACTATTGCCTTCTCGCAATATCGGTCAATTGGCGAAACCTCTCCTTTTACCCAAAGCATAGATTAATTCCTGTCTCTACATCAACCTTCTATAGAAGATTCTATTAAATTCGTGATTTCATCGTAGAGAGTTACAAGATAATACAGTCACTGTTATTCTACTGGTAAATGTCACCAATTTGAATGGGACTGTTTAACCTTTACCGATGACAAGACTCCGTTGCTAATTAAAGAGTGGTCAGAAAGTAACAAATGGTTGGGAGTCAATTGGCAATCGATGACGCGTGTGTGTTGTGAGCATGGCCAGGCATCTTGCAAGTCACTCGGGGATTTAGCAATTGTTCCGCAAGTCACCTCTTTCAACGTGTCCCGTTCCGGTGAACATATCGTTCCGTGCAATCTCTGCTATCCTTTAATGTACTGACGTGTCGCGAATCTCAGCACTGTTCATTCCGGCTGGTAGACTTGTTACCAAATGAAAGCGATAGAAATTCCGAGGGCAGTGTTTGGCCGCGCGATTTATTAGAGACCTCCGAGCAAAGCAGAGTAAAGCAGAGTAAAGCAGAGTAAAGCAGAGTAAAGCAGAGTAAAGCAGAGTAAAGCAGAGTAAAGCAGAGTAAAGCAGAGTAAAGCAGAGTAAAGCAGAGTAAAGCAGAGTAAAGCAGAGCAGAGAAGAGAAGAGCACCGTGGGCGTAAACTGCACTTAATCCGGGAGAAGTTAATCAATCCGAAAGGGGAGAGATCGCCGGTACCCCCGGGTAAAGAAAGCACCGAGGGCCGGTGAGGGTCCGCGTTCCAAGAAGACGCGGCGAGATTGTAAAACCCGATGCGGGGAGAGGCTGCAGCATCCTCGCCGGTCCATCCGTCGGCTCTCTCTTTCTCTCGTAGGCCCGCGATCTGCACGAGCCGTCAGCCGCGCAGAAAATTGCGCTCACGTGACGTCGGCTAGCGTAACTACAACGTGAGCAAACCTCACTGACAATGAGAGGGAGAGAAAGACCGGTGCGCCGGCTCCCAAAGAGGACCGCAACTCTACCGAGCGAAGAATCTAGAGGAAACAGTCAGAAAAAGCAAGGGGGGAAAGAAGGAGAGTGGATAGAAGGCAAAACGGGGGTTCGAGGGGAGGGGGTAGTTATGGTGGAAGGATAGAAGGGAAGTAGTAACGTCGATCCAAAAATGAAAAAAGGAGCGGCCAGCGAAACAAAGCGACGGGCGAGCTCTAGGAAAAGTCTTAAATCCCTGAATGAACTGGTCAAATGGTGTACCACGGCCGAGTAAAGAATGAATGGTTTGCACCGGCAGTTTCAGTCTCTCCCTGGTCCACTTCGCCTCCTCCTTTAACCCTCGATCTCTTCTTATGGCCTTCTCTGTTTCCTCTACAGCTCGATCTGTCTCTGTCGATTCCACGGCGACCCTCTGCCTCTGTCTTCCTCTCGGTCACTGCCAGTGATGCCACTCGGATCGTCCCTAATTATGTCATAACAATTTAACTGTACGCTTGGTCCTGCCCCCCCCCCCCCACCCCCCCCCCCCCCCACCCTTGCTCGGCTTTCATTCTCTCTTTACACTCTATCCCGCCGTCCTACACCATGGCCAACTGTCGTTTCGCGACCCCTCGTCCCTTATGGAATTCCGGATTTCGTGCTCTCCTCTACTGTGGTCAGAGCCATGAATGGGTCGGAGTTCCTCCGGCACGAGGTTCTCGCGATAACTAACTGAATTCAAATTTATTAGCACTGGGAATGAAAAAGCTTGATTTGATTTTAATGTCCTATTGCATAGGAAAGTGATCCTATTGGTATGGATTATGAAGTCTGTGGGCACTGCTTCTTTCAAATTGCAATTCTGATATAAGAAAGTATATAATAGTAAGATATTCTTGCATTTGCAAGTAGTTTGTAGTTCTCTTTAAACTTGGTCTTGGTTGTAAAGATGGAAGTAGTCGGCCATTCGCCTCCATCTCGTCCGAGGAGATATTCCTTCGATTTCCAATAGTTAAATCTCGGTCGCAAAGAGTTTATCGGATAAAATCAAGCGAAAAGGAACGGAAAGCGGAAACAACTCGAGGCGTGTAATCAAGTAGTGAAATAGAAATCCCATTTGTGGCATTTGTCACTTGTCCCTCCTTCGGGAAAATTCATCCCTGGTTGCGGCCAGAATTTCAGAGACAATGATATTATCTTTTATTATATTTCGCGTCTCGAATGTGCTCTGCTTTCTACGTGGGATCATTCTTGATGTGTTACTTATCGTGTCTGCCAGTGCCACGTACCATTCGCACGGAACAATCGACAAAGAGAAACCGGGCCGCTCGAGCGTGAAGAAGTTTACCGATAGAAAATCTACAAAAGTCATTCGACTGATTAAAAAATGTTCAGGCTCACAGGCCTGTGTGAGGCTTCGAGTCGGCCGGGTAGAACTGGTGAGTAAGTTGGACAGAAAAAGTGCAATTACTAGAGACAGATTGTTCCCCTGACTCTCACGCGTTTCGATACTTAAACAGGCTTCCAACTTTACACAATTAATTAGATTACAGTATAAACCCAAGTATGTTAAGTACCGTGTAACAGCAATACATCATAATCGCAAGATTTTTGTCGAGGCATAACTGCAAGGTGGGTTACGCCAGTGGTTCGTGAGCCACTTACAAGTCAATGATCTCGGCCAATTAGACGGAATCTCTCTTAATTTAGCCCAGTGAAAAGCCGCGCAATCCTTCGCGTCGGCGAATTATTTATCGACAAGCCGACCGGGCCGAGTTGGGAAGGCGCTGCTGGGGATGTAATTACCGGACATATTTCACGCAATTTGACATGATGTGGTCCGCGCGGACAGTGGCCACCGGTTCGTGGGCGGATTCCATGGGAACGGTAAAGAGGGAGCGAGGGAAAAAAGGACAAGAGGGCCTCGGAGAAAAAGAAAGCGAGAAGCGGAGTGGCCGGTGCCGGTGGTGGGCGCGCATCCATATCACGGACCGGGGATGGCTTTTTATTCCACATCTGCTCACGGGTGAACAAGCGCCAACCGAAGGCGGACCAAGAGCGAGAACGGAGCAGGAACGGACATCGGTGGATTTTATCCGTTACGAATACGTGTGCTTTCTTCTCTCGCCCTCTCTCTCTCTCTCTCTCTCTCTCTCTCTCTCTCTCTCTCCATCGTCCCTTCTCTCGTTTACCCCTCGGCAGGGCGCGGGGGGGCCCCTGGACGGCCAGAGGTAAGGGATAGCACGCATAGACTGTGAAATCGCGGGTGGGAAAAAAAGGAGGAGCGAGTCGAAAGCGGCTAATTTCACACCTGTGGATATGTGTATTTTCACCGAGCCACTTCCATACGGGACGGGAACCGTACTGTCATCCACGCGAGAAATCTCTTCTCCTATAAGCTTTTTTTCCCACTGCCTTCCTGAATTCACTAAAATCTTGTATCAACCCTCTATATTGATGAGAATCGTCTGTATGGATAGGAGAAGATGTTAAAAGGTAGACGGATGTTTGAAAATTAGTTTAAGATACTCACTCATTTCCTGAGAAATTATTCGATGTCTTTGAGTAACCAAGGTGTTTCTTATCGCGAGGACATAATGGTTAATTACTGCGGTAAGGGAAGCTTCAAAGAACTGCGAAGGATTGACTGCAAAGGATATCGGGAGCACGATCGTCGACTTATTAGTTCGTTTCGCCCTGTATTCTTAATGCTTCCCATTATTATCATAATCTAGAGTGACGGATCAGAGAGCGAAAAGATCAAAGTAATCAGTGCAACGGTTTGAAGTGTGTCCGCGGATTAAGCGATCATTTAACTATTTAAAAGGTGGATAAAGCAAAGTTCTTCATATTGCGAGATTTCTTTCAAGGAAAATGTACACTACGATTGGAGAGTCAATGATTGTAGGTACATTCACATATTTTATCAATGCAAGAGATTCGGTGGGGAGGGTAAGGTAAGTGGCTAGCTGAAAGATCAAAAAGCTAGGAGAGTCAGGGATGCCGACATTGGGAGCGTTAAAAGCCCGGAAGATTTAAAGTCCTGCCACGTTCGGGAATGGCGAGTTCCCGTAGCCGAAACTTCTTGGTAAGGTTGAAAGGATATTCACACGAAGTCCGCAGTTAGCCGATGAAACGTGAAGGAAAGAGGACGATAGGAGAAGTTGTGGGAATGACATAAGAGTGTCTGTGGTCAGACGACTAAGTAAATACATAGGGGCGGTAGCAGGCTGGTACTAGGAGAGACCGCAAGCGCGATTACTCTGCGATTAGGATAATATTATCGGCAAAAGAAGATATTGGATAAAGCATTTCGATGCTATTGTCCGCTAAAGCACGCAATCACCGGCGAAAAGTTTACGCGGATATGAGAAGAATGACAGGCGCAGACAGCCATTTCACTCAAAGTAGAATGAACCGATCAGAGCGGTGGGTCTGCGATACTAAATCTGACAAGTCGAAAATAATTGCACCGTTCTATACAATAATTCAACTAATTTTCGAATGCATTCGATTAATTACTACCATTTTATTCGCATTGATTCAACTTTCAGACAAAGAATCGAAATTGTAGAGTAGTATGTACCGCGCGCATAATTCTCCTGGTCGCGAGCGAAATAAAGAGAGATCGATACCGGTGTTTCAAGAGAAACGGGACGAAGTGCGCGAAATTAATTATCCACCTTGTCCATCGGCTTCCATTTGTTATTAGGAAGCCGATGGACAAGGTGGGGAGTGGTGGGTCGCCGCCGGTAGCTGGGAGTGGCGGGGCGGCCTCCAAGGGAAACTTTGCAATCATGATAGAGATTCGCATAAAGCATCGGGCGCATAAGGAAAAAACAAACGGGGCAAAAAAGTTTCGATGAAGAAGAAGAAGAGCGAGTGGTATTCATTGAGGAGCGCGAAGAAACTGTCGCAGAGCGGGCTTCGCGAGAAGAAGTCGAGCCAAGAGAATGAGGAAGAACAGAAGATAAAGAGCCGGAGACAAAGGAGGAGAGGCAGCAAGGAGCCAGGAGAGAGAGTAGTAGTAGAAGGAGAATGAAGGTGGAGAAAACAACGAGTAGGGCGAGGACCAGGGCGAGGGTAGGCAATCGATTCTCCTGATACAGTGTGCCACGCTGCTGTTTACCCCCCGCGTATCCGTTCGCCCAGCTTCTCTCTATCTGTTGGACACGCATCAGTCTCGCATCCCGAGACTGGATCAGCTACTACGAATGAAGATAATGTGAGGTCGTGCGAGCCGAGTGTGGGAAGCACGGAACTCCCGATACGGCTCCTTCTCGCCAGCCGGCATATTGCCGACAGACAGAGAGTGAGAGTGAGAGGTAGAAGCGAGCCGGGATCCGATCATACCTGAAAAAGCGTGGACGCCGACGAAAAACCCACTTCCAATAGCTCCTGCCCGTAGTCGCCGAGGTCTATCTCGTCTTAAAGAGTGCGGACACCGGCCTTCTTGCCCCGTGACAAGAAGCCAGAATCGCTTGCTTTGTGACCAGTCACGTGAAAGATTTTTACTATCCATTGATGCGGCCTTGTTAGAACTGTTAAACAACTTAAACAAACTACTACACCCACCAATCTTCTCTTCTACGATATTTCTTCCATTTTTTATTCTCTCTATTTCTTCGTAAGCTTATTAATAATTTTCAGCATAGTATGTTAATTAAGAATACTCTGTCATCTATAATAATGTGGGAAGAAGTGGAAGCACGCTCGATTCTCGCGAGATGAAGGCGGAGCGCGAAATTGCGCAGGTGTCGTATTCTTCCCAGGCGCTCCTTGTTTGTCGGATAGACAATTTTATAAGATTGATTATTTGCGGGCTGCAACGCAGCCGGTTACAGTTACGTGCGCGAATCAGATTCGTGTCATGTTTCGAGTTCCTTCGCCTGGCTGCCTTCTCTGCGTTCGCTCTCCTCCCTCTCACTTCTCCCTTGATCCTTGAGCAGGAGAGCATCCACGCGCCTCTTTTCCCATAAGGACGATTCACGCTCGATCCACAGATTTTCTTGCTGGCCGAGAAAATCGATCTGCACTTGCCCGCCACCGGCAGCATCGTGGCTGCCAGCATTCTTGCCATTTCATTCACGCCGAGATGGAACGGTAACGACGTGTAGGACCGTACCATCGCTTCTTCTTCTTCTGATCCTTGAATTGCCCCGGCTTTTTTCACTCGAGACATTCCTCGCTCGAGAACGCTCTTTCCTATCTATCTACCCGCAGTTTTTGCTAACATGGCCGATGATCGTTCACTCATTCATGCGATCATCGCTGAGAATTCCGGACACCCTCTATGAGACTGTTTCATTCTTTTTCTCCTACAAACCAATAATTAACTTTACATATATCATAATATCTGAATTGCCAAGATTTTGCTTTTTGCATTATTCGCTCTTTCCAAACTAGATGAAACGTGCTTCGTCGCAGGCACATGACGTTCATGTATGTTCGTCTCATTTTAATAGACCGACTAGACGAGTCACTCACTCTACTTGCAATTTACTTCTCTATCGTCTGTCTGCTATTATGCGGAGCAGTCCTTCGTCGTCGTTCTTGCTTCCTGTCCTCGTATCCCGAGTGGCGGCCTCGCTTTCCAGCTTGCAAGTTCTCCGGCATCGCTATCCACTGCTTCGTTCCAATCCTGAGTTTGATTTTGACATGCTGGTCATTTCTCTCTCTCCTTCTCAGGGCGTGTGTATTTAGCTGACTTCTCTCTTTCTCGTTCTCCCTGAAACCCCCTGTTTTTCCTATTCAACGGCATCCCTCGTGTTTGGCTTTTCGTCTGCCGTCGTTGAATTTCGTGCGCTCCTTTTTTTCCCGACGCTCTTTCTCTCTCTCTCTCTCTCCTCTGCCTCTGGCTCGGTTTCTCTCCTCTATCTGCTTATCCCTGTCTTCCTCGCACCCTCGCACCGCTTCTGGAAACTCTGCTGCTGACGCTGCGTCCTCTATTTCTCTTTCCTACCAACGGCACCCCCGCGTATATCTACCTGTGCGCCAACGATGAATGGGTGTATTTCAGGGCCTGCGGGATTAGTAACGCGGTACCCTGCCACCAGGGTTTTCTCGCGCCTTCCTTCGCCCCAGCGTGTGCCTTACTATCTGCCAGTCCTCGCTCCAGAATGCCATTGGCAGTCCAATTACATGCATAAGCTAGAATTTCACTATGTCACGCGGACACTCTCTCAGCACAAGACGAGAACTCCAAAAAGCCTCTGCCACTTTAGGAACTCGCTTTTCCCACCACCCTTCTCTCAGCATTCATAATATTTTATGTTTTAGGTTGTATTTCAGAAAACTGAACGTAGCGCGAATGTATCGGGCATTCTGGATATGTCTAGATTCTGTGTAACTCGCTTCTTAAATGAGAACATCTTATCATTTATGTATTTAGTCACCGCGACCGACTGCTCAGCCTTTTGGCACTCGTAATGCGCGCTCTTGTAATTGCTCGTCTCATTCAGAAATCCGGAGTATGGATCTTACGCTCTTTAGTTGCGCTTCTGCCAGTAGTCCTTGGTATGCTCCGGGAATATTTTAAATTAGTCGTAACGAAATCTTTTCAATCAATTATTATCACATATAAATTGTAGGATTCATTGGATATTGAGAATGAATCATCCTGTAGAAATACTTCAAGGCGTATGCTCTCTTGTTCATGATCGACTTATCTTATTCCATATTTTATGTATACGCCTTTTGTTTCATTGAGAGGTATCCAATTCGATGTCGGAATTGAGAGTCGTAGCCATCACTGTCGGGAACACTTTCGAAAGTGACCCAGTGAACAGTGATCGCCCGCTTTCGAGCATTGTTTGCTTCGGATTGGCGGAATTGCGTCACTCAATAATGACGCTTAATTAGCTCGTTGCCGACGCTACCGCTGGCTTGTGCCTTTGTTTACTGTTTCATTAATGCTACGTCGAGGAAGAGTACTCCGCGTATGAACCGTGGAAGGTTACACTCGATAGAAGTACTTCTCGATCAAAGCAATCGAGTATAATCGAGTCGTGCGTTGCAGGCGTAAAGTGTGCTCGCACTGGTAGTTCCCCTGTTTGTTTGTCTTTTTTTTTTTGCTTCACGCAAACTTTCCCTTCGAGCTAGTGCTTGTCGCGCCAACTTTTCCCATGTTTCAAGAGCGAATCCTATTGACTGCAAAAACCCCACCTGGCAAATATGCATTTTCACTCGTCGGTGGCTGCATACGATTCCAGCCGCATATCATTGCAAGCAAGTATGCAAGTGCACGCATTTTGTCCGCGCGGCTCTGCCGTATACGTTACACGCTCCTGCACTCTAGACACAATGAGGAACGCCTGTTGAAACATGCATTGCAAACAAAGGCCACCATAGCTGGCGCACATGCATGATGCGAGAAAATATTTTTAGATTGGCACTCGCAACCCAATCCAAGCCGAATATTTTTCACGTCGAGCTGCGAAACAAGCGCGTATCACTTTTCCCCTTTTTCCCAACATTTGACTCCCTAACTCTATGTATGCTTCGTGCATGAATCACGGCAACTGTTCCATTGCTTGGAAATAATCCACGTGTTGAGCGAGAGAAAGCATGCGTTTAACCTTTACAGTTTTACACGTCGATTGCTAAGTTTATATAAGCTGTTTGTTGTATGTGGAAATTTTTACATGGCATAAAATCGCATCCTATTTTGGAAGAAGTGACACTGCTAATAGAATTGGCCTACCTATAGCGATTCATTGAATTTTCTTATTGGCCCACTTCAGACACGACTATCATTAACGATGGATGGATCCTCGCCTCGACGGATGGGCGCATGAAATGCTAATTATCCCATTCAGATTACCGGTCGGTTATAACCGTGTCCATCCATCTTTCACGGTAAGTGAAACAAAATTCTCCGCGTGATTTTGGGACAAGTGCCGCATGAGAGTATGCAGTGTCATTTATGCAAGCGCCCCTTTCTGGCAATACTAATTCAATTGATCGGGTTTACTTGATTAACTAACTAACGGTAACAGATAGTAATTGCATCATGAGATATTTTCAAGCTCGCCTCCTTCAATGAATGGCTCGGTGCGGTTTGCAACCGTCAACCCAAAATACTTAGTTCCAAACTAGTATATCAGATAAAGTTGCTCCTCACAATTAATATAGCACATAGGTGTCTCAGTTCATGAGGGAAGAGTAGAGCTGAGAGCGGGCAGAGGGCGAAAGGGAGTCGGAGGTTACTCGTTAAGCCGTGGCTACAGATTAGTGTCGGCGCGACCGAAACTTTAAACGAGATCATTTCTTAGCTTAAACCCCCTAAATCCTCGATTTAAATCCGCTAATTGAAGAGCGGCCGAAACAGCACGGATTCATACTCCTCGATGATAATTCGCCAGTAGGATGTAGCGTTACCGATGCGAACCAAGCTAGCTGAGATCCGAATGCTTGGCAATGCCTGCTAGATCATTAAGCAGAAACTACTTTTCTCACTGTCGCATTATAACATTCTTTCACAGGGCAGAGATCGCGCGTATCAGATAGGCGACGGTACATCTTTAAATGCGCTACCATATTCCACAACGTTGGGAATAACAGGATGAAACGTGACAGGAAAATAGGGGACGCAGCGTAAATCTGTAAAGGAGCTTATTCCGTTTTCAAAGAGGGCTTAGCTAATAAGAGAAAGTTTTCTCGCTGTAATCTATCTCGTACTTTTTTCGTGCTTCGACACACCCAAGCTTGGTTGAGAGTTGGGAGGATGCAAATCCTGAGAATAAAAGTGTACCGGATATCGCTGTAAATAAAAATATTTCAATCTTTATACTGTTGGAACTGGTAACTTGATGGAAACCATGAAATTCTTTGGGGAGTCCGGTACAGTGTATCTATCTGGTCTTACCCGAGCGATATATTGATTCGAGGGATAAGCCGCTTGATAGGAAGGTCCAATTAATTTAATTAGTGCGCGGCAAACGCAGCGGAGCATCGCGACCGACACGCCGGCAAAGGACGAATACAATAAACGGACTGTGTCTCGGAGCATCACAGTCGAAATCTTCTTGGCCGGTTCCCGTTGTCTTGTTCGAGTCTCAGCGTCTCTCCTCTCTGTCTCTGTCCCTATCTGTGTGAATGTGGCTCGATTAAGTGAGCGAACCATCACTCGATCGCTCCGATCTGCTTGTCCGGTCCAGATCCGAAGCACTCGGCGAGCTCGCTTAGTCATCCTCGCCGTTCCCAGGCGTGGAACGCTTCAACTACTTTGACACTGTTGTCACATTTGCTGCTCGAAAAATGTACTCCAACATTGCTACTTCAATGAAGAGATAAAACTTCAATACAGACTATTCTCAGTCCAAAATCTTAAATCATTCTCGACACACAGACATAGGTAGGATATATTCTCAATTTTCCGACGGACAAGCGTCACGGAATCCAGTTATCCGAAAGTCCACTTACTCATGCGAGACCACCCCGCTCTGTCGGAGGATGGGAGGATCGGAGGCGGACAATGGAGTGCCATAAAATTCCAATAAGAAGCGAAGCACGGTTGATCGGCGGCGCGCAGAGAGTACAACATAGTGCGCGGTGGAGGAATAGTAGGCATATGGTAGACAATTGAGAGGAACGAGGAAGCGAATTCCATGGAGCATAGTTACATGCATGTGGCCGCGTTGCCAGAGCTGGGTGGCCGTCCGAGACGTGTGCGATCCTCTCAGTCGCACGTACATACGTTCCTTCGTAGCGCGGCGGCGCGGCGGTACGCCGGCAGATCGAGCCAGATTAAGAAAGCAGCGAGGCAGCCAGCGGAAATAGCGGAAATAGTCGTTGGAAGCATGGCCGAGAGTCCGAGGCTTGGAGCGCGAGCGCGATTACGAAGCAGCAACATCGAGAGGAGGAGGAGAGGAAGGGAAGAACCACAGCAGCGTGCCGGAAGCGAGCAGGTGACTGGTAGTTCCGCTCCATCGAACCCTGTTCCGCGCCACGGCCACTCCAGATCAACACCGCACTCTCCTTCTGTGACTCCTCCGGACCTCCATCTCTTTTTCGCTTTCCCACTCAATGTCCTCTCCTCCCTGCAACCCGCCTTCAGGGATTCGCATCACTCGCCGAGCTAACTTTTCGACCGCTTTGAACTCCTCTTTTTCTCGGGATCCTTCGCTCCTTCGCTCCTTCGCTCCTTCGCTCCCAGCATACTCTTCCATCTCCACCGACTATCTTTCCTCAGTTGGTTACGTCAACTCATATGGCGTGGAAGAAGTGGGTTCGAGATGAAATAAGAGTATGAATAGATGGATCAAATACGAGGGTAATGTTGGAAGATAATACGGAAGTTAATCAATGATCCAGAGAGTCGTTTACAGCCCTCTTACCTAAACACTTTAATGAATAACAAGGCTCCTCATGGAAGCGGTTATTCTGTCGAAAAGACAGTCATCTGTGAGTTATGCCAGGCATAACAGTCGTCGAAAAAAATCTCTTGTGTAACTCAAGACCGAAGGAATCCTAATAACAGCTTTTCGATTTCTGCATTCCTCCGTAGCTGATTAAGCAGCACGGTAGGAGGAAGATTAGAGCATAAGCATGGGAGATCAGAGATCATCATGAACAGATAAGTACGGAAGTTGAAATTTCAATAGTGTTCATAAGCAGCTCGTTAGAGGAAAGGCAACGATTAACCTCCTCTGTCACCGAGCGCTCTCTGTCATAGCAAGCCGAAAATTGCTTAAGAAGAAGGCCACACCGGTAGCGATGATCCTTTAGGAAGACCCGAGAGCCAAAGGGCAGCGATGAGTTTTCAATCGGATCGATAGAGCAATAGAGTTGCCGTAATACGTCCGAATAAAGTAGGCATCAGTGGCGCAAGCGGAGTAGCCAAATGAGCGGAGGTTAAAGAGGGGTCGGTTACCATAAAGAGGGCAGAAAGGTAGGATGATGATCGCTCGCGCATACACGTAACTCCGGTAAATGATCGTGGACGCGTCACGAGGATTCCCACAGTCACCCGGCGACCCCAGGAGTCTTGTTCGCGCAATCCCTCCTGCCCCTCCCCACCCCACCTCGCCTCGCCTCGACTATAATTGGCCCACTCGCTAATTTCCAAATGCACCGACCACGAAGACAGCGGCAAAGTATCGGGCGCGTGCTCCACGGCTAGCGCGCTCCGGAGCAAGGATGACGAGACACGAGTAAAGACAGACCGGTTACCTACGTGGCACTAGGTTAGACACAGAGAACGCCAGCGCGCACCGGGGCACCGTAACCTCGTGTATATCGCAAACGAGTGATTTGCATCAAATTGATCGGTTAAGTCAACAAGACCAGTTACATAGCTACGTGGTTCGAGGTGTATTCCTCGACAACGGGTACCACGGGCACACGGGTCCCGTCGCAGAAGCAGTCACCACCACCGCCGTCGTCATCGTGGCGCGCGTCTCACAGTGGAGCGCGGCGGGTCCGACGTTGACTTGTTGCGCAACACCGACTGACCCCCAATCGAACGATTTGCTCGGCGATCCGATCCTTTCTACCACGAAACTGCGAAAGATGATTAATGTGGGAGCGGTCCAAACGCCACGATCGGACCCGTTCCTTCTTTCGTTTCGACCTACCTTACTCTATCTATATCCGGAGCAGGATATATCAACAGGATAGGGATTGGAAATAGGAGGAATTTATCGGGGAATGTAGATATCTGAGAGGTCCATATATGCATATGTAGGCAGTGAAGCGTCAGTATCCGGGGTTCGGTTTATGGGTGAACGATTATGCACGTTGAATGAATAAATCAGGAGTACCAAGTAAGCGAGTCTGCAACGGCAGTGAGGTTTACGCATACCTCAAGCATTGCCTTCTAGCGGGAAGGCATTCGCCGTCATTTTAAGCGTGCATACGCGTGAAAAGGTAGACCGATGATCCGCTGACTCTGGGAGATAAACTGTTTGAGGAAGCCAGTCGGTAGTACCGCGCGGAATATTGCCTTCTCCCTCGATTTCACGCGCTACACAAAAGCAGGAAGTGCGAGCTGCTGGATATCATAAACTTCCAGTGCGCCTCTATTTCCTGCGTTGATCATATTTGTCTCGGATTCTTATCCTTCGTGGATCGACTCCGACTACCTGCCTGCCTGGCTTCCTCCTTCTCTAAGCTCCTGTCTCAGTAAACGGTTCACTTTCACGGATCACGGAGAACCTGTCGATTATTCGTTTCATCATCTCCTCTGTATTCTCTTACTTCAACTTTTTTCTCTCTTGCGTCTCTCCTCATTCACGTGGTCCAGCGGAGCCGAACACCTGTGGAACTCTCAAAAATATCATGGGTTTGAACGCCTATACCTTTGCCAGGATCATATATTCATCTCTGCATTTTAAATTCCATCTTATCGTATGTGTTCTGCACAACGATTATTCCAACAACTTACATTCGATGGTTTTCAAGCCGTAGAACCGATTATCCAGAATCTATATCCTTTAGAGACAAGACTCTCACTACTTTCTTGACTGTGGATAGTCCAGGGTAACAGGCATCGATTGTTACTCGATCCAAAGTGGAGCAAATATTGCGAACTACTGGGCTCCGAACGTCTACAGTACCACTGTGTATCGATGGCATCGGGAAACTTTCGTAACACTCTGGCAAGGGACATTTACGGACTTAGGTACGTGAGAGGTTTTACGAGTGCCGTGGTAAAATGAAAAAGTGACGGCTCCATCTTTATAGATCAAACTTTTCCTACTGAACACTTGCACTGTACGTACTGTTGGAACTTCGCGACCACTTTGCTTAGGTTACAACGTAACTTGAAGACATTGTATTCTGTTTTTAAAAATCCCCTTCACCATATGATCGAACCATTAAATATTTCGTTTAATTAATAATTCATTATCTAAAAGTATGCGTTCAAATTTCCCTCGTAAAAAAAAAGGTGTCGTCTTTTTCTGCAACAGACTGCAGCTGGCCAAAATCAAGATGGAGCAGAGTCAAGTATTTAAATGAAGCAACTGTGTGCCTTGAACTTCGCCGTGGAGAATCAGAGACATCCGCTTCTAATGGAACTGCAGCGAGCCGCGTGCGCTCCACATTACAGTAGCCTGGCTTCCCTGATAAGGATATTTTCTTTATGCCTCCTTTATAAGCATGCCGGTGAGAGACCCTACGAAACTTATAAGAGGAATACCAAAAAGTCTCTCGACCTTACGTTACTATACTTCGTCCATGAGAAAAATCCAAAGGAATTACATTAATTATCATCGAGCCTTTAAAATCTCTCAAGCGGCAGGTGGAAAATTGGATGCGAGGATATAGGGACGCGTCGGGGACAATATAAGTCGGTCCGTGTAAAAAAGCTCGTGAAGGGTCGAGGCGCCGGCTGCCTCGGAGATATCCAGGCTTAAGAACGTTTACTAATTTCTCCGGCAGAGCGAGGCAACATGAGGACCGGCCATCTCAGGCTGGCCGTGCGCTCTCATCGCGGCGGCACAGGATCCCCTCAACGAGAGAGGAGCAAGGGGGGGTTGGCGGAGGGAGGAAAGTCAAGCCACGAGATACGAAGGATTCCGCGCAAGGAAAGACAGACACGCACGTTTACGGGGGAGGCGAAATCCGTGGCAAAGGATCGGCGCGAAACACTGGTGAAACGGGAGAAGGCAGCCGAGGGACAGAGAAGGATTGGCGTCCTCCGGCTCGGAGGGGGGCGGCGGGGTCTACCAATTCCCGTATACCCACCAGCCGGCAACCCACCTCCTCGAAAAGAGTATTTAAAGTGACGTCACGGGGATGGAAGGAGCACAAGTGGAGATGAAGGAGGAGGAGGAGGAGGAGGAGGCGCGGAGGTGGAGCAGCGCGGGTGGGGGGCGAAGGGAAGGGAAGAAAAGGATGTGGTAGAAGAAGACGAGAACGACAACGAGAAGGCGTGTGCGACTAGGAGGACGCCGAGGACGAAGAAGAACTGAAGAAGGAGAGGGCCGCGCGCGCGAGGCGCGATGGGGCGGCGAGCGGGGGTGAGGGGGATGAAGAAGGGAATGGGGGGGGGGGGGTGGAAGTGGAGAACGGGGCGGCCAGGGAGAGATGCTTTAAGACGCTCAATATAAATACTAGAGGGGGTTGAGAAAAAGGGTTGCTTCCCTTCGGGCCGACGACGCCGGCCGGAACGTGCACGCTCGAGAAGCAACCGCCAGAGGAGGAGTGAGAGAACGGGGGAGCAATGGGAAGATAGAAGAGTGCAGTGAGAGAGGATGGAGGAAGAGCTTCGTCTCTCGAAGTAAGACAGAGAGTCGCGATGGAAGAAAGGTGCGGAGGGTGGAAGGCTCGACAGGATAGGTGGTGGATTGGAGGGGGCGGGAGGGCCGAGAGGGTCTCCGCGGGGGTGGCGGGAGTCGTCGGGCTGCCAGAAAGAGGCAGTGCCCGAACGGGGGATAGGTAGGTGGGCCGGGGGGGCCGGAGGGGACATCACGGGGCTGGAAAACTCACCCCTTTTCTTGCTTACCCTCGCTCGCTGTTTAATTGCATCTTACTTTCGAATTTTCCGCGTGGAGCTATCGATCGAGACACGCGAAAGGGGGTTCGTTTGCGTCTTATCTCCGACGGCCCTCGTCGTCTACTCTCCGGCTTCTATCTATCTCTTTCGCCCTTTTTCTCCCGTTTCCCTCGACTCGCGAGCGCGAGCGCGCGTGCTCTCACTCTCTGCCGGCCTCCGCGCCTCTTCTCTCCGTTCCTCCGCTAGTCTTCGCCCACCTCATCCAACTTACCCACATCAAGACCACCCCGAGAGAGCCCAGCGCACCCACGCTCTCTCGTCCTACCTTGGCCACCCCCTTAAACTACCACCACCGACATCCACACCCTCCCGCTCCTCCTCCTCCTCCTCCTCCTCCTCCACCTTCACCACCTCCACCCACCCGCTCGCCCGCGAAAGCTTTGCACGCCGCGCGCGCGGACTATTTAAAACTACACACAGAAGAGAGAGCGGCGAGCTGGGATCGTGCGTAAGGCGACCGACTCCGCCTGGGCACAGGCAGGGCCGCCAAATCTTATCTCCTTGGGGCTCTTTCTTCCCTCGACATCTCCCTCGCTCCAACATCCGACCCCATCAGAAGAGAAATACACATCGAGGGACAGCTAAGGTGGATGTCGACCTCGCTCATCCACCCGTAGACGCGGGCGGTTAGTAGCACGGCATAATTATTTGGAAGGAAGTCCGTAATGCTGGTACAGGGAGGATAGTAGTATCGCGCAGAGATTTTCTTTGGAAAAGCTCGAGGATAACGCGCTCCACGAACTCCGCTGAGAGAAGTTTTGATTTCGATTAACGAGGGATGATAATTCTCATAGGATTACTGCTTGGCAAGGTGTCGGGGCTAGTTGACGCCACACGCAAGGTGCCTCTGAATGTCCGGTGGGAATTCCTCCTGCGACTTTATCTCACATTTCTCGTATGGCCCAACTTTCATCACTGGTTGTCAGAGAGATCGAAGCACAGACACCTTGGCAATCGGTTGTAGTAGCGAGTGCACATCGTATCTCGTGCATGGCAATGTATGTACGTCGGCGTCCAAAAATAATTCAGCGTCTATGTGTGTGTCTGAGAATGTGTGTACTCGGCGTCGGGGGGGGGGGTTCGGCAGGAAGGAAACAGAGGGTGTCGCACTCAGTGTGGAAAGGACGGTGGGAGAGGCGCCCGATGTTATTTTCGCCCCTTAGATTTTTAATCAATCCGTCACTGGTAGGGTAGAAGAGACGGGGTGGTTCCTTCCTTAGTTCCCTTCCTCGCCTCGTATTTAAAACCTCGGGGCTGATGAACGCTTCTCATGCCAAGCAGTCTTGCTCTTTCTTTCTCTCTCACTCTCACCCTCTCGCACCCCTTGCGCCCCCTTCTGCCAGCCACCTCTTCCTAACCACCCCCGCTCCCCATCGCATGCTGTATTTCTGTTTCTCTCACTTCTCCCAGCGCCTGTTTTCTTTCTCACTTTCGGCCATGCCACCGTCCTCATCTACTGGCACTCTTCCACCCCCTCCCCTCCATTCACCCATTTCGCTCCTTGAGCTTGTCGAACTCGTACTGGCGCAACTAACGATTGCTATACGCACGTATGTGCGTGAACTTGAGTCATAGGAAATCAGTGCGAAATGGTTTGATATATGTCACGATGATAAACTTCATCGTTTAATGTCGAATCATTTCAAAGGGGTGGTGAATTGTTATTATTTAGAAAATTAGTGACCATACCATTGGCTAGATTTTATTTTTCGATGTTCTATTTCTTAGTGGTATGTTCGCGTGTTCGGCTGATGGGTCTGATTCGTGCTTAGCCTCACACCTATGACGAAAATCGGTGGACGGAAACTGAATAGGGGGTGTTGGGAGTAAGTCAGGGTAGTTTTTTGCTGTGCAGCCGAGGGTTATTCCGTGAGTGTAGAGAGCATCACGTGCGGGGTTTGTCCTGTACCATTAGCTACCTTTTCTGGCGCTGCAGCACCATCCACGGCACACAATAGGCGTGTTACGAGCACTTATGAGACGGTACACGTGAGCATTGCGTAAGTGTCGAGCACAGAATGCGAACTGCAGTGTTCGAGCTATAATTTTGTCTTGATCTCGTCGTTGATATGACTCTATGGACGGTGTATAAGGACTAGCACGGCTGCTGGTGGGTGGACTAAAGTCGATCACGTGAAGCGAAACGCGTGTTTCCGAGGTAAGGTAAAAGCTTCTGGTAAAGCACGCTCTTTAAACCTTGTGGACTTCATTTCTAACATAACCATTTGAAAACTTACATCACTGAACCTCGAATGATGAATAATTTTTAAAATCGTCATAATTACGATTATGATTAAAGAGATTTATAAAATAATGTCTATATTCTTAAATAATTCCAAAAAGTACTAAAGACATATTAGTACTCAGTAAGTAATATCCTGGCATTTACTTACCCTTCAGGAGCAGGCCGCTTGCTAAGGCGAGATCGATCGGTATCGCATATGGTGTAGATTCGATTTCAGCGAGTCCTGCCTCTCTCTGTTTATGGGTGCGACACGCTATCTCTTAGATAAGGCTCGCCGAGCGTGTAACGAGGACTTACCTGTCCACCACACGCACATCCCACGTAACGCTCGAGATGCAATCTGAGAAAATGCTCGTCTCGTACTCGGCACTCGGCGCGCGCGGCAATAATCCCTCATTGTGGCGGGGCCGATAGGAATCCATCGGGCTGTTATCACACTATCAGACCACAATAATAAAAGCTCGGCCTGGATTTTTCCCTCGGTTTACCGTACGTGTAGAGAGCTGCGATACAGTGAAGAGGCAAGAGTACGAGGGGCAAACGCAGGCGAGGCCGCCGCCTGTTCCTTCGCGTGCCTGACCCGACGCCTCGCGTGTAATTTCAGCCCCTCCGCTTGCGAGAGAGCATACCTGTGAGAAAGAGAGAGAGGGAGAGATTACGTGCTAACCATTACACACTTAACGTATGCGTACGCCATTAACCTTCTCGACCTCCGCGTCGACTTCGATTTCACGGGCGCGGATGGAGGCCTCGTTTACTCCCGCCTCCTGATTTTCATACACGTTCCAGCTATACTGCACCAATCAGTGCTCTTATCTTAGTGAATAATATTTCTCCAGTTACTCGTTGAATATTTTGTCTTGCTATTGTTTTTTTAAACGAATAAAGTGACGTGTTAAAATAAATCACAATCGATGCCACCGTTTAACAGGAGGAAGTCAATGTGTGGGAATATGATTATACTGGATATAGAAATCGATGAACACTACAACAACTTCATTGCGATGTACAGAACGAGCGGTCCGTATTTCAAGCTCGATAACGTGCAACGATTTCAAAGTTCTTGCATTGATTACCATTAATCGAGCAAGAAGGTTTAACAAGATACACAAAGCATGTTGGACGGGTCATAAAGGATGCGGAATGCCAAGAGCAACAATGTAGAACAGTATAAAACGACAAATTATATGAAAAATCGTAACAACTCTCTTCCGGGATGGGAATGATAGTGGGGCAATTCTCATGGCGTAAGAACGACGGGAGGTAGAACACGTGGGATGCCCGGATTTCCTTGATACGGACAATCAGGTTCCGAGAGATGCAAATTACTGATGCGTGACAGAGAGACCGTAGTCCACATCCGGCTTGATCGGTCAAGACCAGCAGACACTGTCGATTCACCACCCTTCTATTTCTCTTCGATTATTGTCCGTGGTCTTTCGGAGGCGCATCATCGCATTTGTCAGTCTCCCTCCATCATTTCTTACACCCAACACAAAGGGACTATTACGAAACTAACTAACAAAGCTTCGACGATCGAACCCATCCTGGACCCGAAGTTATCAAGTCGTAAAGACTTGATGGACACAAGAGTATTTGGCTGCGTGAAAGTTCTTCTCGACTTTAAACTGTGAGCGCAATGTTCGCCGACAAAATGATCGAGGAGTCGAAATAGCGATGAATAACGGTGGCGCACGCGGCGAACAAGGCAGAAGGGGGCCGTCGAGGGAGCAAGGGGTGCTCAACATTGGTCCACGGAGCAGCAGCACATTGTTGCGGTCCGAAGGAGCAACAGGGTAGAAAGGCGAGCCGAGCGAAAAAACAATCGGCGTCTGGCGACTGCCAAAAGCCGGAGAGAGCTTGAGCGAGAAAGGGGGTTTCGTCCGTGAAGAGAAGAGTGATGCGGACGTGGCAATAAGGTATAAGCGGTGACAAGGAGCGCTCGACCCACTAGTACATACTTCGTACGAGAAATCAGAAAGCAAGCTGGTACGAGAGGAGACTTTCGACCGATTGACGGGAAGGTGGAGGAGCGGTCTGGGAAAATAGGAACCGACGGACGAAATTAATTTCTTCACTTTTCACGGCGTGCCCGCGCACACCACCGGGACGCGGTGTCCGGGTGGGGGGATGGAATACGGGAACAAGGAGTGAGAAGTTTCGACGAGGGAAAAAAGCGGCGGGCGACCGGGCGATACTCTTTTCGGGTAGAAGTGCACCGCGCAGAACGAGAAAGAGTGAGAGAGAGAGAGAACGGAGAACCGTTGGTTCTTTCGCTCTCGCGGTCCTCGCGAGGAGCGAGGGTGAAGGGGACAAAAAAAATTCATGTCACACTCGAGTGGTTTGCCCGAGCCAGCCGAAATGTTGGTGGCGCGCTTTACTGCGCTCTACTGGGCTCCGGCGGGCTGGCTCCACTTCCCTGGAACAAGGACGGCCTTGGTTAAATCTGAAAGCGACCAGTACAGCAGCAGCAGTTGCAGCAACAGCAACAGCACGCTGCTTGCTCCCTGTGCCAGCAGCCCCGGCGTACACCAGCGCGCACCGCAGAGAACGCGTAGCGACGAGCGGCACGCTCCTCACCCACACAACCTTCGAACCCCTTGTCACATACATCCGCCTCTACCACAATAGGGAACACACCGGGCGACGGTGTACAGATCGCTGCGTTAATGCCGTTCTTCTGGGATTTTTCTAAATTAAACGAACTAACCGTAGCAGAGCGAGCGTGGTTTGCACACAAACGCTCTCTTTTTCTTTCCCCGAGCGAGCCTCTCTCGTTCGGTCTCGCGCAGGGGGTTGAAGGCGCGCTTCACGGGAGCGCAACATGTACACACTGTGTACCTCTCTGTACAGGCGTAGCGCCAGCAGCACGGCGCCGTCGTACAGCGCGAATAATGCCGAAGGAATAAAGCCGTGGAGACACGCTGCGATTTTCAGGCTCCAACCTCCTCTCTCCTCCCTCCGGAGCCCACTCCATCCGAGGATCCCGTAGTCTTGGGCGACGACTCGCTTGCCTTTGCTTTTGTTCGGAATTGTTGTCAGCTGTGGCTCGGTTTTGCCCCTCTCCGCCCGCTGCTACTCCGGTCATATTACCCAGGGACTCTCGCGATTTCGGCTTCATTATGCTAGCGTGGCTATTAGTCACTTGCCTTTTTTAGGCGGTCTCTTCCTCTTAACTCTCGATGAACGAGAGCTCCTGCGATTTATTGAGCCACTGAGCGCCGTTGCTTCGGGATTACTGTTTCATGTCACGCATCCGGTATTAATCTAGCCTGGCCTAGCCTAGCCTGATCGAAAGCCAGTTCGATGTAACGCGTTATTATGCAAATGTCACGGCTAGCGTTCTTTGCTAATAACTCTTTAGTGAAACGTGATTCTGCGCTGGATGAAAGGCAATTACACTTTGTCACGAATGATGTGACGCTAACCGGTGCCCGGTTAAGGGTTTCATGGATAATGGATTCTTTCCTTTCGATACAATGTTCACGCGAATTAATCTTTCAGCGAACTTCGACCGTCGCCTCGCCGGCTAATTCTACGCTCTATTCATATCACTCGTTTATTAAGTGGTACGCTGAATTTGACAAAAGATTGACATTCGTGTTAAGAAGACAGACAGAAAATATAAATTAGTATAAAAGCTTATCACATATAACATAGAGAGTACGCATAGATGAAATTTGGCCTGCTGAATCTAGCTGTACTTAGTTTCGCACCACAGAATCAAGTAATTCATTCCTAATGACGTAGTATAGTACCGAGGATGCGGGGGAGATATCGATTTCAGTGAAAGCTTAACTCGATCATCTAGACACGCCGCGCGCACTAGCCCGCTGCATGTTCTATTATACAATAATCATCGAATTCGAATCTAAATTCATTGAGTGACTTGCACCATCTAATCACACATTCGCATTGTCTTATTAAACATATCTTAAAATCCAACAAACTTACGTGGGGGCAAAGGAGTTATATCAAATATACTGTATCACATCCGATGAGAGCATTGCTTTTACGAGGATGCAGAATGTCAGCGAAACTCAGAGTCTCGACGCACGACAGGAAGTAAAAAGAATCGGAATTGACGGTAAGCGAGCGAGCGAGCGAGGCGGTTCAGGGTGTATACAATATGCAGGAGGCAACGTGGAGAAGTCTCACCCCCTTTGAGCAATGGAAAGGCACGCTTTAACCTACATACGAGCACCAGCAATCCGCAAGCTTCCTTCGAGATCTGCAGGCATCTGAGTTAGAGTTTCTCTTGCTTTCCCACTGCCTCCCCTCCCATCTCGGTGTGTTATCAAGGCGGATCAGTATAACAGGCGGTGGTGTCCATCTCGCAATAACTCCGGCATTTTCGCCGTGCCTCGCACGCTCGGCCAATATTAGCAAGCGTCGGAGGATGCAGGCGGGGGCTATTGGGCCCTGGAAAATCATACAAAACAATTCGGGTAGCCTGGCAGGATTTTGATAACGCGGCTGCGAGCCACACTGAATTCGGAAGCGTTGACCTGGAGTCGAAGCTGAAACTGCTTTCCGGATGATCACCCGGTATGGGCACACTTACGTGCATCCAACACACGTTCTAAGAGATGGCAAGAGCAAGAGAGAAGGAGAGTGAGAGTGAAGTCCGTATGAGAATACACTAGGATACATTGGCAGCCTCCGCGGCAGGGTGAGAAGAGGGACCGCATCGAGCACAGATAGAAACGGCCGGCAATGGTTGGACAAGGAGGGCAAGCGAGTCGGTTAGCAAGCCGCGAGGGTGCGAGTGCGCGTGAGAGAGAGGGAGAAAGAGGGAGAGGAGAGCGAAGGGTGATAGTGTGCTCGGGCGAGTGAGTGGGAGAGAAGAGTGCGCGCGCGATGGGATGGATGCTGCACAGAGAGTACGCGGACGGTCTTAGCGGTATCTTGGCTCCCTCGCTGTCCTGGGGGCGAGCGGCTAAATACCTCAGGATTGTTACTATTGCCACCCCTTTGCACCCTCTCCTTGTTCGCCGGGTGGCCCGGGTGGGCGGCTAGCCGACCACCCTGCCTCTACTCACCCACCCACCCCTCCACCCCCTTCTTTGATAGGATGGAATGGGTTAATGCTATTGATTCACGTGCACAAGGTGCTTGGATAGAAGCGGCACCGACGGCCGCCACTGTTTGACAGTAACGGATCTCCCTTTCTCGCTCCCTTATTCTCCTTATCTCGCGCCCTCTTTCCTTCTGCTTCCTTCCTTCCGAACGAGACACCGGGTCCTGCTTGCCTGCTTGCCTTGCCTTGCCTTGCCTTGCCTGCCTGCCTGCCTGCTTGGTTGCTTGCCGATTCCATCTCACTCGCAATCGCTCGATCTCTATCCGAACACCTATCTAACTATCGGTCTAATCCTCCCGCGTTACAACCATCCTGCGACCTGATACCCCCAACGCCGATAGACCCGACTCCCATGCATTCGTACCTTGTACTCTCACCCAAGATTTCCTTCCTACTTGTTTTGTCTACCAAACTTGGCGAGGTATCCAAAGATTTGGGGACTTTCTTTAGCCGTCTAATCAAGTGGATGGTAAGCGCGCGAGCGCCCACGGGGCTCTGACTTTCACGGGGGGACTGTCGTGGCAGCCGGAATCCGGCCACCTCGAGATTCGACACCTATTGATCGATGTGTATCAGATTAGCGTTTCAGCCGCGAGATTTGGGGCTCGAAACCCCCAGTCTCGCTACGTCGAGATGGCGATCTAGTGGAATTGAGTAATTGGGAATGATATTATATCGGCATCCATGCTTGAGTCAATGTAATAATCATGCATGGAAGACACGAATGAATGAATTTCTCTTCGAAGTTTAGAAGTAACATTGTAGAAAATGATATACGCAAATTAGCATTCTTCGATTTAGTTGTGTTTAGATAGGGGTGGACATCCCACTCCATGCGTGGATTATTCACGACTTATCGAACCCCCCACGGGTTGAAAGAAGCATAGGAGCTGGGCCCCTTTTAATGCTATAAATGGTGCATTAAATGTGCGGTGCGAATATCGGGCGTTCAACCCCTCGCAGTCGTCACCCCATTTTGTTACTCCCGATTCGAGCGTCTCTCCTTCGATCCGTGGGCCGTTACTTCGCGAGATTACATTTCTATCGATCTCGGAGACATCAGAAACCTATGGGTCACCGAGGAATTAAGTGAAAACCAGCGAGTTCGATCAGTGGGCTATTACTGTCTTACGCTAGCTATCGATCATCAATAATCAATATTTCTCCTATTTGCTCATTCGTAAGAGATGCTGCACAAATCGTCTAAACTCTTAATCGACAGAAAATCTGTCGTATGCTGATGGTACAAGTATCTATGTTGGTACTGGAAGATTTTACAGTCGAATTGGGTGATTCGTCGTATTGGACGGTGAGTCCGCGAGAATTCACCCTCATCGCATCACGCTAGAGTGGCGAAGCACTAGCTTAGCGGATGGACGATAGAGTGGCGTGGGGGGTGGCAGGGGGAGGCGCGTCCTCGATGTACTTGGGGGCAGGAAGCAGCAACGCGCGTACCGGCCAATTACAATAATGAGACACCGTCCGTCGTCGGCATGGTCGTTAGCCGGTGGGCTGAAAAATGAGACGAGCGGCTCCTGACGTCGACGGACCTCGACGTGCACCGGCTCTCCCTCTCTTATTCTCCAGTTCTCGCTCGGTATTTCTCGCGGTGGTGGCGGCGGCGGCGGCGCGGCGCATCCACGAGGAGAGAGAGCCAGAGAGATGCGGCCGCATCACAGCCGGCTACCCATCGAAACGGGCGAGCGGTCTCGCAGGGTGCTCCGAGCGAAACGGGCCATAGCCAGAGACAAAAAGGAGGGTAAGTAAGTGCACACACGTAACGATGAGCGTGTCCGTGAAAGGTTGCCGGGGTTGCGCTGATGCAGAGCAAGCCGGGAGCAGAGGGTCGAAAGAAAAATCGTGATCCCGGATATTTTACGATTAGTCGAGGATAACTAACGGCATTCGCTGCCTCGCTCCGCAATCGAACCCGGTGTACCTTTCGAGCGATGATTCTCCTTTTAATACTAGCGAAACGAAGAATACCAATGAATCCATTGGAAAGGACCGACATTACTTCTCACGGTCGATCGCGACGACATCGATAATTGTATGGGCGAACGGCCGCCGGGTTAAATGTGCGATTCGGAGGGGAGTGTCTCGGCTATCGAGGGAAGATATATCCAGGATAGGATGGAAAGCTGAAGACGTCTGCGGATTCATCGCTCAAACTCTGAGTATCAATTGCAGAAGCTGAGCTTTTTGCAATTTCCTTTTGATTCGCCATACACTTGACTCTGGCTTTCTCGCTCGGCCATAAGTACGTATGGCAATGTCACTCCGCCAATTAGTCGCATACTAATTGGAGTCTCGAGAAAAGGGATGCGGCTCTAAGTCAGGCATAATCGCGGCCCATAATGTAATATGCAGATCGACATTTACTTGCAGCATAGCCGTACATAACAGTACGATGCATAGGGCGCGGAGCAGAGCAGAGCAGAGCAGAGCAGAGCAAAGCAAAGCAAAGCAAAGCAGAGCAGAGCAGAGCGGTGTGGCTCGGCTCGGCTCGGCGCGGCGTGCTAGTAGAGGAAGGCGATAGGAAATCGCAGGAGCGAGCGGCAGTGGCCCGCGGTGCTCTCGGAAGTGCGACTGGGGGGGAAGAAAGAGGATGCTGCTCTCGCCCGTTCGCATTTGCTTGGCTGCTCGGCCTGGCCTGCTCTCTCGCACCCTCTGCGCTGCTGGACACGGAGAGCAACGAGCCGCGCTAGAGTAAGGAGAGCGTGTTCATACGCCAGACTAGGAACGCTGCTCCTTCTCTCACTCCGACTTCTTCTATCACCCTCGCGCTTGTGCGCGTACTCCTCCGCTCTCTCGCTCGCTCTCGGCCTGTAGCGCGCGAGGGTGGCACGGGGCGGGGGTAAGAAACTGTGAAATATCGATTAAGTTTGCCAGTAAGACAAGGAACGTCCGCGAGGCGAACCTCGAGAAGGTGGGAGCGCGGTACGGCGAGCGAACGAGCGGCTGCGGGGGTGGAAGGCCGGCCGGCGAGCAACGGGAGGAGAGGGTGCCAGCGACTCGAAGGTGGCGGCCAGGCGGTGGGTGGGTGGCCACGTAGGAGGAAGGGGGGAGGGGGAGGGGGGAGGGGGAAGGTGATATGAGCATTGTATCGGGGAATTAACGGTACTCCCTCCGCTCTATTTATCTCCCTCTCGGCCCTCACTCCCTCTCTTTCTCGCGCGCGCTTAAACATTCAACTCCTTCCAGCGGCGATGCTTCTCTCCACCGACTTCCACCGCGTTCTCCTTCTCGGTTACACTCCCCGTATACTCGCTCTCTTACTTCCTCCCTCTCCCTCTCGCTCTCTCTGTCTCTCTCTCTCTCTCTCTCTCTCTCTCTCTCTATCTTTGCCTCCTCGGCCCTTTCCCTCCGGCTTTAAGTTGCCGCGGTAGTTCCTCTCGCATCCACCATCATCCTCCTTCGCCCTTGCAGCCAGCACAGGACACACCATCTCTCCCGGCTCCGTGTGGTTCCGTCGGCCGTCCGACCGACTACTCTCGTTCCTTCCTCCCTCTTTCTCGGACCGATATGCCCCCCGGAGAGCCAGCCTAGAGCAGCTCGCGGTCTCGCAAGCCTTCCGCGTCCTGTCCTCCGCTGCCACCCCACTACTATCCTCCTCCTCCTCCTCCTCATCCTCCTCCTCCTTCTTCACCTCCTCCTCCGCACCCTGTCTCTCCATTATGAGTACGTGTGCATGCAGATCCTTCGCGTCCTTCCTTCCGTCTACCTCGCGGCTGTCTTCCGAGACTCTCTCTCTCCCCCCTCGCAACCCCTTTCTCCGCCGGTGCCAGTCCACCCGCTCGCCTCTGCCCAGCACACGTCCTAGATCGCCGGCTCCTTCGAGCAACCCTCCGCACACCGCGCCGCCCGCGGCCAACCGGGATACGGATAGAGGGATGCAACGGGTTGTGGAAATGCGAGCGTGTATCTAACTCTTGCCCCTCTGTCTTACTTCTCTCCCTTCCCGATACCGACCCACCCTCTCACTCCCTCCCTTTAACACCCGAGCGATTCTCTCCGACGTCCTCTTTCTTGGATCACCTCGCTCATCCCTGCGCGGCTGCTGCTTCTACTGCTGCTTCTGCTGCTGCTTCTGCTCTCTTCACTACGCCCTGGACACGTCCCTCCGTTATCTGGACACTCCGCGGGATGATTAGAAATTGCATGTCGAGCTCCCCGACCCGATCCGCTCTACCGCAAGCTTCGTTGTATTAGAATCTGACGAGGTATGCTCCACCTCGAATTATTCCTGCATACTTTGCCTGGTATTTATATTAGGTAGTATTCGGGACATTTGATCTATATTCCGAACCCCGTCTATTGGCATTGTCTGTTTGAAAATAGGAATATAATTGAACTAATTAAAAGTCAATAGTTGGTTTTTTTTTTTTATTAAATGGTGATGGATATAATTGTTAGATTTTAGTAGTGTTGGGGTTTGTATTGCTTTGTATTTGTTTTTGTATTTTGTATCGCGTCTTGAGTCAGATCTGATTATTAGATGTCTGAGGTTTTGGTAGTAATACTGGCATGTAAATCATACATAGCTTGGATCAATACAGGACGCGGAATGCCCGGCATAACAGTTGCTTCTTCCGAGTGAGCCTCTGGTGGGACAAGTGGTCCAAACAAGTATCTTAATTAATTAATATACTTCTCGGCTGGACTTTACGCACAAGTTAGAGTAGAACTGCAGCGCGGTGCACTATTTATTGCCAGCCTCTCCATTTACCACGCGCGGAACGGATGCTGCTCGGCTATCGGGACGGACGATCTTTGAGACAAAGTTCGAGAAGAGACAAAAAGTTTAATTAACGCGTTTTACTTGAGCCAAAAAAGGCAGGCTGCGAGTTGCACTATGCAGCGCTACGTGGAATTTATTCAGCGCGATCAGACGACTGCTAGGATTTATTGGCTCTTCCTTGGGGAATTAAATGCACAATTAAGTGCTCGCAGAGACTCGCGATAAGAGAGTGACACTCTGCTACTCCTGCCATAGTTACTTATCGTCGCGCTTCAATCATCCGAAAACTTGACCGACCAGTTTTATTACCTCGTCACTTAATACGAATTTAAGTATTCTCTTTCCTTAATCCTCCATTCGCATTTCATTCTCTCATCTTCATCTATCAACTAGAAACCAAATGGAGCATCGTTGAAACTGGACCAATCGCGCAATGACGTCGCCAGAATTTATCGCGAGCGACGGATACAGGAGCATAGTGCTTGAAAGATTTAGTCGTGGGAAATCTGTCTCGACAGGGGGTTTCAGAAATCGGCGATAAAATTGATGTAAACAGCTACTTGGCACGCTCCTCTCGGTGGCAGTAGGTTGCTCCCCAGAGGGTTGCCGGTTCTCTCCTTTTCCTTCTGATTCGCCGGGATTCCCGCCGGCTCTCTTACACTCTCCCTCTCAGCTAGCCACCCTTTTCTACGGGGGATGAGAGTGAGTTCACCGATAGGGGTATGTGGGAGGCCGATATCAGAGGCGCGAGGAGACTTCCAAGTCAGCGAGAGAAGGAAGAGCAGTAGCAACAACGGCATCAGCGGCTAAACAACCTTTCCGGGAGAAGGAACGGGCTGTCCGGGTTGGAGGCGGTGTACGAGGGAGCGCAAGGAGCAGCCATAAACAGCTTGTTGCTTCCGCGAAACTGCCGGAGCTTCTACGGCTTGACTCCGGCTGGAGTCGAGTCGTGCCTCGGTTATACTAGCTATTCGACGGAATGGCCTGGGTGGGCACAAGTATGCGTAGAATGTGAAAGATTGCCCCGTGAGAGTGAGAACCGCGATCGCCCGAGAGATCTTCTTCGAGACCGCTTTTAAACGACAAACATCCTCCGGGAATCTCGACTTTTATCCTCCATACCCTTATGACTACTTGCCTCCAGACTGATGTCGAGACGAGCAACTTAAGACTTTCAGCTCATCTACGAGCCGATGAAAATAATCGATGATAAAATCGATTTGGAGATATTTGTTATATCATCGAGACAATTTAATGATTTGAACCTGGTCGACGTAGAGTAAGAATTGTAGATTTCATCGAAAGATGTTCTTGAAGTTAACTCTATTTATGACGGATTTACATAAGAATATCGTGCACCGGCGAGACATTATGCTTCCTGCGAATGATAGTTTGTAGCATAGCAGGGTAAACCTCCACGGGAGGCGGTCGATGGAACGTACACGTAATTACGAAGCGTGTGCCGCGGTGTGCCAGGCACACGAGAAACTAATACCGGCGGACGCAGTCGTAACGACTGTCATTAACTGTCATTAACAATGCACCGGTGGCCGGTCGCACTGTTCTCAGATGCGCGATCAGCGAGGGAAATCTGTAACTGATAATTCATCTATTCTCTAGTGTTTTTTTTTTTTTTTGCTATCGTTGAGCAAAAGTCACTTTGCGAGTGTGCGCTAATTTGCTGACACACCCAAACGGTATAATCAAAGAGAAAAGAGAGTGAGCGGTCCGAGGAGAAGCAGCGATTAATTGATGAGGTAGTGAGACAGTGATAATAGGGGCGGGCATTAGAACGCCGCAGGCAGCTCGGTAGTACATGTGTTTGAGAAGGGAGAGAGAGGCCAAGTTTCTCCAGACACATTCAGGGTCAAAGAATAGTTGGGTGCGGAGGATACTTGGAGTGCCGGATTAAAGGGAAGAGCACGTAAACGCTCGCAGTTTACGCGAGGGCCCCCAGTAGACAAACTTCTGCAACAAGCGACTTAGACACGCCAAGTTAAAGCGCCGAGGAAAAACATCCACGCGCCTGGAATTTCCGATCGATTTGGCATCGAACCGCACACCGACTCCACTCCTCGTATAGTCGTACTTTATCAAATTTTTCCTCACCGATCCTTCTCAGAACACATCTATAGTTAGCCGAGGATAATAATTTCTCAATTAGAACGACCTATCGAACTCTAAGTGATCGCGTTTAAGCGAACCGGAAGAATTGGTCGGATTAAGTAGCGCGAATATTTCACAATGCAATGGCAGATATTATGCTAATAAAATGTACCGGGAATACAATCAGCCGGAAGGAAATAAGAGCTCGTTCAAGACCTGGAACCCGGAACTTCCAGGAATCCAGATTTTCCAAGAAATCTGTGATTGGCTATGATTTCCGTACGAACTACCCAAGCAACGAAATTAATATATGAAGAGCAGGATCGCGTTTAAGAAACTGCAATCCAGGAAGATGAGTTTATTGCAGTTTCAATTCCCGGAACCAGCGATTTAACGCCACCCGCTTGAACGTCTGATGTCCGAAGTAGGTTCAAATCGCGCCGGGTAGAAGTCGTGACTTTACTTATCTTTACCGTGCACTTATACTCACAGTCAGACACTCAATAAACGCAGAAGAAATGAGCGGCAGGAGGTAGTGGATGGTACTATGGTAGTGCGGTAGGTTTCTTCGGCCTATGAAGCTGGACTAGCTCGGTAGTAGTGTGGGCAGCAGCAGCAGCGGGCGGGCGGGCGGTCGTACACCGCAGAAATTCCTTAGGTTTTGAATCCCTGCTCGCAGAGGGAATTGGCCTGAAACGCGAGATTCGCGCAACATCGGATTACGGGAAGGCATGTAATCGGCCGCAGGCCTAGCCGCGTCGGAACAGAGCAACTTGAAGCGAGAAGGAGCCGCGCGGACTCGAGCGGAGCCGCGCTGCTGCGCGAGTAGGTGGTCGAGGCATCGAGGGGGGTGGTGGTGGTTCGGGAGAGGGTGGGTGGTGGAGTAAACCAGGAAGCACGAAGAGGTCGGTGGATGCCGAAGGGGGGTATGGGTATAGAAGTGTAGGGTGGACGCCGAGAGGTTTGGAAACGCGGGTCGAGAACGAGAGCTCCGGAGGAAGAAGAAGAGAGAGGCGGAGGTGAGCGCCAAGGGTTCTGAGATACTAACCCTTGGCCAAGCCGCACCCCGAGGTCCAGAATAATCTACAATCCATATCAGTCTTAGGTAGTCCACCCAGCCACCCCACGCGCCTCATCCCTTCAAGCGAGAACCACCTTTAGCAATGAGAGAGAGTTCGCCCACTCTCCCTGGCCCACCACTCACTCGCCTCACTCATTCCCTCTCTCCCTCTCTCCCCCCCCCCCCCCTCTCTCTCTCTCTCTCTCTCTCTCTCTCTCTCATTCTCACACAGCTTGGCTTCAACATCATTCGCTCTCTCGGTTTCTCGCGCGGTTCCTCCTCCGTCTTTGTCAGTGGCGGGTGGCCTCTCTCGTTGCGCTCGGATCTCCTCTGGCTCGCTCGCCCGCTGCTTCCCGCAGAGTCCCTTTCTGTCTTCTGCCCTCCATCCACCGGCTACGAACTCTCGTCTCTTCAGGTATACTCGGCCTCTTCGTCGCACTTGGCCGCGCGCGCTTCGTCTTAGCCGCAACCCTTGCCTTGCCGGGACCAGCCGGCTAGTCAATACCCCACACGTTTCGTCCTTATACGTGCTGCTGCCGGCTCCGTCTCTGTATGGACCCTAAACCATCTCCCTATCCAGCCCACGGACGCCAGCCCGACTCCTTAACGATGGAACTATACCCCCGGCAACCCGAGCACCGACCCTCCCGCACCCTCTCCCGCACACCCCCCCCCTATTGCCAGCTTGGCCACCCACTCGCCACCACCCCGCAACTCTCCAGCGTCCACCCTCGCGACCATAAATTCGCTTGGCAACTACCGACCTGCTGACTACAGTCATCGGACACTACTGCTGACCCTGCCTGCCAGCCTCCTTGCTTGCTTGCTTGCTTGCTTGCTTGCTTGCTTTGGTGTCACCCACATCGACACCAGCGAGATTCTTACCCCAGAGAAAATCACTGTCCGATGTCTTAACACGAGACAAGATAACCATGGTTGAGAAGGAGGAAAGCCTTTCGATCGAAGGATGTACAAGAACATCTAAGACTTCATCCATTTGCCTTAATACATCCCTTAAATTGGGCAGGATGCTTAACCACGTGGATTCAGGGGGTGGCAGCGATTTATGGGGTGTTTGATTTACCGCCTCACAGGCGCATAATCGGGGCCAACTGTTCTCTCCCCGCATTGGGAAGATGCGAAGTCTTATTGAAGGCATGTTCCAACTAAAGATCCAGTCCATTGGGGCTAGGTAGTCTGATTTGATTCTAGGGATAATGAGTTCCGAGATATTGATATCACAGAAGCCCCGAGACCCATGAGCTTGATCCTATTCCGGGCTAAAGTCGATCGTAAAGGACATTGTCATTTCCCATTCTGACACCGGAAAAACGGTCACAACTTCACTGACACTCCGTGCCGTGCCAGCTTTTCTTGATAAGTTATCCTAGCAGACCAATGACACTCGCCCTGGTAATCATGCCCCATCAAAATTATATCGGTGCAGCGTGCACTGAAGTCATCTTGCATATTTAAAGAATCCCTCTTCCTGTGATGGTTCTCACTCATTCTCTCCCAGTTCAGCTTGGCGAGTCTATTTCTAATGTGAGGATCTATCAGCAGATATATTCGAAGGCACAGTAGTTATTCCGGAGTTGCATAATGCTTTGCTATCGTGAGATGGAGAGAGAGAGAATGCATACGAGAATATCGCGAGGGGAGCTGGCTCGTCTGCTACCGAACGATTAGGTTATCCGAGTTAAGCGCGGCAAATGACTGTCCTGCATTATTAAAGGACCTCTCGGTTCGTAAGGACGCGCGGGGCTTCCAACGTGGGCAAAATGGCACCACTTCCTGCCGCTGCTATTTCCAGTCTTCATTCATACTTAGCATCCGGGCCCTGCACTCCTTTTGCGAATCGTACTGCATTGGATTCATTCACCAATTCGACCGGTGAATTCACGAGGTCGCGAACCAATTCATTCATCTTCTAACCGCGCTTCCTTAAAGAATACTACACACACATCAAAACATTTTAAGTCACGAAAAATATTTGCACGCACAGCTTGTATTTTGAATCTTTGCTTGAAGGATTCATAATAATAGTATGGATTCTTGAATTAGTAAACACCATAGCTTATTGACAAAAGGTTATATTTATGAGACAGAAATGACAGAAAATGGGCTGTACCTATATCAAGTGATACCCCAGTCATATCGTAAACTGTAAATAAGGGGCAATTAAGGCAATGTTGATTATAGAGTAAACAAGAGAAACGTAGACTCCGTTGAAGGCTTTTGGTAACAAAGTAGGCGTGCGGAGGCTCCAATATCCTCAAGTTTCCCGTACAGTATACAAATCTCACACTTTCGCCTCGTGTATTCAATGCCATCGAAGCACGACGTCCCATATACCTACGAAAACATTTCTGTCGTGCGAAGGACGGTTTTCATGGAATTCTATTGGTTTACAACATTACCTGTGCTAACCTTCGGACACCTTGCGTGTCCACCAATGGCACGGTCATCAACCGAGGGTGCAATAAGTCGAGCGTTTGTTATGTCGCGAGAAATAAGCTGTCAGATTCTTGATGACTCGTTTTATGATTGGTCTCTAACTACCTGTATCTTAGTCGGACGTATTTTCTGACCACCGAGAGTTCCGTTGCGGAACACTTGAAATCCCTGCATAGGAAAGGGGTCTCTTGCCTTGTAGAGAGAGAGAGAGAGAGAGAGAGAGAGAGAGCGCGAGAGAGAGAGAGAGTTCAGGCTTCTCGCGTGAAAATTAGGTCTCTAAATCGAGCAGCTTTTGAAAGGAGTACAAGTTCGAATAGCTCACATCAACCTTCCACTCGACATCTGCGCTTCCGCGATTATGAAAGGAGATTATCTATCCAAGTTTCCGAGGAGCAGGCTCGTGCTCCTGCTGGCACGCGCTTATCCCCTCGCAGTTTAACATCGGGATCCAGTCGAGGATCTGGCAAGATTGGCCGGGCCTTTTCTAATACACTTTCGCCCCCGAGAGCGAATTAATTATCCTCGAAGAACGAGCGACACGACTATCATAGAGTCGCGCAGTTCCGTCGCAGCAGCTTAATTAGCGCGAGCTGCATCTCAATATCTTTATTTTAATGCACGCCAAATTAGGCTCGGAATGCGTGAAATGTCTCGGCAGCACCGCTTCTCTCCGTCCCGTTTATTTAATAATGGAACTGCGCCATTGCACAAGTGTCGTTTAATGAGCCCGTAATGACCATTTCGATAAATTCATGCGACGAATAAGAATCGTTAACCGAGAATACAGAATTTAAGGTAACGATCACTCCAAAGTAAGTTCAAATCTTCATTTTCAAATACGTCGAATTATATTACAATAGAAGTATCGAGTTTGACCGATAGAAATGTTCGATTTCAGTAACGTTTCTTTCTAAAAACAGTACGACACCCTGCTTTCCAAAGAGCATGACTACAGTTATAACAGCAAAAAGGGGGCTTTGCGATGAAAATTTTCTGATTTTTTGTACAAAGCAAGCGTCTCTTGACCCCCGGTCATAGTATTCGCCAATCCATACAAACGAAGAAGGAACTCGGGGATCAGAGCGATTTTTACGGTGCCACTCGTACTTTCGAGTGGCGCGAGTTGAATGCGCCGCAAAACGCGCGCTTCTTGACTGGTGCAGGCGAAGGAGGGGCCAGTGGGAGGAGGAGGTGGAGGAGGAGGGTAGGCCAGTGAGCCCGAAGGTTAAATGAAAATTATTAAACAGAATTACAGAGGTGCGGGGGATCGCGGATATTATTATATTACGCAACCCTTAAGAGCGAAAGAGGCTGCGCCCGTAATTAGCGATCCCCATTCAGCCGCGAGGCCGGCAATTATGCATACTTAAATACACAATTAACTTCTCCGCGGAAGCGGGTGCTCGTTCGCTCGGGTTCGTGTGGTTACCGAGCCCAGCCGGCCGCCGGTCCACCATCTCAATCCGAAAAACTCAGCCTGGCAATCGGAACGGTGGTCCACTCGACTTCCGCTTGTGCGCGGGAGCGATGCGTAAATAGCTTGCCAGCCGGCAAGAAGAACTTATGTCGCCCGTTCGAAAGCGAAAGGAAGAAAGAAAGAAAGCCGCGGGGCGGGGGGGGGGGGCTTCGAGCGCTCACTGCGCCGGAAGGAAGAATTCAGCTCGCAGTCGAATAAGACCAGGCCTAAAGGCCTTCCAACCATTCTTAAGCACGCCGATTCTCTCCCTCTCTTCGTTGAAGTTATCGTTCCGATTCACCTGTGCCTCCCTTAACCTTAGTTCGACTTATTCCCTTAACATCTCCTTCTCCTCTCTGGCTAAACCACTCCTCTGCCATTTGGTGTGCCGCGCATTCTGTCTCTCGTGAGGTTTACTGAAACGAAGGGCACTTGGCATTTGGCCATGCCGGTATGGAACTGGCGCTAATGGCTCTCGGACCTTCACAGAAGAGTAACATTGTCTTAGCTCAGCCAGGCGAGCTCTCTTTCCCGGAATCCCTGCGTGCACGTCCTCCATCTTTTCACCGGTTTCTCGCGGCCAACCTTCTTCCATGAACGATCTCGTCACTTTATGTCTCATAATTATCCCTCTTCCCTGGCCCCCTCCACCCCCTCCCCCCGCGCGCGCTCGCGCGCGCGCCAGCTCCACCTTTACCTCTCTTTCACTGTGGATTCAGTACACTCGATCCTCTTGTTGCCGGACTCGCTTCATTGCTTTCGTTGCTCGCATGCACCTTTGTGGTGCAAGTGTGCCAAGAATGCTTCTTTGAAAGTACAACTGGAAATGGCTTTGGGGAAAGCGATAGATATTCTCACTAATTCCTTGGCCCCCGTAGAATATATTTATAGTGTATTTATTTATAGTAAAAACATGTTGGATTTAATATAAAATATTGGAATTGGAGTTGGAAAGTATAGGTTGTATAAATGGAAAAATCATGCGGTAGGGTTACACCTGTGTCAGTGAGGTGTAGTACCTGTTCTTAAATCCTAGAATGTCGAGGGGCATCCAGGAAGGAAGCATCACCTCTGAACGGTCGAGCAAACGAGGGGTACCGGACTGCGGGGGGCTCGGCCAGAACAAAAGGAAAGTGGATAAAGAAGGATAAACACATAATGCTTGGCAAGGGAAGGGTTTACGCGTTCCCCGAAGAAGGAACTGACCGATCGGCCGGTCCCAATGGCAGGGCGGAATTGCTGAATCGTGAAAAAGCACTCGGCTAAACCGAGCGAAGACCGAAGCCGCTCGCTCGGCGCGTACTCTCTTCTTCTTCTTCATCTTCGGGATCGCCGATAATTGCATCCGTAATACGAAACAAGTACTCGGCAAATATTTGAATGACGTATTGCGGCACACTGCCGATGCTGCGAATCGAATGGAAGAGAACTCACGGACCATTCCTGTAGGAGAGCGCGCGCGCGCGCGCGCGGGCGAGTCCCGACTATCATTGCTTGTTAGCTTCCTCGGGTATTGCCGCGACAAGAAGGGAGAGAGAGAGAGAGAGAGAGAGACAGTGGCCTCGCGATTATTAGAAGATTTCTAGCCCTATTGATTCAATTCCTGCGAACCACCAGCGCCGAGACAATGTGTCTCGCTTCCGATCGCCCTCTAAGGAATGTTAATAAGAGACCTGGGCAAGATTGATATCGGACAATGAAGTAATATACACTCCAAGCTCCTGGAAGTTGCTTACAAAGAATCTGCGTTTATTAAATACAGCAGTTTTCTACACGGACTTTTCATCTTAAGCATCATATACAGATATATTATTATCTACGAGATTATTAGTTCTATCTATTCGAAGTAATTCATTCTACAACCACACCTGGCAGAAGTCGCGTTAATCCCACGGGAAAGTCGAGACTCCATTTCCCAGTCTGTATAAACTTGTCATCTGGCGAGGATCGAAGAACGCACAATCAGTTTATTGCGCCAATAAATCAGATATTACGCACGTGCGCCACATCGCAATTTGCGATGGAAGCCTGCACACAATTGGAGCTGCCCGCCTCCCTCGTTTTCTTTCGTTCAAGGCACACATGTTTCTCATCGTCGAAAGAAAGCGCCTATGCGGATAATGGACGATTTTAAATAATGCCGAGACATTATGGAAGCCCTGGAAGGACCCTCCTGCGGCCTCCGGATTTACGAGAAAGCCAGGGTAGTCCTGGCAAGTGAGAGAGAGAAGGATATACGTACGTCCGTACGATGAAAGACAGGAGGCACATGGCACTTCCTTGGTACAGGGATTATAAAATTAGAGCCTAATGCACGAGACATTGTAACGGTGTAGCATAGCTAACAATGGGCCAGGTAAAGGGACGAAGGTACCAAGGAAGGTCGAGTACATCCGGCAGGCCTGTTTTTGCTCACACTCGAACACCTGATCTGTCCTGCAATTCTCACTCTCCATAGAAAAGACTACTTTCAAGAAATAACTTCTTCTATAACATCCAACATCATCACATATTCATATTAAAAATTAAACAGGTTCTATATTTTACATTTGATCATGGAAATAAGACAGTATTAGTTAAATGACATTAGAGTTCTGTCGCTTATTTCTACTGTACAAATGAGCAGTTAATATGCTAGTCCGCCGGCAGGCTTGTCAGGGCAAGAAGGTAGCAGGCAATACGAAAATCTGTATTCTGTACAAGGGGAATGTTAAGAAGAGGTCGAGTGCTCCCATCAGGGTGCCAAGGCTCACACACGAGCACCTGACCGTCGATGGTCATTGGAAAAGGGCTTTGTTGTCCGGGGCTCAGAGGGGCCTCTTCCCTCGTCTTATCCTGGGCCTGGGCCCAGTCTACGTGTAAAATGGCTAGACGTGTGAGAGCACGTGCGTTATTGAAGGGTCCGAGTACCGTAAACTCGCGCGTCTACCTACCTGTTTTTCTTGGAGCAACTGACTAACGTGGACCTGCTTCCTATACCTGGGCCGATAGGAAAATTTATGGAGCCCAGTGCCAAGTGCAACTAAGACCCCAAGCCAGAGTCTTCGTGCTAGTATCGCGTGTTACCCTCCGCCTCGACGTGGACATGGTTATTTACACCTACGTCGCACCCCCGACGAATAATGATACATTGGCACCGTTATTCAGCTCGATCACCATTATTTCTTGGTGGCCCGCAGCCCTGTAATAGATGACGATACACTTTACTTTCTTACCGCAGGAATCACGAAATTTTACCCCTCTGAAAACATCAGCTATTCTACTACCGAAGGAAAGTAGTCTCTAGTGTCATTAATGTAATTGGGAATGTTGCGTATGCTTCCCTCGATGGAAAGTATGCAAGAGTCGATTAGTATTTCGAAAGCAGTTGGTTGGTATCGCGTGGTCGATCGGCAACACCGTATTCCTAAGGAAAAAATGGGCCGAGAGTGTAAAGGTTGTTTGGGGTGGTATAGAGTGTCCTATAGGCAGGAGGCAGTTATCACTGTTATCTTCCTGTGGGTGCAACATGAGGCGCGTCTCTCAGTGTCCTCGCTGGTTCTTAGACATGCAAGGTACACACTTTTACCTTGGGCGCACCACCGCACCACCTTCCAGCAGTGCTAATCTCTCGCAGATCTGCCGCGGAATCTCATTAGAAATTCATAACCGTCGCTCGCTTGCGTCTCTCGCCGGCTTGAAGGCTTGGTGCGCGTCGACCACGCGCGCGCCGTCGTCCAGCATACCGAGACTCCGGGCCAACCCTTCCCCGTTCCAGAAGGAGGAGGAGGAGGAGGAGGTGGAGGAGGTAAAGGAGGAGATGGAGAAGGCGGCGGCGGCGGCGGCAGCAGTGGCGGCGGTGGCAGGCGCAGGAAAAAACCCATGATACGAAAGAAATAAGCAGGCAAAGTACATTAAAAATTAATTACTTTGCTGATGGAAGCTAGAAGTGCCTAGTGCGCCCTGCAACCCAGCTAGTTCCCCGGGACTCAACCCCCTCGCACCGTACGCCGCTCGTCTCCTTCTCCTTGCCTCTTGCCGCGCTCTTTCTTTCCTTCCTTCCTTCCTTCCTTCCTCTGTATTCATCGGCCGCCCCGAACGAGCTGCCTCCATCTCTGCCGCCGCCGCCACCGCCGCCGCCGCCGCCGCCGCCTCCGCTGCTGCTGCTGCTGCTGCAGCATTCCACCTCCTTATTTCAAATACTTTAAAGCACCGCGGCCATATACTTGTTAGCGCAGTACCGAAGCCCCCCCGGAGAAAAAAGCGCAGTTCCCTTTCATGAAAGTCTGGGAGTATCGCTCGCACCGCAATGCTATGTGCTGGTCGCGGTCTTGCTCGGGGATGAGCGAAGCCTTCATCTATTGCCAGTTGTTCCTCTCTTCAATTCACATTAGATGTACCCCGAATGTTACACTGCAATCTTCGAATCTGCATGTACCTCAGTTTTCCCTGGTTTCCTATTCTCCAGTGAACCTCAGACTAGTTGGGACTTGCTTCTAATTTCAGCATCTTTCACGCAGGAGACTCGTGAAATGAGAGTGGTTGCTGTAGATTAGTCCTTGGATACATCTCCATCGTGGATAGACATCGAAGTTTCAGCATTTTTCACGCTAACTACCTTTCGAACATCAAAGTTCCATCGGTCGAAAGAGAAACTTTGAGAGACTGGGAAAAGTCAGGAGACAATGTTCTAATTTGCCTGGCTAGAAATAATGGCGAGAGCCCATTAGAATATCGCGAGAGGCCGACTTTCGAAGAACAAAAGGGAAACGAACGTAAGACGTTAGTGGTTGGAGTAGGAAGTGGGCTGCTTTGCCTGGGTGGGTTTATTTGCATTTTCGGTTGATCTCGATTATCATAAATGTTACGGGTATCATACAAAGAGGCTGTCGCGTGGTTACGAGGCGAGTGACGTGATATTCGGGATGCTGGAGAGTCAGTCTGCAAAGTCGTCAGGTGAAATCTTGTTGAGGGCGTATGTCCGCGGAGCATTGCGCGCCGAGGACGCTGGCTGACTGGTTGGCTGGCTAGCTAAGTTAACTCGACTGCGGTGCCTACCTACTTATTTTAATATCAGCTTATTACCTCTAGGCCGGGATAAATAGATAAATAGATTCCGTGGAAAGGCCTCGATCGGATTTGCCGAGCGGCGAGGCACTTAAGTCGCGACCCTCTTCTCTTCGCGACGCCGAGGCGGAGGGCGACGACGACGGCGACGGCCGACGCCGGCAGAGAGACCGAGAAAGAGATTTTCTCCTTCTACCTACGTCCTCTGCATCTACATCAAATTCCAGCGTCCGCCACTCCCACGTCCATCGTCCTCTCCGTGGCGCGGCAGGACCCGGGACTCCAGGAGTAATTAACTCCTTAACGAAGTAAACACGACGCCATCTTAGCTTCCGCTACTACCGGCATCTCTCGCTCGCCCGCCCCTCTCCTCTCCTCTCCTCTCCTCTCTTTTCTTCTCCCGCTTCTTCCACTTTTACGCTAATTCCTCCTACGCTATATTTATCCTCGTATATTCCACCCGCACCCCTTCTCCTACCAACTCCTTCCGACTGCCTACCTGATCGATTTGGCGCACGTTTTTCGAGAACCGCGCAAAGTCCTTCTTTTGCGTGAACGTGGAAGGACGCAGTGGGAGAGGAAGTCGTGAAAACGACGGAAATCGTTGAGTGCTGTGTACTCAGTGAGCAATTAAGAAATTATCATGAATCTTTTAATATTCTCGCGGGCAGCCGAAAATCCTTCTTCGAGTGGCCTCGTGCCCTTGGGTATCCACTCTCTTGCCCTTTGTTCCCTAATCGCGCGAACCTGAAATATTTAAGATCCTCTTTGTTAGTGTGCTTCACAGCCCCTCATTACATGGAATCCCCCCCTCTTCGACATTACCTTGCAATTCGACACTTTTGACAAATTTCCTCGTAAGACCTATCTCGATTGAATATATTTTCAATACATGAGGATATTGTAGTATAGAATGATTTGTGATTGGATTGTTTTATCTATTCGCTTTATTATTCTTGTGTTATTTGAATGGTGTAGTGAAGAGAAGATGTGGGAGTTACATCGACACTCCAAACGATCCTCGACTCGAACTATCGTCGTTTGGTGATTGCTCACACCGTTTGATACCCACGAAAAATGTCAAGGCATGATTAATAAACAGGCCGCCACCATAAACTAGAATCGCGTTTATGAGATTCGCTATCGTCGATATCCTCGGTGGCCACGACTTGGTACCAGCCGCAACTGGACCCATGGATGAGAGGACTCCTCGGAGCACGCGGATAATACGTGACTCCAGCAGATGTGCACTCGAACCTTTACTACCGTATCAAGAAACAGAATCGAACTTTCGTGCCTATTAGATCATAGCCCGTAAAACACTCATTTGTCACATAAAAGATCTGTCGATCGATCGTTATATACATTTACTTTTCGACGATAAATCATCTCTAATCGTCCCTTCTATTCCTTTCTCTCAATGCAAGATCTACATGAAAACGTGAGAAAAAACGTGACAAAAGTAAGGACTAAACTGAAAAGTGAAAAGTGAACTGGAGTACGACGACGGATAGAAAAAGCGTGGCCAGTGAGACAGAGTAAGAAGATTGAAACGGTTATATCTTGTGGGAAGACAGATCGGAGGGGAATCGCCGAATCCTGAGCGAAGCGGAGCAACGACGGTCGTGGCATGCAGCTGATCCGACATAATTCGAGCGGGGCCCCAACCTCCAGCCGATGAAGTAACAGAGTCCGAGTTGCATCACAAGCGTGGATCACATCCCAGCCGGCGTAAGTCAGCGCGGCGGGCCGCCGTGAGTCGAGGATGAAGCAAGAGGGTCTGGCGAAAAGGAGAGAGCGAGAGAGAAAGAGAAAGAGAAAGAGAAAGAGAAAGAGAAAGAGTGAGCGAGTGAGAGAGGCGAGCGAGGTTGAGGATAAAGAAGGTGAGGGTGGCCACGTCGAGGCAAGAAGGTAGAGATGCGATTGACGCAGACGGAAAAGGGACAGACAGAAGAGGGCGAAAGAGGAGGCAGGCGGTTGGTTCGGTTTGTTCGTTCTTTCGTTCGTTGGCTTCTTTCGTTGGTCGCTGGTTCGAGGCACACAGGTCGCGGGGTCCGGGTCGCACGATCCTGCTTGATCTTTGCGCTCGTGCGATCTCCCATTCCTCGCGGGACCTACCGAGAGCTATGAACACCAGCCAGATTAGCTTTTGTTCGACGCTTTTGCCACTCGAGCCATCACCGCCGCCTCATGAATATTCATCGCGGTTTCCCCACCTACCCTCGTTCGACCCCCTCAATTTTTCACCCCCGTCACATTGGCTGCGCCTACTCCACCCTCTTTCTCCAACCTTACGATTAGAATATTGTTAGATGCGTGTATGTTGGTTCGTCGAGGAAACTCGTACACATCGAAATTAGAGAACTTGCCAATTGGATTCTGTGTAGAGAAATGTGGAAGGGTAATTGTCGGTTAAGAAGAAAGGTGAATTGAGAGGAATGCAGAATAGGTACATCGATCATTCGTAGCCATCACTCTGTGGATCCATGGACGAAGTTGCGGTGTGCATAACCCGATCTCCTAGAGGTTTAACCAAGCATCGAAGCCTACCTCGGCTGATTCGCCCCTCGGCCCTCGGGCCACCCCCACACGGGACGTGGCACAGTGCAAGAAGTGCATGCCACCTTCTGGAGCATGAAGCGCGGTCCCGTGGAAGGATGTGTGCGCGCGAGAAGGAGCCCGCAGCCAACAGGTCCAGCGGGACAAAGTAAGAGTGTCTTAAATCCAAAGGCAAAGGGAGCAGACGAAGAGAACCAAGGAGAAACGTATGCCGCATGCTGGAGAGAAAGAGAGAAAGGTAGAGAGCGAGTGGAAAGGAAGGCGCGAAGGAAGGTGGAAGCGTGCAAGTAAGTGAGTCGTGCATCTCCCACAATTAGTCGAGATCTATTTTATTCGTCGGTTGAATTTATCGCTCGCCGCGACTTTAGATCAGCAGAGAGCCGCCACGGTTATGGCTTGGCCCTCACTCGATACGTGAGGAACGTACCCGTTCCCTGTCTTCCATCACATAGCTACATGTATCCGGCGATGCGAGCACCACTACGAGATTGTTTATGGCCCAGATTGCACCAGAAAGATTAAGATGCTGCGCGCTGCCGAGGAGCGCCAAGCTTCGCGGTATTTTACGACAGTTTGTCAGAATGCTCGTGGTAGCACGCTGCGAGCTCACTCGTTCCTCGTGGGATCAGCAACGTCCAGTTCCGCTTGCCTTTTCCCTTTCTTCTCTCCTCAAACGATCATATAATACATATTCTAAAGTCAGCTTTGCTATTCTAACAAGAACCTGCTTTTGTAATTTTATATGATTCGTGTTCGAAATGTAGTCTGATGTCCGGACGCGCAATTCGAATAAGACGAAGTAGAATCTCTATTAAAGTTCGACCATCCGGATTGTCGGCTAACGAAGGAAGTTCAGTGCAACACTGCCATGTAACATTCTCCCTGAGTATTCCGATAGATTTTACTTCACCTGCAGTTCATTTGTTCCTCAAATACAATGCCCTTCTTCCTCGAGAATATACGCTGTTACAAAGATATTTTTCTAAAGCCTTAATTATTAATCCGACTCTGATAAACTAACAATTTAATTAAGCCGTAGAAAGTGGGTGAATGTGACTTAATAAGCTAACGTACAATTTACGTCAATTAGAATCTCGACTCGTTCATTCAAAGAATCATTATAATCTGTCAAATTTGTTTTGACCGCGTCCAGTCGTGTCACTGGTAGTAGTAGTGTATTAGTTCGATTCCCAGGTCATCCTTCATTGGCTCGCGTGGTCGAGTTAAGAAGTCGGTGAGTATTTTCTATGAGCGCATTCAGGCGCACACTGCCTATTATAGCAGAGGTATACGTGTAGTTGGCTCGTGAGAGTGGAGGATTTGACGGGTTCTTGCGTCCAAGTGTATAAATCCGCGGCCAGACTCAGATAGAAATAATGTGTATGTGTGTGTGTGTGTGTGTGTGTGTGTGTGTGTGTGTGTGTGTGTGTGTGTGTGTGTGTGTGTGTACGAGGGAGAGAGAGAGGTAGCGCGGAGTTAAGGTCAAGCCACCGAAGTATATCAATGATTTACTCGAATAAACACGCCCTGAGGCATGAGCCAACGAAGAATAATGCCTCGACGGGTGGACGGATGACCGGATGCGACGGGATTGCAAAAACCGCAGTAGTTACGCTTCTCTCTCTCGGACTCTCTTTCCATCTCGCTCGGCAGTGCGAGGAACGGGCCTCGCTCACCTCCATTTCATCCGATGAGCTATCTCCTTCCATCGATTACGATCTCGTCTCTCGCTCTCCCGATACTTCACAACTCTCTCTCTCTCTCTATCTTCCCAGCCTCCTCTCTCGGCTTCCCCCTTTTTCTTGGTTTCCGTCCCGTGGCCGTTTTTCCTTTTACTCTTTCTCTCTCTCTCTCTCTCTCTCTCTTTGCCCCTCTCTGCCCGCGGCTCTCTATCGGCCGGCTCGATCCGCGCTTTCTTCCACCAGTGTAATGACTGACACCGCGCGGCTTTTTATTGGCCATCTCGCGCGACGTGGATGTGACGGATGAACGGACGACGAAATGAGCGTATGGGATATCGTCGAGTCGCCGCTGGTATTACGATACACCGGAATCTCTCGAGCTCTCAGACTTGTTCAGCAGGTACTTTCGATTTCTTGCATGGGACGCGTGATCCCACAACATAGAAAAGAAGAAAACCGATGGCGTTGGAATGCGAGCTATATAAAGGAACCACAATTACTTCAACTCCATCGTGACGGAAGTTTCGAATTTCATTTGTATGCCAACGACTGATCATGTTGACACATGAGTTAAATACATCAAATATCAATCGAAGTGGTAGGTATAAGCGAAGAGGCGATGTGATGCCTGAGGGCGCGCTCGACTATGGCTGTGTATCGGAAAGATTGTTCTCTCGGAACTCGCGCGACCCACCAGGCTCGGCTTCAAAGGCGACGGTGGCGGCGGCAACGGAGGCGGGTGGTGCGGGGCGAATAATGATCTTATCGCGTAACACGTTAAATTCTCACTTGGCGAGTCACGCGCGAGCTGCCACGCTCGGTGAGGATCGCGCGCCAAAGCTCGTCGAAAAAGCGTTCAAGCACCGCAATCCCAGGAGGCTGACGAAAACTACCGTGAGGCTTAAAATCTGCGAGACGTGGTATATACTGTATAATGTCGGGTGGAACAGGCTGAGATAGGTGAGGGGCCGATGGCGGGTGAGTGCGCGGCGGGGGAGGTGGTGAAGGAGGCGGGATAGGAGGGAGGGAGGAAGGAAGGAAGGAAGGAAGGAAGGTGGGGTGGGCGCGAAGGACAGGCATCGGGAAAGAGTAACGCAAGCGAGTCGGAAAAGAATGAAGCGGGCAAGGATTCGTCAGCAGGAAGAGCAGCGAGAGCGCGAAGAGGGTAGACAATAAGAAAGAGAGACCCAGTCGCCGACATTAAGGTGGTGAGGAACGACGAGCCTTCGGGGGCCTTCCTCTGCGCTCCTTCGTCCTCTTCTTCATCGTCCTGCGTCCCCCCTGCTCGGTCCTACCACCTCACCGGGCGGCCCACCACCTCCGCGTCCTTCCTCCTCTTCTACTTCTTCGCCTTCCCGTCTTTTCCGCCGCACCGCGCTCCTGCGATCGTCCCCAGGCACGAGGGAAATATTCGTAAGAATTAAAGCGCCGGGAATTAACATTCCTCGGAGCCGAGAGAGCGAGAGGCGCGCAGAGAGAGAAAGGGCCGAGGTGGAGGGGATACGGCAGAGGGAGAAAAAGGGAAAGAGAGCGAGTGAGAGAGGCAGAGCAGGGACCAGTGGGTAGGAAGGGGGTTGGTCGGCCGAGCCGGGGGTCTGCGGCACACGGGGGGGTGGCGGCTGGCGGCAAAGGGGGTGCGTGCGTGCCTCCCTCGCTCGCGAAACAACGGGAGCATTACCGCCCGTCCGCCTCCAACTCCATCACCTCCTCACCTCTTGAAACTCAGCCCCCTCACGGCCTCTCCCTCTCCCTCGCTCTTCTTGAGTCTCTTTTCCTACCCTCTTAGCCGTCGCTCTGTGTATGTATTATATGTGTGTACCCGTTCCTTCGCATCTCCGTCAGTCGGCCAGTGCCCCCTCTCACTCGCTCTCCCTCTTGATTTTACTAACTACCACGTACACGCTCTTCTCGCTTCTTCCGGGGACGCGCGCGCTCTTTCTTAGTCACTCGCTGCTGGCGCTCGTGTTCGTACGTAGTACCGGTGTGCGGGGGAGGGTTGCTTCCCTGCCTGCCTGCCTGCCGCTTCTACTTCTCTTTCTTTCCTGGCCGCTGGGTTTCCGCGAGAGTCGACGCGGGTGGGAGCGAGAACGGTGCATACCAACGGCACTCGGCTCGAGTCCCGTTTCCTTCTCTCGTCTCCGATTGCCGCGCGCGTTCGCGACCCCTTCTTTCCTATACACGACGTCGACGTCGACGTCGACGTCGCCCGGCTCGGCTCGGCACGGCACGGCGCGGCGCGGCGTGGAGCGGCGCGAGGCGGGCGGCGTCGCAGGGGAGGGCGAGACTCCCGCTCTCCCTGTTAGTAGGGGAGGCTGTCTTATTCTTTCCACTCATTAAGGCGGATCGATGTGCCGGTGGATGCGGCGCGCCTAGGGGGTGAGTGAGACTTTGCTGGCTCTCTCGCGCGCGCTCTCTCAGGCCAGGCCAAGCCGCCGAGGGCTGCGCTCTGAACCTCGGTGGGCTGAGGTGCCTCCAAGAAGGTGGAGGCGAGCCAGGCACAGCATGACATGTCATGCAGCCACCCCATCATTCACTCAACCGCCCGTCCACCCACTCACACCCGCTTCCTTTCCACCTTACACTCTTACTCCTACTCTTACACGTATCCACCATTCTCACTCCGCTCGTCCCATGACCCCTATCGCATCTCCTACCCGAATTCTTCCCTACCATCTCTACATATGTACTGGGTGCTCCCGAATTATTCCCGCTCGTAATTCGCACGCCTCTATCATCGGGACACTTTCCCTCAAGAAACGCTTCTCTTCACCGTGAGAAAAATTCAAGGCTGCCGGGCTATAGTAGATCTGCATAAATTGATCGAGTGCTTCACACTTTGAAACAGAGGGTGAAGTTCGCACGGCTGGTAGTTTCGGATCCAAGTTATCCCAAGTTTCTTCGATGCTTATATTTGGTATCAAGCTCGTTCCGAAAGGTGGAGGGGTCGTTTAGATCTTTATGTATACACCCTGTACGAAGAGATATGCGTGTGTGTATGCGTGCATGGGAAATACTAGCGTATTCGCCCCCTAATAAGCCGCTACGCGCGCTACACTTATCCGGCGGACTCTTATGAGGCAGTCGTGCGTGCGTGTCTGGAAAGTCGATGCTGGGGTCGACCAAGTATTCGGTAAAATTTGACGCCAGCCACTGGCTTCAACCTGACTTTAATCGAGGCAAATATTCGACTAGTAGTTATACATTTTTCCAAATGATATTCAATCGACGCTCTTCACTCGTATATTGAACATCGTATCTTGTACGTTCATTTATCCTTAACGCATAAATAGCGAAGCTTGCCTAACCATTGGGCAGCCTATCGATAACGTGTGCCTGTGAATATTCGATGCATTCGATCGCCAGTTATAAAGTGGCTGCGGCGAAGCATCGATTGGGAAAGCAGAGCGAACGACCGAGTGAGAGAGCCTATGGTGCGACGCGAGAACAATTGATACAATATGCCTCTCTTTAATATTCATCCGTGTAATTAACGCATTTGCATTTGCGGAATATTATCGAGGATACTTCGCGCGCCGAGTGGGCCGAGCCGTGGCGGGGCCGATCGGGGAGGACAATCAACTTTTCTTCATCCAAGAGCTGCGGGTACTTCCCGACACTTGTTAATCACTGCCGCGGCTAACTTGGCCGGCTGGTCCCTGGAACTGGATAGTATTTCTTCATTTCTTTCGCCCGCGATCTCCATCACATTCCTAGACCGACTTGATTAATTGTTCTCTGCTCCGTCACTCCATTTCCGCCGTCCGAGATCATCCCCGAGTTCTAAAAGAACCATGTGAAGTTTACTTCTTCTCGAACACTTCTTAATGCTTGTTGTACCATCTGTATTTTCACTGATAAAATGATAGTAGTCAATTTTTCATTCTAGAACATGTAAGACCTTTGATAGATCTTTCTCTTAATACTTGGGATATCGCATGGAGTCAAGGTTTACGCTGTGGAATCGAGCGTGCGAGTTTACCGAGAGAAAGCCGATCGCTTAGCATCGCGCATAAAGTAGGATAACAGAAGCTCAACACGCCTCGCTCGGTGGTATGTGCGCGTGCGATAAGAGACGATAAGAGAAGGAGACCTCGATGACAAGGTGGAAAGGAGAAAGTCTTACTGGAAGTCGTTGCAAGTAAAGAGAAAGATAGTTACAGTCAAGATCCAGCATGAAATAAACGCGTTTTTAAAAATGTATTTAACAATATTTACAACACGTCCATAATTTTCCATATCTTCATAAGTAGCGTTATAATTAATCACTGAGGATCTAACATCCAATTGTCACTATAACGACAGTTAAAACTATTTAAATAGGCGGTCAGTTACAAATGAGTGGCTAGCGAATGCATAGTGAGAGAGCAAAGAAGAGATCGGCAGTGGGTTGATTTTGATATTCACGAGGGAGAGAAAAAGTAGAGCCGGTGCAGGTGGAAGTGAGAGAATGTGACCCGGCGGAGGGTGAAGACCACGTGCTCAGCCACGTGGTGACCGAGCCCCACCCTTCGTAAGGGCGAGCGGGGCAGGGGCACCCTCTCGACGGTGAGCGGCGACCATCCCACCCCCGGCCCCGGCCCCGGCCCCGGGGGGGATGCGGCCGCGAGAGAGGAGAACCGCGCGCGTAATGCCGCGCCGACGCCAGCTGACCACGCAGTGGACCATCCCGCCGCGACGCCAATAAAATCTCTGCGTTACTCGCCCGCCTCGCGACTCCTACCCCCTTTATGCCGGCCCGGCCGTATGCCGAACCGGGACGCTCCGCGCCGCGACGCGCCGGCCCGCGCTCCTCTCGAACGCGCTCCTGCTTCCTTTTTCATTGCTTTGCCGCTCGCCGCCCGCTCACCACGTGGGGAGCACCGGCATACGTCACCCACTGCCCACCACGTCCGGCAACCTGACACGTGACTCCTGCCCCCACCCTCCCTCACAGCTGACCCCTATCTTTTTCTCTCTTTCTCCCACCCGCGCTTTCTACCTGTTTGACCGGACACCCTTCCATGCCACCTACTTTTTCGCCCTCTGCTCCGTTCACACATGTTCACCGTCCACTTTGCCACTCAATTGACCATTCCATTTAACAGGATGTAATTAATTAATTTGTATTATTTAGACACGTTGATAAAGATTTTAATTAAATAGGGAAAGAATTAATTAGAGATTGCAATGTGTCCATTTGTATGATTTGATCATTTTCGTTTCACATTTTGAGAGATTGAAGTTAGTAAGACGGATCTGCTGTAATGTCTTTGCACGATCCCCTTGGCGAAAGCTTCAGCATCTGAGAATCCAGTGGCGGCTTACTCCCCTTGACGGAATATAAGTAGCCAAGTTGTCGGCATAACTGTTCCGCTTCAAACTTAAAGCTGGTGCCGTTGACCTTCGATATCGGATTTGCGCAGGTAACGTAAGTCTTTACTCACACCAGGAGGTCGCGGCGCCAAGGCTATTTGTGCGTATCTTCCGCAGGAAATATGCATTTAGCGTCTACGTGAGCGCAAGAGGGGACGGAAGAAGTTGGAGCGCATCCCCCTCGTGCCGAGGGAATGAGTGACGAACTTTCGTAACCCTGCGCTCTCCCACGTACAATTTCCGCGGCCCGTTTTCTTTTACCGCTAATAAAACAGCTGGCATTAAATCGGTAATTACCAGGAGTAATCAAGAAGTAATTAGAATTAACATAGGGCAAATTGAAGGAAAGGGTAATTAGTAGTAAACGGGCAGGAATATTTTCGGATTTTTTTAATCCCTCCTAGATGCAATAGTAGTGCCAAGGCAAATCCGAGTGTCACTCGCAATATTGGGGTTAATAACTAGAGTACATTTACCGCGGCCACCGACTTGGCCCATCGACCCCGACACTCAATGCAGACAAGTTGTTCAAACTTGCAAGCGCAGATCTTGCCCGGGCAATCCGACCCCGACAATATTATGCCGAGGAGTATGAGCCCGCTTCCCTCAGCCAAGCGACGCGACGGAGACAAGATTTCCTTACCTCTCGGCGCGAATCTTCGAGCGGATTCTCACCGCGGTACAAATTTAATTCGTAGCCTCTTTAAAATGTCATTCGGATTCGAAGTTTTCATTGACGACGTCTACCAAATCTGCATGTCTCTTTAATGCATGTCACTTTAACGGTGGCTTGGAGAAGGTCCCCGGGATGCAACGGCAGCGGCCGGATGCCACGTGGCTCCCCTTCATACAGGACGGAGGGATTTAAGCCCACGTAGCACGCATTCCAGTGCGAAATAAAGCATCGGCTCAGTCAGCATTTGCAGTTGGTCCCGCTTAATTCGCTGCCGCCGGGCCCGCGCGCCCCTCGCCCTCGTGGTCGTCGAATTCGGACATCGAAAGCGTGGGCGCGATGCATTGAAACTGAGGACAAAACCTCCTCGAGGTTCCCCCGATCCTCCCACCCACCCACCCACCCTCTCTCTTTCTCTCCCACCCATCCCATCCGACGACGTCATTATACCGCGCTCGTATTTTGGCAGTCTCTCTGTTTTTCGCGAACGCCGCTATAAAGTGCGCGCGCTCGCACGACCCCTCGCATGGGAGCGCGAGTTCGCTTCGGGTTCACACACATTCATAGGCTCGGCGAGAGGGAGAGTGAGAGAGGCCGGCGGGATGGGAGCGGGAAGGTCGGCGGGGGTCGGGAGGGGAGCCCGGGGTGGTTGTGTACCGCGAGATTCACGGCGAAGTTTTAACTCGAGCGTGTGTCAGGCCATCATGCGAATTATAAGTAGAGGCACGACTGCGAGAAAGAGGAGGACGCAGACGACGTGGAGGATGCCTTGCTGAGGATGAGGAGGACGCAACGACGGCGGCGTCGGCGGTGGCGGCGGCGGCGACGACGTCGACGGCGACGAGTGGAGTCCCGCGAGCAGCGGTGAGTAGTGCGAGAGCAGGGAATTCCGGGGCGTACACACCGCGTGCACCTACAGAAAACACACGTGCGCGCCCGCCCGCCCCGCCTGGCTCGGGCAAACCTTCACACACACGTGTGCGCGCGTGTACTAAGGTCGTCTGCACGGATGCCTATATGTAGATTGCAGAAGAACCACGCCCTCACCCGCTCGGTAACCCCCTGGCAGCCACCCGTACCCCTGTATACCTCTGTATACCCCCCCGTGCACCCGGTGGGGCCGCCACCGCCGCCTTCGCCTCATCCATCCCCAACCCCTAATGACGCAAGCAAAGCAAAACAAAGAAAGGTTTATACACCGTAGGAGAGCGCGCGAGAGCAGCACTGCTCTGCTCGCTCGCTCCCTCTTTCCTTCTTTCTTCCTCGCGCCAGTCAGCCGCGGAGACGACGACTTCTCTCGGAGCAGCTAGCTGCTCTCGCGTTACTTTTCTCTCTCGCTTTCATTCCTTCCTCGTTTCGCGTGCCGTGCCAGTCGACAGCTCGCTCTTTCGATTCGCTCGTTTCCTCCGCCGCGCTCTTTCTCTCTTTCTCTCTCACTCTTTCTTTCTTTCTCCCCTCTTTCTCACTCTCGCGCCGGCTTTCTCAGTCTCGCGACCACCCTCTCGCGCGCTTTCATCCTCCGCTTGCACCGCCGTCTCTCGCGTACGTAGCTATGCGGCCCTCCTTCTTCATCAGGAGCGGCAGTCATCAGCGGGCCGCTCTCACTCGCGCCCTTTCTCTCGCTTTCTTTCCGTCCCGTTCGTTTTCCGGCGCGCACCTCTTTCTCCTGCCTGACCCCTCCGCCCACCACACCGATGAACCACTCGCTCGCTCCTCTGCTAACCCACCACGGGAGCAGCGGCCCCCATCGTCGTTTCGTCGGGGCCGCTTCGTCTCAGAGCGACTCGCGCGCTTCGCTCGCTCGTTCACTCGCTCACATGCGCGCAAATGAAATCGATTAAAATGCTGGGCGCAACTTCTAGGCAGAGCCGCTCTACTACACCTTCGACCATCCAAAGCGCGGCCGCCCGCGCGCACCCCTTCGCTCACTCTTTCTCTCTCTCGCTCTCGCTTTCTCTCTCGCAGTCAGCCACCCTACAGCCGAACTCCCTACTCTCCTTACTATCGCTGTGTAAGAAACCCAGAAAACCCTTACGTGCGTTCTCGCTGCCGCTTCCTTCCCACCCCCGACCCCCGCCGCCCACGGCCTCTACTAGCACCCCTGCGGGCCATCTCGCATCGCGGTGCACCCTACGACCACACACCGCTCTTGTTCTCTCTCTTTTCTTCCGGTTCCTTCACTGCCCATCCACCCTCCCTGACCACCCACTCGATTACCCTGAATCAACCCTGTGTGAATGCAAATGCATCGATGACCCCTCTTTCGTAATTAGGTATTTCTGTAATTTGACCTTCTGGAAGTCGGAGTAGTCACTGTGATAATAGTATGGACTGACCCAATCGGTGCGTAGTATAACCCAGTTTATTTCCGTTCATTTAGAACGTGCAGAGCTACTGAGGTATTTATGCGAAGGAAGATACATGGGGTGCAGGTTCGTTCGGGAGCGTGTGCTCTGCTCAGTAAGTTGGCCTGTGGCCCCTCTTTCTGGTGCGGGGGTGGTGGTGGTGGAGGTGGTGGTGGTGGAAGCAACGCGACTCGATGCCTCGTGGCTCGTGTGTGTACGAGGTGCACGTGCACGTGGGGGCCGCGATTGGTTGCGCGTGTGAGAGCGTCCGGGGCAAGCTTGTGTTAGTTTAGCCAGAGTAAATGAGTGCGCGGCAGTCGCAGGCTGCTTGGTAAAAACAGTGGCCCTCCTTACCTACCCTTTCCTTGCCAGCCAACCCACCCACCCAACCACCGTAAAACCCCCTCGCACCCCCGAATCTGACGCTCGCCTCCTTTTCCACCCTCCGCCAATTCCACTCTTTCTCTCACTTTCCCTCGACTCCGCCGTCGAGCTCTCTGCCGCTTTACTCCGCTCCTCGCCTCCTCTTTCCTCCTCGACCACCCACCCAGCCTCCTTTTCCTTACCTTTCCGATATTCCGCTGGCGGCGAAGCCCCGCGTAGACGTAAGATTCATTCGTCTTAAATCCCAGGAAAGCGACAAATTATTGCGCACATCGTAGCCGCCGCGACGCTACTCCCATCCAAACCCTCGATGCCAGTCATCGCATGACGATTGAAGACACGAATGTGGAAGTTTGGGAAGTTAAATTAAAACGTTCCTGATGGCTTGTTAAACCTTAGTCGTGGACGGATAATATATGAGGATTCGTAGGAAGCTTTCTGATTAACATCTTCCCTCGTGGAAATTGGCAAATAGGCATGAAATAGGCTGGCACTCGCATTTCGTTCGATGAGATTGAAAGGTGCAGCAAAAAGCCTGATCGTCCCTCGAAACACGAACGAACTCATTGTCTCTCCTAAAGCGTGTTTATTAATGGAGTGCTCGCCGAGCGCCACTCCAACTTTTAATCAGTCCGTTCTCGGCTTCGAGATAAATCTTAATTGTATCTTTCGAGTCACTTTATGCTCGGACCCCCGTTCTACATTGGTGGCCTGCACCGGCCACGCGACAAAAGTTCGCCGCCCTGAAAGGCGCGCCGAAAAAAAGCCACCCCAGCATTTTTTAAACTCGAATTCATTAACACCACCGCTGCTATTCAACCCTTGCGCGCCTCGAACTTAGAAATCATAGATCATGCACCCTAAACGCACCGAAACATTTAATCCCATAAAAACAACCTCCAATAAACTTTCCTCTCCACGAGTAATCAAAGCAACTAAATAATACTGGATTCACGAAATGTTAAAAATGTGAGCTGAGCGGTGAAAAAAATGCTTGGAACAGAACGTGGAATATTCGTTTCTTAATTGTCTGCAGAGTGCGTGGAGACGCGGAGCCAGTGCTCCTTGGCATCGATCCCGGCGCATTATTTCCCTTCTCGGAGAGGCGTCGCTTTTTACACTGCTCGGGGGTGGGGGAGAGGGGTGGAAAAGGGGGTGGGTGGGGGAGCCGCGGTGGGATCGACAGTCTTAATTACAGCGATACACGTGACGCCGCTCTCGGAGAATCGCCCTCTGGCATCGTGGAAGCAGAGTTTTCCACGATTTTTAAACATTCACGCGCGCGATCGAAGGAACATCTTAATTCCCGACGCACACATAGTCAGCGAGAGCTCTCGCGAGGCTCCCACTTTCTTCTCCATCCTCCAGCGCCCATCCTCCTGCATCCCCCGTTGCTCTCTGTCTCAGGTTGGAAAGGAGTGGGGGCCTATCTCTTGGCTCATTCGAGTGTAAACACATGAGAACGCGAGCAGGCACACACAAACACGCGCCGCGGAAACGGAGCCTGTGGGGCGCCGAGGGGCTTGGGAGTTGCGAGGGGGTTGGGAAAGACAGAGGGTGAACCTTGCCGTACGTACGTACACGTACGCCAGGGTTTTCTACTTCCTCGAAGGAGAACGCAACCGTGGAAAGAGGGAGGCTTAAGAAAGAAGGAGGAGCGGGAGTAAGGCATGTTGCACACTGAACAAATCCTATGAAGTCCAAATTAGTTGGGAGAAAGACATCTTCAACATACGGAAAGCCAGCTTTTCCTTATTATCGTATCTTCGTCAATAGGAAGCTTCTCTCGGAAATATTCTTCAAGCTCCATTAATTGCTATTCTATCAAGATTATAATACTTGCACTTATCTCTGAAACTTGTCGTTAATTGTCATGAGTCCTTTGAATTAGTAAACAATGTGCTGTCTCATCCGATCGTTGATCAAGATGAATTGATATCTGTCGAAGGTGAAATTTGAAGGAAAGAAAGGCTTGAGTGTCCTGTGTCGCAGGTAGTTTTAAGAAGTTCAGTGTGCGACCAGCCTAAACGGGAGAAAGGGAAGCCCAAGGGGTGGATGGTAGAGAAGGGTGCGAGAACGTGAAGAGGGTGAGTGAGGGTGGCACGAAAGTGGATAGGGCAGCTAAGACGAGCGGCTCCCAAGTAATTATAAAATGCAATCAATACTTTACATATTTTTCACGCAGCCGGGAGGGTCGCCTCCCTTGGATCCCGTACAAGTTCCTACGCTCTCTTTCTCCCTTTCAGTCACTCGCTCTCGGTCTCACTCGCACAGCCTCGTGATCCGTTTCTCCTTCTCCCGCACGTGCGGACACCGCCTAACGCTGCGACGCGAGTAATGACGAGCCGCCGGAGTTTTTATTACGAAATTGACTTTGTTAAAGTTGAAACAAGGAGAGACAAGGTTTGCCGGGATCGTCCGGCATGGTGAAACCTAGCCGGGACGAGCGGGAGAGGGCGAAGTCGAGTACGAATACTTTTCAAGTAGGTGGATGCGGATGCTGCGACCGGTTACTTTTGTAAGATTCCGCAGCCACACAAAGCCTACTCTTCCCTGACTCTCACCCTCTTCCCCGCCATCTTCAACTCGCCTTCACCGCCCCTCGCCGGGGTCGAATGCAAAGACGTATGGTTTTAATTAATTCCGTCTCTCGTAACTGTTTCCTTTCTGTTGTTTGCCCGGCGATCTTTGTCGCAGTTCGCCACAGTGTGCGCCGGTAGCAGCAGCAGCAGTAGCAGCAGCAGCAGCAGCAGCAGCAGCAGCAGCAGCAGTAGCAACGCTAGCATTGCGTCCCACCGGCCGCCAACCCGCTTCTCACTCGGCTCGGAAACCCACCGCTTCGCTCGCAGGTTTTGTTTACGGTGAATGCCGGCTGTCACGCATTCCCCATTGTCTCCGGTGAGCTCGCGCTCTTGTTGCGGCACGATGTGATATAAAAATAATTACCAAAGTCCATTTTACTCGGCGGGCTGCATGCCTGCCGGTAGAAGCGCGCGCGGGACCTGCCAATTGAACGTTACTCGCGTGAAACGAGAAATCGACGCGAGTGCCTCGGTTCGCACACGATGCCTACATGTAGCGCGAATGTCGCTCGGTGCTACAGTTTCCGAAACTGTAGCAGGAAAATTTGTAACGAAAAAAGAAGGACCAAAATGGGGGGTGGCTGGGGACACGAAGGGCGGCGGCGGGTAGGCGGAGGTGGAAAGAATAAAACGAAACGGCAAAATTCTAATTATGAAAAGCACGGGGTGCACCGACGGTCGCACCGGTAATCACGCTTGTACAAATGCATCGCGGGACGCAAGAGCGACCGGCGAATTTGCGACCGAGAAGAGTGCAGAGCGTTCAAAAATGAGTGAACAATGAGACCGGTCGCAGGAAATAATGTAAATTCGCGGTACCCGAAACAATAACCCTTGAACGTCGCTGGAAAACTCTCGGGTTCACCCCTGCCTGCCACTGCATGCTTCGAGGGTGGCGAGAGTGAGAAGGAGAAAGATAGTACGGCAGAGGGAGAGTTGGAGCGAGAGAGGGTGAGAGCGAGCGAGAGTGAACGGGGAATCGTAGCTCGACGGGGAAAGAGAGAAGCCGGCTGCGGAAGAAGAGCCGACGACATGATCGTCTTTGACCCTAAATCCGAGCGCGGAACCTCGCGAACTTCGTGGATTGATTTACCACTTCGGAAGCCGTTGCGGCGAACGCGAATTGTCGACGGTAAACGGATTAATTAAAATTATATTATCGCACTTATCGCTTCTACCAAAACTCACGCGGCGAAATGAAGGGCCCATACAGACGTAGGAATGACTTTTACCCTTCTGCATATTACTGCTTCCTCGACAGACTTTAAATACTCTAAGACTAAGAGGAGTGTTTGAAAGAGGAGAAATAAAGCATTTTTTGATTCATTTTTATTGATCACTCGATCGATGAATTGCTCTCTACGACATTCATGTAAACGAGTAATAATTTCTCGCAGGTACACGGAGGTCGACCACTTTCTCCAACTCTCCGTCAGCCAAATGCAGGAAATCCGGTCGGAGTTCTTCCAAGGGTGAGTTCCCCCATGTTTTATTACAAATCAACACATGTAACTCGATAAATTCTACAATCTCCATCAAATATAATAACGTGATAGTATTACACGAGCATCGAGATCCGGTCACATATCGAAAGCTAACCGAAACCCTCTTCAATTCTTCCGACTGTATAAAAGTTTCCATCCTTCCTTACAAGAGCGATGTCAATTTTTTTCCGGCATACCACAAGACCCTAGATGTCCGAAAATCGGATTAGGATGTTGGGAAATGTGAAACTTTGCGAATTTCTCATACAAGTCTCTCCACCCGATTAATGCCGGGACACCATCGAGCGTTAGGTCCAACGGTCTCGGAGCTCCTCGAGCTCCTCTGCCCCCCGATATGCCCACGAAAGTAAGTAGTGAGTGAGCGGCATTCAAGGGTTGGTGACTGCGGGGGTGGCGGTGGCTCTGTCGGCAGGCAGCGAGCACGAATGAGAGGACCTTCCTTGAGAATCCGCGTGCGAGCGAGAGGGCCACCCTCCGGAGGGTGGTAAGGTGGGGTGGGTGCCGAGGGTACGGCCAGATTTTAACGATTCCTCTGCCGCGGAGTCTTAAGAGAAAGAATGGCGGGGATGGGTGAAATGAGAGGGGAGGGTCGGGGGTTGGCGAGGGTGTCGAGGGATGGTGCGGAAAGAAGAGAAAAGGGAAGGAGGGCGGAGGTGGAGGCCGCGGCGCGGAGGATGAGGATGAGGATGAGGAGGTCTCGGGGAGCGTAGGAAAAGACGAAGAAGGAGGGTGATGAAGAGGAGGCCGCGGAGGGAGGAGGAGGAGGAGGAGGAGGAGGCGGCGGCGGCGGCGGCGACGGCGGCAACGTCGGCGGCGTCGGCAGCGGCGGCGGTGGCGGGCGGCTTGGAGATCGCGGTGGCGGTCGAGGGAAGGGTGGATGGGGGCAGGGTGTGCGGGCGAAGGACGCGAAATGAAGAAATTCTATCTACATTTCCAACCCTTCATGCAGCGTCTTACCCCCTTCGCCGCGAGGACCCCGCGCGGACTCCCCGCCGCTCCCCCACCCGCCCCCGCCGCCGACCTCCCTTCCCTCCGGCCGCGCTTCTCTTCTCCGCTCTCTTCTTTTCTCTTTCTTCTTCGGCGCGTTCGCTTCTTCTTCCGCCCGTTTCGTTCCTTCAGCCGCCTAACCTCCTACCCGAAGCCCTCATCCTCTTCATACCGCCGTACACCTACCACCTCCTCATCCTCCTCATCCCCCCCGTATAACCCGAGCGACCCCCTCGGCCTCGCGCTCGCCCTCATCCTCACCCTCACACTCGTACTCGTACTCCTCGTACTCGTATTCCTACTCGCACTCGCCCCGCGATGTCCCCTCGAGCCTTGCAGCCCGCGAACGCGAACAACCACCCCGCTGAGACAATACGAGACCAACTCAACCCCCAGCTACAATGCCGGCCCGTCTCCTTCGCCTTCTCCTTCGCCTACTCCTCTTACCCTACCACCCACCCCCTCCTCCCCCCCCCCTTTCTTTACCTTCTCTTGGACTTCTCCTTTACCGCCGGATTCTCAGTCATCAGCTTTTTCGCCCACTCTTTGCCTTCTTGCTCGGCCTCTTCCTTCTCTTTGACGGCTTTCTTCCCGACCTCCCCCACCCCCCGCTTCTCTCTTCCTCCCACTGTCTTGTTTTCTTACTACCGCTGGCCCATCTCTAACTCGAACCGCTTGACGACCAACCGTCACTGGTACCCGGCATCCCTGCTGCTCGAGAGTCCAGAGTGCGATCACCGCGAACGAACACAGTTGCGTACCTTACCCTTACTGGAACAACCATCCTTCACCCTTCAGTGCTCTTCCTTTTCTTAAATACTCAAGCGTACATTTTGCTTATTACGAAATCGTCAGAGCACGTATTATGATGGGCATCCCCTTTCTTTCTTGGTGGTTGGCGAATAATTGCGAAGGAATCTTCCTACCATTTCTACCTTAATAATACAAGTGACATTTCACCGAAATCAACGGTAAGCGAAACTGTTGGCGAGCTCCATATTGTCTCGTGCTCGAGCGGCGAGGACAGTGTGTAGCGCAGCGTATGCAAAGCAGGGTCTTCGTAAGCAGCCGATGCGTGGTAGTCCTTAGTTCAAGTTCTGCCGGCAACATCTCGGGAGTACGTACCTAGCCACGGCGAAGGCCACCCCTGCCACCCCAGCGGCCATTACTATGATTGTATGCAGGGAACTTTAATTATTATTATAGCGGCCGGGGGAGTGTATGACAATAAGGAGTACCGACAGTGCACTTTGCTCAGGCAGGTGTACAACTTGCTACCGCTTTACGTGCTATACACGTGAATGCCGTGTGCCGTAGCATGCGTTGTTTCTCTCTGCTCGACTCCCTTTTTTCACCAGCAGACGGTCCACGAAATAAAATATTTAATAGCTCACTTTCTTCGTCCACTCTGTCAAGGGTGCCTACGAGACAGCCACTTTCTCGCTTATTTCCTTAATCCATGTTACACCCGCCACGAATTCCAGACCGATTCTTGATCGCGACTCGCTAACTTACAACTCGGCGTATCCAAAGAAGAACGCGCGAGACGGGGGGACAGTGACGAAAAGTTGTCGGCACACTTCAGACTTACAGACATACTCGGGCTTCGCCAGTGTATTTTTAATACACTCTTCGTGAGTGGAGAGTGCGCGTACTTTCGAAAGTTCCCGTGCCTCCATGATTACACAGCCGTCGTGCGTACCTTTGAATTATCAGAGCGAGGGAAGAGGGAAGAGGGAAGAGGAGGAGGAGTAGGAGCAGGGGGAGGGGGAGGAGCGGGCAGTGTATAAAACGAGAAGGAATAGTTTCGCTGTTCACTAATTATGGACTTCGCCTGGCTTCGCTTTTTCCTGGCGGGATAACCTGGCCGGTGCAGTACATTCATACAGGCGTCTTCAGCGGGCGGTCTAATTATTTCACACAATCGCAAGGCGCGCAGTGCCTTGAATAAAGTCACTCGGCTAGAAAGTTTTTCCGTTTCGGCATTACTCTTATAGCCCGGCCTCGAAAGAGCTGGCCTGCGCCACGAGAGTCAAACGGAATTCCCGTTACTTTGAATTTCCTGCCATCGTTAACGAGGATCGCGGAAACGCGTCCACCTCCGCTGGTGCATAAGTGGAAAGCTTACGTGAACATCCCCTCTATGATTAATATCCGATCGTTACACGTGCTCGTCAATCATACGTTCGGAACGTCGATTTTAATCAATGCGTCCTCCACAATCTTTCACCGATGCATCAGACTTTGTCCTCCTGATAATTCATTTTTCTCGACACACATATTTCAATGTAACTCTTTGTACATCGATTGAAGAATCGAGATTAATTGCATTGCATCACGCGTCCTTACAAAAACCTCCTCTCCAGCTGATAATTGTACACGCATAAAGGGAGGCTGATAGTAATTTCAGTTTCCTTTTCATCCAGCCGGGCATCGTATCAAATTAGAATTAAGAAAATTAAATCCAGGTCAGTGCTTAACAGCGGGAAGAGTCTCCACGGTTGAATGCAGCTATCTAAAAACGTACGATTACACTGATGAAGTAAATATCACAGTACGGTGGGATCGATCGCATGAAAAACGGGAAGAAAACGAGAAAACGTGGGTGGACGAGGGTTGGCGGGGGCGGGGGGAAGGGGCGGGGGCATGAGAGGAGCCACAGAAACACGTGACATCGTGCACAAATCGACATTTTTAGGAAGTGGAAAACTCTCGAAATATTCGCGGTGGAAAGACAGGGTGTACAAAGCCGAGGTACGATGTAAGATACCGAATGATACGACCAGGAGAGAAGGGTGGGGGACGCTGTTGTTGAAAGAGAGAGGGTGAGACTGTAACAAACAATGGAAAGGTAGTCTTCGCGAACAATGGCTCGTGTGGAACAAACACATCTTACCCGTTCACCGTTTCTCACCCTCATCCCATTCTGCTACATCTCTCTTTCTGTCCCCACGAAGACAGCCGAGTAGAATCACACTGACACACACAGAGCCGCATAAACGCACACATTCTGTTGGAGAGAACACATCGAGTGGTAAAGTCGCTTACAGATACCAACAAAGGACGAAGCACTGTTCGGCCAGATAGATATATTCTCCTCTGGACATCACATACTTAGGTTTTTAAGCTCTAAAAGCTTCTGCGCGACACGACAAACCAGAACGAGAAGGAGAGCATCAAACAATAGGACGCCGGGCTGGACAGAACCGTTACTCAGGAGGAGTGATTCGCAATAATTTTTACATTCAAGCCGGGGATATGCGTGTACAAACGCGGGACACGCGCCAGAGACGCGCTGCGCCCGAAAAGTTTGGCCAAAAATTGGCTTGTACTCTTTTTTCCTAGCAAGAAGAAGTTCATCCCTCTGTTGGAGGATGGGTGGACGCGCGCGCCGATGTAAGCGAGAGCGAGCGCCGAGAAAAGGGAGAACGGGGGCTGATTGACAAGGGAGAAGGACAAATGAACCGGGTGGATAATGAAAGTGAGCGCGACATGATGTAATATGAGGGATTCACGCGGATGTATTTCACTGACTAGAATTGTGCTCTATCTTATTTTTGAATACTTTAAGACTTTTCTAAATTGGTCATAAATTAATTGCTTAAATATCAAAATGGGTAGAAAACACAAAATCAGTATCGAAAGTGTTGGAATTATATCGAGTACACTCGGAAAGGTCCACCTGATTAACTGATCCCATCTAATTTAAGCGGCATTTTCCACGTTTTCTAATCTTCCCGACTTTTTCCGGGGCTGAAATTTGGTGGAGAATGTTTTCTTACATCAAGGAAGAAGTGATATAAATTCCAGAGCCCTAGCTCAAAATTCATTTTTTCGCAAATTTTTGCATAGTACCCCTTCATAAATTTTCGATTTTTCGAAGGTTCTGGGACTTTGGCGAACGCTTGATAAATCGATTGTTTGAGTATCAAAACGGATAGAAAACATAAAACTAGTGGGAGAAATGCCGGAATTGTACCGAAAACACATGGAAAACCAATCCTGAATAATTTATTTTCGTGGGTTTTCCCATGTTTTCCATACTTCCCGACATTTTCCGGGGCTGAAATTTGGTGGACAATGTTTTCTTACATCAAGGAAGAAGTGATATAAATTCCAGAGCCCTAGCTCAAAATTCATTTTTTCGCAAATTTTTGTGGGTATACCCCTTGACGAATTTTTGGGCCAAAAAATCAACTTTGACCTGGGGTTCTGGAATTTATATCACTGTTTCCTAGTTCAATACTGAATCACTGGCTGAAATATCAGACCCTGAAACGGTCGGGAAGAGTGGTTCAAAAATTTTAGATTTTTCTAAGGTTCTCGAACTTTCCCGAACGATTCAAAAATCCATTGACCAAATATCAAAACATACATTCCCAGGCATACCTATTCTTTCATTTTCCCTTTAATAGGTTAACAACCCCCAGCCCTTCTTATCACGAAGGGTAAAGGGTGGTGAATGAATATAGCTGAGACATACAAACCCAGCGAGTCTTGGCCTGGATGTTGAATCTTAAAGACACATAAAAGGATACCGACAGTGCTTGAGATAGAGAGGGTTGGAGGTCACCTGTAATTTCACATCCATCATGTAACATTGACAATGGGTGTCCTGAGATGGCAGAGATCTGGCGGATCTGCAGGTGGCGAGCGGAGAAGGTGGGCTTATAATAAAGAGTAGCAAGAGAGCGGGGTTTAGTTGAGAGTACGTAGTGTGGCACGCTGAGGGTACGACCCACTGGGGTTGCCAGGGTGGTTGAAGGGAGAGACAGAGAGAAAGAGAGAGAGAGGAGTCGCGTGCAGAAAAGGCGAAATCGTAAGGAGAAAAGAGGGGTCGTGAGCGCGCGCGGCCGTAAAACGCGTACGAGAGGAGCTCGATTCTTCGAAAGCGAAAGGGAAAGGGTTACGGTGGCCCTAAGTGTAAAAGATTATCGGGAGGCAGAGCGAAGCTGGCAGGCAGGCAGGCAGGCAATAGCAGCAGTGGTATCAGCGGTGGCAACGACGACAACGGCTCGAAAAGGGGAGTAGTAGGAGGACGAGCGACGTCGGCAGCCCACTTTTTCCCGAAAAGGGGGTATAGGGTAGCGCGAATTCGTAAGAGAGAGAGAGAATGAGAGCGAGAGAAGAGTATGCGGGCAGGTAGAATGAGAGAGAGAGAGAGAAAGTTAGGTAGCGAACACCGAAAGAAAATGAGCGGGAGCGAGAGAGGGTGAGCAAAAGGAGTGCTGCTACGTCGGATGGTTGGTAGAAACTCGCCGGCTAAGAGTCGGGGGTACGGAGCACGAAATGAGGGTTCCTGAGTTTTTGCCAGGCGATCAATAAAAGTCTCTGTGCTCTCCTCTTATACTTGTCGTATAACGAAGTAGGCTGCCTCCTCTGCCTGTAAGGGGTTTGGGTGCGTGGCCCGGTGCGTGCATTAATTCCACCTCCGCCACCTTCGTCTCTCAGCCGCGTCTTCTAAACCCTCCCTCCTTCTTTCTCCTTCGCCCGCGGGCCTCTTTCCTTCGCGCGCGCGCGCGTGCCCACCCGCTCTCTCGCCCTCTCGTACGCTCATTCTCTCTTCGGCCTCGTTCCAGCTTCTCCACACACAGAGTCACCCCTGGCCGCGCTCTTTTAAGCCCCCGTGCCAGCCACCCCCGCCGCTCACTGCCGTGCCGTACCATGCCATGCCATACCGTTGCCGCTACTCGGCCCCTTATCCTGGCCGTCCTCGTTTCCTCTTCGAGCACCGGCTCGCTCGCTCGCTCGCCTTGCGTCTTCCTGCCTCGACTCATCAACGCTTGGCGCCTATGAGAGCACGCAGCCGGATGCGAAGAGTATGGGGGGCCGGCAGAGAAAGAGAGAATGAGAGTTCGGTGATCCGTACCACTACCCTCCTCCACCTCCTCCTCCTCCTCATCCTCCTCATCCTCCTCATCCTCCCACTCCACCCTATCTGCCTCCTCGTCCTGTCATAGAGGGCTGTGGGCGGCCGGGCGGGGGAACGCTGCTCTCGACGTGTTTTAAGAAAACGTGACACTCCTTCCAGATCCTCGCCTTTGCCGCTCTCTGATCGCGCGCACCGACCGATGCCAGACGCCGCGTGGCCTCCTCTCCCTGACTTGTCATCCTTAAACGCTTTCTTAGCTCTAGTCCCTCCTCGATCTCATCGCTTCCCATCGTAGTCTTTTGTAATCAACAGACTATGCCGATACCTAGTGATTATGGCTAACGGGAATCCTGACACTTTGAGTAGCGTGTATATCCGGGGATAACTAACAAATTTATTCCAGAGAACTTCTGTTCTGGGGCAGGGGTTTGCTTGGATGGAGTTCACCCTCTCGTAGGAAAGGTGGTAGTAGTCAGTGGGTTGATAGATAATAAAATGACAATGGTAGTTATTTGTTTTATTGTAGAGATACGTGGATTAATAGAGGATGTATTAGTTTTGGTAAGTTTTTTGGAAATTGTTGGGTATATTGTATGACAGAATGATGCTTCAACTTTTCGGCACCGGTATACGTGCGTGCGGAATGCTAGGGGAACGCTACCCGGTTGTTACAGTGGCATTGTATCTTTGCCGCATTGACACAGCAAGGATCCTTTGCAGTGCGAGTCCTTACACGGTCACACTCATGCGGCAACTTGTTCCCGTATACGCGATTCGCACTTCGCTGGCAGAGGTTTGCGTTGTCAGAGATTTCCTTTATCTCACAGCAACCCTTGCGTAAGCACGTACTATCAAGAACCGGGCGACGAGTGAGAGGTCTATAATTATCTTGCGACTCTCGCTTCCCTACGGGAACCGCGGCAACTTTCTTCTTCCTCTCCCAGCCACGCGTTCTGCTAATCAAGCATTCCGGAATGCATCTCCAACTTAGGAATACGCAGTGATTGATCAAACTGCGAAACTTTCCGCTGAACTCCACGCGAAAACGCGCGCTGTTTTATTTCTCTTGGCAAAGATTTATCTGTGGTCCTGGGGAATGGTTAGTGCGCACAGGATTTTAAAGCAGTTCCACCAGGATTGCGCGATGCCTAAGTACTTTTTACGGTCGCTTAATTATCACTTAATTTAATTGTACAACGAGTGCCAGTAGATTAATTACAGTAAGCGACTCGAGATACAAGGTGCACTGATATACAATAAAACATATTTGTCCAATTTTAATAACACGATTGTCCATTGCCAATTCTGCAAGGGGTTGTTTGTGCACATCGATTTCAATCGGTCCTTTCGCCACTGCTAGGACAGGAACAATTAAGGAATCGCGTCAACCTGCTACTGATTTTATCCTGGATTGCCAGAGTCCTTTAGCTGGACAGCCGCCAGAAGAGAAAGAGCCACCCTCGCCAAGGAAGGAAAGAAGGAACGCGGTGGTGGCGGGCCGGGGGTGAGTTCCGAGAGTATTAATCCCGCTGCTGCGATTCAATTGATTATTAACGAGGCCGTAGCGTATTAATTTAAAAGCTGTGTGTATTCAGAAATACGCAGCTTGGGCACTGAGACTCTCCTCCATAGAGGCGTTCTATACGTCAAATAGCTTTAATTACTGAAAGGCCTCTATCAAGAAGGAACGAGCAGGACGCCAAGCGATTTCCTCTGCTATTCTTTGTCTCTCCGTGTTGAGCGTTGAGTGCAGTTAGTACATTATATCGTAATTGACAGTTTTTCGCGGCGCCTCCTCGGTGTGCTATTGCCAGCCGCGCTTTGTTATCCCTCAACGCAATCGACGAGGTAAAACCACAGTCAATGCTTACTTCTCTCACCAAAGCCTTTCTTACTCTCAATTCTTTATACATGTTTCAATTAATCCATATATAAAGCGAATAAATTATATCCAATGAAATTATCTTCAATCAGCGTAATATGTATTCAGAACTTTTGCTTGATACAGAAATGATATAATCGTCCATTAGAATTATATTCGCACTAAATCGCTTGACGGATGGTAAAACCGGGGTAATCTGTGTTTGCCAAAAATCTGGCGGGCGTCCACCGATGGAAGTTTGCTGGCGAGAAATAAAGTGAGCGCAGCAGGATGCCGAGCATATAATTTACTCATGGTGTGCTAGGCAGCGTGTTATAAGGGTTGACGGCGTTAAGTCCTCAAAAACGGAAAGCGTCGAGGAAGTTTCGAAGCACGCGAGGGAAATACGGAGGAGGTCGGGGGTAGATGGAGAGGATGGGAAATGGTCGCCCGATATCGGCAAGGTCCTGGCACGAAGAGCACACTGTTTAGAAATTCGCGCGAGGCGGACACACCAACATACATACAATGTATATGTGTGTGTGTGTGTGTGTGTGTAAAACGCGGCGGATGCTGCGATCTTCCTTCGCCTACTTTTACTTCTTCCTGCACTTCTTCTATCAGCCGCGCCACCCGTAGTAACGAACTCTTGTACCTTAAGGACGAAACGCCTGTCTCTTTCTTGGTCTTCCGCCTATCCCATATTGGCACGAGGTCCCGTGAAAGAAATGAAACGTTCAGCAAATGTACCGAGTTTCCACGCGGACGACGGAAGAGCGCCTTTGATTTCCCATCGCTCGACTTTTCTTGACAACGCGGGATAAGCCCCGATCGAGCTCTTCCACCTTACTTTGTATCAACGTGACATGTTAAAGTTGGAAAGACTGGAAATAAACAGTCTTCTTTGATGCGTTTATTGGGGATAATTCATATATGTTTGTGTCTTGGAAGAAAATTGATTTGTTTATTACGTTGGCAAGTGTCTGTCTTGCGGCGTCTTCGTCCTTTCTCTCGCTGGCTGTGGCGAGGAAGGTTCGGACATCGATCAAGACTTACTGGACCGTCCCGTACTGCTTGATTTCACGAGACTCTCGGTAGTCTACTTCGAAACTTGGCCCGTACCTAGTGCCGTTGCGGACCCAGCCTACATTCAAGCGAACTACTAAACTGTTAATAATCGATATCTCTCGACTCGGTAATCAAACTCTTACGAAATAGATTGCTCGCGGCTCTCGGCAAATTTCGCAGATGATTCGTGATAATGCCCTCCGACAATTAATAATGCATCCGTTAAAATCGAAACATTAGATTATTGAATGGAGGAGTTTTTATTTTAACGATATATCGCTTGGTAAGTACTAGGTATTAAAGAAACCCCTGGTGCGCATGATAATTATTCGGAAAGATTAATAAAAAGCAGAGAGTGTGAGTCAGCATTATCACAAAAGCGGCATGAATAGCGGGTTCGCCCGCCGCAACGATTCTGGGTAATTAATTCACAATGGGGGTGTTGCAGTCCGGACACCGCATGGGCCGCGTGTTCTCAGGCTTTCCCTGAATACCTAGCATATGAATCTTCGTCTTCGCCCTTAATACTATCGATCCTGCATATGCTTGAGTGCCTCCCTTCCCTCGTACGTGTACGCAATAGGTATCACTGGATCAAGTGCACTCCAACGAATTTTGAGCAAGGTCCCATTTTAATATCCCCGAGCAAGGTTTTTTAATTAAGAACCGACGAGAGCTACCCGTATTCGAGCGTTCGTGTTTAAGTAATTTTTCCGCCTGCCATCCGAATATTCCGCAGAGCGTAATGAGTATGGAAAAATCACGGCAACTAATTCATGCCTGGCGTGCCAAGTACAAACGAAAGCAGCGAGGAATATCGGCTTGTGAAATTTCAGTGTAATCCAGCTGTAATAAGGTTCTTCATTTCGGCCACGTGAGCTCGCATGCTCGTGATTTCACAGCAGCTACCCCATCCCATTCTAATTAACATTATCGATCTCAGGCCGTATCGTTGCACTCCTCCTTTCGCACCTCGTACTTCTAACGACGAGACCGCATCGCTCCTTTATTGCCACACTCTCTCTTTACTCCTTTTCGGATATACAATATAATTATACCTCTTATCGCCGCCGCTCCCTTCACTCCTCTTCGCTTCACGCTTCCACAAGTTTCACGTGACATTTATTCACTTTGCCCCGTGGCACTTATCCAGATTAGCGGAGCCGCAGATTTCTTCTCGCAATTACAACTTTTCGCCACCCGAGTCCAATAGAACGCTCGTGAAGCGTTACGAGCGAAAGTAATCGAGAAGCGGGGGTGCGTCAAAGAGCCAATTTTCTCGAAATGTAAATATAAAGTCAAGACATAAAAAAACAAACTTGTTCATTTTTCAAAGAATTCAATCGTCAAAGAATCAATGCATGTTGTGTATCTTAGAATTAGCTCGGTTGGAAGAAAGTAGATGGACAATTCGAGAGTAAACACATTCGTAAAGTATTTGGTCTCATAAACCAAGGCAGGATTGGGCATCGACGGAGCACGGCCACTTCGTAAAATTGCCGGACCCCTAATAACTCGATGAATCTCTTGGGCAGACAAGTTTACGAGGCGCAGGGACTCCACGAGTAACAGAACGGTGCGTGAAGCACAGGCAGAGGGATTTCTAGAAAATAGTGGGATGTGTTCCACACGAGGTCACCGCGTGGTCAGGTGCAGACGCAGGTAGAGACGCGCCAAGTGGTGACGCATACCTGGGCAAGGTGGACAGTTAAGCCCTGAGCGAATTACCGCAATTCGCCGAGGGTACTACGTGCCTGCCGTGAGCATGCGTTTCGGCAAGAATCTCTTTCAAGGAAGGCTACCCATTGTCAGCCAGTCATATTTATTGAGGGCTTCTCTGCGCGTCATGCGTCTTTCACGGTACACGGCTCCCTCGCCTTCAGGATTACCTCGAAGGAAAATGGACTTACAAGCCGTAAACCTGCAACACTTAGCGCATCCCGGACCCAAAAACTAAAAATCCCACTTGCCATCTCCTCCTTGCGCCTTGTATATCAGTGTATGCCTCTAGCCAGTTGGACGCCTTGAATCCTGCATTCACTGGAGAGATGAAGTATGAAAATAGCCCGGCGATCCTTCCATCACGCTGCCACCATCATTAACCATTGCCGCAGATAACCCGACGAAGCGGGGGCACAATGCACGCGACGAACGCGTGCAACCGCAAGACAGTCGAGCTCCGAAAAAGGAAGACAGGAGAGAGAAAAAAAAAAGGGGGGAAACTTGAAGAAGGTAACTGAAGCAAGGGAGAGGAGAACTCGAGTTGGCAGGTTTGCGCGGGTGGGTGGGAAAGAATGGTGAGGAAGAAGAGCGAGGGCTAAGCAAGTAGAGAGCCCCCAGGAGAAGAACCAAGACGAAAGAAAGGGACAAGGGAACGCGTAGATAGAGTGCGGCGGAGAGAAAAAACGGGAAGAAGCGGTGCGTTCCCGGGAGAGAGCTTGGTTGGGTACGCCGACGGCAGCATAGCGCCGGGTAAAAAAGATAGAGCTAGGGGGGTGTACTGTAGAGTGAGGGGCGGCGGTGAGGTTGGTTGGCAGGACGAGCGGAGAGAGCGTCGCGGCGTTGTCCTCACACGTAGCGGCGCTTTCTTAATCATCATCTGTCTATCTCTGGGCATTAGTCGAGGAGAAAGCGGCGAGGGTTTGAGGGGCGGGGGGGGGGGGGGGGGGAGAGGGTGTAGTAGGAGAGGGCCGGGGGTGGAAGGATAGGGAGTGATGAGCGGCGCGGCGAGGGTACCTTCCGCGCGTGCTACAGGAAAGCTTCGGCCTTCGAGGAGAGCAACGAAAGAAGAAGGAAGAAGGCGCCAGGACGAAGGAGATAGAAAAAGGGAGAGCGGCTAGAAAGGAGGAAACGAAGGAGCGAGCCACCAGGAGAAGGCTGAAGGGGCGAGCGAGGGCCGTCGGTGGGTGTACGCTCTTTGCTCTAAGGAAAGTGAGAGAAACAAATGAGCGAGGTGAGTCCAAGGTGAAGCGGAACCGAGAAGGACGGATTGGAAGAGGAGCGCGCGAAAGGCAGGCAGGCAGGCAGGCAAGCAAGGCAAGGCAAGCAGGCAGGAGCGTACGGTGGGCAGAGGTAGAGGAGGCACAACGAGAGAAGAACGAAAGAAGAGTACGCTGGGAAGGAGCGAGTGAGATCGAGCATCGGTCCGAAGGAAAGATAGAAAGGGTGGTAAAAGGGGTGGATGGAGAAGCAGGATTCCAGCAGGATGCAGATGAAGTGAGAGCCGCACCAGGTATAGGACTGGTACTGGTGGTATCAAGCGCGCGCGGGTACCAAGAGCGAGGGAGAAATAGTTGGGACGGGGCGCGCGCGGCCGGCAGGGAGAAAGGGGCGAGAATTGGCGAGCGGGAGAAAGAAGAGGAGAAAAAGAGCGAGGGAGAAAGGTCGCGGGAGGGAGAGAGAGTGGAAAATATCGCGGTGGAAAGAGCCTGCCCGACGAGGAGGAGAGCGAGAGAGTGTGAGCGCTTCTTACTCCGCCCAGCATCCAAGATGGCGTTGGCAGCGGCAGCGGCTCGCCTTGTCATTAAAATCAATAATTAAAAAATACATCCGTGGGCACCTTCGCTTTTCTAGCGCCTCGTGACGCGTGCTCGCCACCACCACCGCTCCCGCCACCACCACCAATGCCAGCCCATACCAGCTCGATATAGCCCTGATCTCTGGCTGTGCGAGTGCGCCGCATGAGAACCCCTGCAAAAAGAGAGCCGCTCTCTTCTTCTTGTGGGAGTGGTGGGGCGCAACTAGGACCAGGGGGTTGCCCGCGAGGGATAGGGGTAGTGGTACCACTTGTGAGAACCGACTGACCGTGGCTGTCACGAAATTAACCGGCTAAGAACCGAGAGTCCACTGGTACCCGGCTCTCTCTCTCTCTCTCTCCTTCTCTCCTTCTCTCTTTCTCTGCGATCGGGGAGCCTTAACCTTCGGACCACTAATGGACTTCTCCTGAATCCTATTCTTTCGCCACCACTTGATCACCCAATTCTAGGACGCGCGCAATTCTCCCTTCTAGCCAAATCATCGTCCTTTATTTTCATATTTACCTACTTAATTCAACAGCGTCAGTATGATGCGACGGATTTTGTGGTAACACTGTTTTTCACGTATTCTATTAAACTTTGTACGTGGGAAAAATGTTCAATACATTACTGCAATCTTAAACACAACCCTAGCTATTGCCGAAGATGTATAAATATGCCTTGTTCCTCAATTAAAAGTATACTTTTCACAATTCTTTTAAGTTTTACGGGATGAACAGAAGTGGCGAGAATCGCTGCCATAATATTCGTAGTAGGATGAATGGACTTTATCTGGGAATCAGTTTCCAGCACTTTTGTGATTTGAACGCTTTCACTGAGGTAGAAAGGCAAGTCGCTATATCTAAGGGATGAAGGATGTCGAACATGCCATAATTCCATTCATGCGTGGTGATATATGATCATAATCTATAAGTGCGGGGTTACCTGGTTCACGAGGCCGAAATCCTTGGGACAAATTAACTTGCACAGCTCTAATATTACTCTCACTTGAACTCCTAACTGTAGTTGAAAGAAAAGTTTACCAAAAACTGAAAACTTCCACATGCGGTTTGATTTATTTTGCCAGTACTAATTGAGTATAATTTGCTGTGCTGAACATGGGTGGCGGTGTTTGTCAGCACAATTTTCCAGGCAAATATTTTTCGTGTCAAAATATTTGTCAGTTGGTCCCAAAGCCTGAAGGGCAATTTTTGAGAGGCATAGATTTCTAGGTAGAAAATGGTGTATAAGGGTAGACGTTACAGTGACAATGACACCATTATAAATACGAACCGATGCGTAGCGACGACTCCCTTCGAGATTCCGGTGGGCAAGGTACAACCCCCATTGTAAACGGCACTCACAAATAAGCACCTTACGGCTAATACCTTCGCACTGACCATTACATTGTCTCAATGAATAGTGTGTAGTACCTGTGCGCATCTAGACTGTTAATACCCTACTCTTTTTCGGGTATCAATAAAGCTCGTCCCCTGCTCTTTTACAATGTCCACCTCATTCCTGACATTTGGGGTGCGTGTACCGTTACTTGGTCGTCGCCAATGTAGGCCCCATTGTCTCCAAAATATAATATCTTTCCGGGGAATTACAGGCAAGGATTAGGAAAATTCTAGCCAAGATATATTCAATTAAACATTAACTTCGACTATACAATCACTAGTACATGTAGAACATTGACAAACGAAAAAGTTCTAATACTTTATTTACAACAAGAACCAATTGAAATGACATTCAAATTAGTATTGAAGATTCCTAGAACTAAGGCAATCTATTACAAAGCTCCAGTGAAGTTTGTGAAGGCGGAGGAAAACATATTTCAAAAGCAATATCTATCGGAAGTGGCTGATCGTAGCATAAGGACAAGTGGCAGGTGTAGGCCTTAGAGGGCGGCGAATTTGGAGCAGGGCAGGGTGACAGGGTAGCGCAAGATTCACGGAGAATGGCAGGTAGAGCCGGCAATTCACGGAGGCTTAGGAAGGTAAAGCGGCTAATCAGGTGCATGAACCTCCGACCGCAAGTTTCAGAGTACCTCACTCATCGGCCGTATTCGCAGCTACCCAGACCTAACAACTCTTCTGAATTCTCTCATGCTATTTCTCGTGATTGGGATTATCTAGAACTAGGAACACTTCCTTCATGAATTCAGTTCTTATTTCAAAGTGATATACCAATCGTTCATAAGCATCGTAGAACGGCAGTTAGAATTAGAATAGTAAATAGGAAGAATTAGATGTGCGCGCGTGGTGGTCGTTGGCCGAGCGCAAAGCAGGACCACGTACTTATTTAGTGGCGGTGGCGAGAAAGGAGTAAAGGACGTTGGACGTGCGGACTCGGAGAAGGAAGGACAGAGAGAGAGAGAGAGAGAGAGAGAGAGAGAGAGAGAGAGGGAGGGAGGGAGAAAGAGAGAGCGAGTGAACGAGCGAGCGAGCGAGGCAGCGAGCGCGTGGTGGAGACGAGAAAAAGGTCGAGCAGGACACGAGAGAGGCGAAGGAGGGTCCGATGGGCTGGTACCCACGCAGTTGGAGGTGGCACAAGGAGGTGGGACTCTTCGCCTCGTTCTCCACTTTCAGTGGCAAGTCCGAAGAGGCAGTCACAACGCGACTGCTCTAAGAGCCAGGCTGCCCGATACCACCGCCGCCGCCGCCACCGCCGCCGCCAAAGCCACCGCCGCTCCACTGCACACCTGTGTGTGCTCGTGCACCGTGCGTACTTCTACGATCACCTCTACCTCGCTCTACCACCTGCGGAATTCCAGCAGGCCTATCATCCTCGTCGCACAACCCTCTATGCTTCCCTACACGCGATCATCAACTGGAGAACAACACACTGTGTGATCATCATCGCTACTGGAGAACTAGCGCGTGTGCCAAATCTGTGAGACCAGTGACCTTCCAGTCCTGAACTCAACCTAAATGTTGGAGAGTCATCAGATGCCCGACTGACAGTGATCGTCGGCCGCTCATTCGAGTTCGCTCTCACCGAAGGACCACATGTGTCGAGTTCCATATGACATTGGTACCACTTGGAGAACTCTCTGAAAGGTAGTTATACCAACCGGACAGTGCTAGTGGATAAGTTCTGTGATTAGTTCGGATTGATGATTGGTGGGTGCATGATTACCTTGGATTCCCATTTATCAAAGGATCCGTCGTGAACCGGTGAGAGAGAGAGAGAGAGAGAGAGAGAGAGAGAAAGGGAAAGAGAGAGAGCCACGTTCGGGGTGGTTTAGCAAGGATATTCAGCCTGGAACTTACAGGGGTTGTTGTGATATATTTCGGGGGACGGTCAGTGTTATGTTCCTGCCGCGTAATCGTTTGTGCCTAAAGACGTATCCCGTTCTTTGAATACCCCCTTTTGGTTCTTCGTTACGGCAGGTATTGTACGCAGACTACGTATATATTATAATCGCTGCCGGGGGTGAGTAATGCGTCTTACTCACGCAAAACTATGCATCCTTGAGGAGACCGGCTCGTGGTCTCTCTTCGTGTAGGAGTTTGTTTCGCGCCAGACGGAACTTGAGGCGTGTGTATACGAGAAAACTCGTCTATGTGGCAAATGCGATCTGGTAGCACGCGAAATTATATCGTGATGTATCTCTCCTCCCCACTCCCACCGCCCACTCCTCCCCCACCCCCCCCCCCCCCTCCCTTCAAGCTTGGGTACATAATCGTGGAACTTTACATCTCATGTATGCGTACCATCGACTGGCTTTCCATCCCCCGAGTCCCCTCATCGTATATACTTCTGTTTGCCCAAGTGGAGAGTCATTACGCGATTCGTACCGACAGCATGCTTTTGGAGTATATATGCTTCCGCAAGCCCCGTCGTATTTCTTGATTTCTCAAGTTTTCCCGATCTCATTTCGTGTCATACTAATGGCGGGGGGCGGGCGCTTCCTCTCGGCCTGCATCCAGATCATAGCGCATGGAAAAGTCTTCGGATAAATAAAAGATCTTCCCTCGGTCCAATGAACATTGTATACCGGTGCCTCGTTTGCCGCTCGACTATCTTTCGGATGAGAGTTTAATGAATTCGAAGTTTATGGAGGCGCGAAGTCAGATGCTAAGTGCCCGGTATACGCATAAGATGAAACCGGAGGGTAGCAAACGCCGCATCGAGGAATACGTGTGAGTAAAGGAGAGAAACTATTTGCTGTTTCTACGTTAGCATGGTACCCCGTCGCGTTGCGAGAGCTCCTTCGAAAGGACCTCCTGAACTTGGAATTTACCCTCCCGGTGCCACCTCCGACGGCGGCCTTGACTCCTCGTCGTTCGCTCGTCTCCTTCTTGTGCGCGTCGTCCTCGAAATCTACGAGGTTTCCGCACTACCGACATGACTTTTCTTAGTCGATCTCTTGGAAACTTGCCGTGCTATTTCGATCGCACTGCTGAGCACACGCTACCCAACATTCAAAGAACTAGCTAACCAACCAGTTGTATATTCTGACTAACATATCAGCCTTGAACTCAAGGAAATTTAACTAAAAATCATTGCATCGATACTAGACTTCTATTCAAATACACTTGACTTTCAATCCTTTCTTTTCTACATTCAAACTTCTACCTAAGACTTCTAAAAGATTCAGTTATACCATCCACATTCATAATTCTTTACATTAATATCCGTTAAAATCCCGTTCAAGTTAAGATCGTAGAAGATTTTGGCGGTTAGGTCCTCTGTGTACTAAGATGGGTAGATCGGCTTGGTAAGAAGAAGGGGTTACGTAGTACGGGGCGAAGTAACGCGTCTCGCATGGAAGAGAGTAGTCGGTTTCGAAAGCAGAAAGGAAGGAAAGGGGTAGTCCGCGGTCGGCGAATGTTGGTTGGAACGGCAGGACACGGGCGGCCAGCAGCGGGGTTGGCGAGTTGCCGGTGGTGGTAAAGTGACGGAGGAGAATCAAACGAGGGACGCCAGTGGAAAACACAGTGGCAAGGAAGAGCGAGAGGGAGCGAGCGAGCGAGCCACCCCGTGGGAGAGTAAGAGCGAGAAAGGGGGGTGTTGTGGGGGAGCGGAGGGGATGGAGCAAGAGAGGGAGCGAGAGAGGGAGCGAGCGAGCGAGGGGGTGGTTCGCAAAGGAGAAGAAGAGGGAGGAAGGAGGAAAAGGAGGTAGAGCCGAGTAAAGAGAGAAAAGGGTGGACGACCTGGGTTGGAAGGGAAGGGATGCCGATTCAGTCTCGCTCCGAGCGAGGAAGAGAGCGTGGGTGCACGAAAAGAGAGAGAGGGGCGCGATCGGGTAGGGGTAGCTTTAGGAAGCGAGAGGGGCGGGGATCTTAGGAGGGGCGCCTAACGTCACGGCGCATTCACTCACCGGCCGTCGCCGACGCCGCTGTGCCGCACACGCAATCCACACAATACGGTCAGTTTCCTCTTAACCTACCCCTAGTTCATAGTTGAACCGATCAACACCACCACCACCACCACCACCACCACCACCCCCTCGACTCTCCTCACCACGATCTTCCCAAAGAAAATCTCGTGATCAGTGCCGGTACTCTTTCGCGCGCTACCAAACAGGATTTCGGCTTCGCGCCAGCCGAAACGAGTTGTGGTGATCCGGAAGTGACAGATACACACAGATACACAACTGGTGGCCAGTGGCCGGTGAAGAAGTGGGTACTGGAGGAGGAAAGGAAGAGAGTTAGACGGGGGGAGCAGTGCTCCGAAGGACAGGTTGGATGACAGCGAGAGGAGTCAGCTGATCGTTTAGGGGCGCCACGCTTCTAACCGTGTCTCTCCCTCTCTCTCTCTCTCTCTCCTCTCCGTACCCCATCACCTAGAAGGTGTCTCTGTCATTCCACCCTCCGCGCTGCAACTACCATCCCGCTAGATCTACGTACCAGAGAGGAACCACGCGCTTCCCAGTCTGTGCTCGCCAATTTTCCCGCCAAAGCGCGCCAGCCTGCACTCTCCTTCGGCGCTCACGAGCCGGATACTCAGACACATAGACGCGCGGAGTTGCTGCCAATCCTCCGCGAAGATCGTGTCAGTGCCTGGAAGGCCCGGAAATCGTCCGGCAAGCAGTAAGCCGCGAGTGAATAAGCCACGGTGCGCATACTTAGAAGCCTTCTGCTCCTCTTCGTGGGTGACGTGTGTGACCGTTGATTCTTCAGCTCGTGTTCCTCGGATCAAGCTTGAGTGGCAGTTTGTCAGGTGACGATTCGAAACGCTCGTGTGATCTTCGATCGCTCGTGATATCATCCGTCTTCTCTCTCTCTCTCTCTCTCTTTCTCTCTTTCTCTTTCTCATTCTATTTCTTGATTTTATTTCTCTAGTCTTCTCGCGAGTTTCGCAGATACCGAACCCAAGGACGTAATTATCATTCCATCGTTGATGCTTGATTCTTATTGGCGAGCGAGTTTCTCGGCCGTTCAGTGATTTCATGTGTGCCGAATTACTCTGTCGTGAGTAGGATCGCGTGTCGGCGCTCGTAAATCGGTTAGCTCGTACCGTGCGCCGCTGCGATCGCGGGACTGAGCTCGTTACTCCCGGCAATTCGTTTTCCCGACTTCCATTTCGCCGAAAGAGTAGCTTGATTCGTACAATTAGATTGTCCGTTTAATCCGAAGGTACATAGGGAAGTTGGGCTACCGGTCGAGCCTCGACATTGCAAGCCTAAAAGAGAGACGGCATAGCGCAGCGCGAGTAACTATTCACCGTCCTCGGTCAGCCGTAAGCTCGAAATTGGTGAAAAAAGGATAACAGGACTGAGCGGGCATCGGTCGGCAAGCTACCTGGCGGGAACCGTAAATTCGTACTTTTTCTGAACACGTGCGAGTTCGACAACAAACTTCCGGGGAGTTTTCGACGGGCGCACAGTGACGTAGCGCGGTTTCGTGAAGCCTGGGCATCCGTTTAACTCGAAGCCAGTCAGCGTGAGAATGAATAATGCAGAGTTGGAAATTCAGATGGTTTTTCTAAGGGACCGGCGTATCCATACTCCCCTTTTTCCTCTTTCGCAGTGGCCCGATCTGCCGGCGATACCCTAGCTAACTAGTACTCTCCAGTGTTGCGCCAGTCTTCGCCTTCGTTGCCTCATTCGAGCATTATTCGAGTGCGAGTCCGAAAGCGATCTAAAGTCAAAGCAAGTTCGGCAAGTTCTCCGCTAAAGATCGTACAACTTTTCAGACCGACCGCAGCGATTAGTGAAACACGAGATGACCGGGTACTTCCCCTAATTTCTTAAGATATTAAGCGGACTCCATTGACGAACCGATAGAAAGAAATGTGTAGAAGCTCGACTGCGAATTGTCTCGGCATGTAAACATCGCTATTTCGTATCCCTCGCAAGTAAGTCTCAAGTATAACATTATCCTCCGGAGTTCTTGGTCTCCCGGCATTTTCTTCATGTGTTCCATATCAGTTGAAATTAAGACTTCAATCACTCTTCTAATACTAATTGATATTGACTTCGTTAATCCTCATATCGCGTTCATCAATTTGCCTTTGGTGTTATTAGGAAATCGGTAATACGTACACTCGATTTCTCACGCCTAACGATTACACGGATCAGTATTGCAGAGTGTTTATACCCGACCGACCAGTATATTTAAATTATGAATACGTGTTACATATTGAAACTAGATGCTGTAATCCCGGGAATCATATAGGAACAATATTTACTATTTCATTTCATTTCAATTCGACATCGTACTTCAAATTGCCAAGGTTCCTCTTCTTCATCCTTCGAAATTGATAAAACTTTGTGTGCAAACTGTTTTCACATTCAATAAATTCAATTCTAATTACGTTCCATCATTGTAGCTCAGAAACTATTATTAACGAGATGATGCCTTCGAGCGAACGATCGCAAGCTTATCAGGAAAATTACATACATTATAGGGAAATCGTTGGTCAATTGAATTTAATCGTTCTACCTCGACTACTCTCTCGTAATAGAAATAATCTCTAATATATCTACATGGATTCTCAAGTACCAATGGGAAATCAAGTGGATTATGTTACTATATTCTGGAATACGATTGGATAATACTTGTCCACTTCACACATTTCATGTAAAGTGCTCTTGTTTCGCTGGTATCACTTGATTTCGAGTGGAGAAATACTACCACCGAAGAAAATCTTCTGTTGCTTTCGCAAGACACAGTGTATGCCAGTGAATAACAAGCGGGAAGGCCTCTCCAGGCGGAAAATCAGGATTGCCGGGTGGATCGAGCGTGTTCCTTCGAACAGTAGTCAATGTTTTCGTTTCCCGAGAGCGCCTCGGCACCGCCGGCGTCGCAAATCGCCAGTGCAATTTCTCACGCGGCCACCAGGAAACTGTGCAGAAATGGTACAGCGGATCGTATCTGCGACACTTTTTCCTCCCTTTCTCTCGACCCACAGTCCGCACCGTACGCCGGGATCGCCCAAGTATTCACGGATTGCATTGTGAGAGAATTCCCTGCCGGACAGACAATTAGGAAATGAGGGTAGCAGTGATATCGTCCGTAGAAAATGTTCCTATACTTTCAACAAGAACGTCTATGTAACTACATGGAAGAGAAAGGAATCCCTTGATATATTAGAGCCTTCAAACTTCAGACAGTGATTTTCATCCCAGAGTTTCTCTTCATTTTTATACTTTCGAATCATACACATTCTTGTTCATCCTTACTTTTTCTACCCTCCAACAACCACATTCGTAATGAGTAATAAATTGATGAGTGAGATTAATCGTGACACAAGTGGAACAGCTCGAGGATTCAACATCCTTGAAATAAAAAGAAGATTTGAACAGTGGTGGTGGCCCTGCAATTGAACTGCAAGAGCAGTCGAAATAAAAGTGCAGTGAACAAAGAATAATTGGGAATTGGCTTTTTTCAATTTTACAGGAGAAGAGCAGCGTGTTCAAGGTGGTGCACGCCGAGGAGGCCCCATTTGCAATAGGTGCGTGGCCGCGTGCGTGCATGGAAGAGAGAAACGGGCGCAGGATCCCGAGGCACGAAGGAGAGCAAGGCGGAGCAAGGTGGCTCCGCTAACAGCACGAGCGGCGGTGAAAAGATGTCGAGCGCCGCGGAGAGTCCTGATGGGATGGCTTTGCAGTCGCACTACTCGCTACGATGGAACAATCATCAGACCCACATACTACAAGCGTTCGAGGCACTCCTACACGCGGAGATACTCGTCGACGTGACCCTCGTCTGCGCCGAGACCAGCCTCAGGGCGCACAAGGTCGTCCTTAGTGCCTGCAGGTATCGTACCACAATCATATACTTAATCCATTAATTCTCCTTCATCAGTACTTTGCTTTACACTCGAGGAAATCCCCCCTTCCTTCAAGGATTGCACACTCTTCTATTAGTCCCACTCTTCCAATTCGATTCTCTGAAACAGAAACTAGGAAAAACCGTGTGATTCAAGTCTTCGCTAGTGGCGAGAACTCCTGGTAGAAAACTATAAGCGAGAGAGCCGGTGATTTCCGAAAACAAATCTGAAGCAATACGATCGGTGGAAAAAAGTTATGCTATATTATGACGGCTGTCTTACTTGCTGGTCTCCGCGGTAACGATTAATCGGCTTACCGCGCGTGTTCTCCCGGGAGGAAACAAAGTCTCGGCGGAAACGGTGTATTTCAGAACAAAGAATGCTTTTTGTGCGAGAACATTGTTCTTTGGTTGGAGGAGGTGATTTTTGCAGCGATAGCTTGCTTGCTCGCTTACTCGTTCGTTGGTTCGTTCGTGGTTTGCTGGTCAACTGCGTTCGATACAGCACCGCAATGCTCTTCTTGCGGTGCGGAACGTATGACGTAAAGCCGACAACCGGCGAAAGTCTTGCACCAACCAGTATCGTGATCACACTCGGAGCACCAATTCTCGCACGAGCTTTTTGCCAGCGGGTTCTGCTCCGGGCAACTTCGGCCGGTGTCTCGCCTCCTCTCTCATTGCTCGTCGAACCTGCACTTCATGACTCAGAAAAGCCAGCTTTTTCTCGCGCCTTCCCGCGGTCGCCGTCAGTAATGGAGATCGTCATTACATTCTTGCTACATTCCTCACCATAGAGGAATACCACCTATATGTGCACGCCTGCCTGACAGATGGAAAAAAACTTGTCCGTCGCACTCGAGTGCTTCTACTCAACGTCGATCGTGCGAGTAGACAATATACACACTTGCAACGTTTATCATACCGGTGTATCTCAGGTGCGAAGTAACACTCGGGCAAGGAGAAATCGTCTCTTTTTTGCTGCACTTTGCATAAGAACATGTACAAGCAGGAACATAATTCTAATTGATGTACAAGGCGTCGTTCATATACATATCATAAATGCGAAGAGTTTCATTGAGAATTAGCTTGTCCCTCTTTTAAAGCAGGTGACAGGGCATATTTTAGATTGGCCGAGTGGGCGTCGCACCGAGACAGGTGTCGCATTCTAATTTGGATTGTTTGTCTCCTGTAGTCCGTTCTTCGAGAGGATATTCGCGGAGCATCCCTGCAAGCATCCGGTGATCGTCCTGAAGGATTTCCCGGGTCACGAGGTGGCTGCGTTGATCGACTTCATGTACCGCGGCGAGGTGCGAGTCGGTCGCGAGGAGCTGCCAGGACTGATGAGGGCGGCAGAGAGTCTTCAAGTGCGCGGGCTAGCATCGTCGGAACCAAGGCCGGCGTCGCCGCCGGAGACGCCGACCGCCGATCTCCTCTTGGGTGAACCCTCGACGCCAGAAGGTGCGAGGCAAGGCACGCCGGAGGAAGATGACAACGCCTCGGAAAGCACAGTGCTTCCATCAGCGCGAGAACCAGCCGCTCTTACCACACCGAGTCTTTTTCACCCGACGAGGGACCACCGTGACAGGTTACCACACATGGGTCACCTGAACTTCGGAATGCGTGACCTTCGTGAGAGCTGTGGTTCACCCCTGCTACCCAGGCGAAAGCAGGCGCGTCCCCGAAGAAGATCCGGCGAGTTAGTACCGCAGGATCTTAGCAGACCACATCCGCCGTCGAGTTTAAGCCCGTTGCCAAGTGGTCTTAACTTGAGTAGCAGTCAGCAGCCGTCGCAACAGTCGCAGCAATCGCAACAGCAACAACATCAACAACAATCGTCGGCAAATAACGCGCAAAATCAACAACAACAACAACACCAACAGCAGGAAGAAGTGGCGGAGAATCTTTCGATAAAAAGATCCTTGTCACCCGGAGGACTCGAGCAGCACCATGTGAAAGCAGAGAGCAGCGAAGCGGCTAGTAGTCCACGAGGTTCCCCGTTAACGGGTACCGGACTTCTGCATCCCGACGGCTCCCTCCAGGACATCCCATCAGCAGCGGCAGCAGCGGCGGCGGCGGCTGCAGCGGGTTTACCGGCGATGTCTGCGCTATCCCTGACACCGCCGCATCATCATAGCGAGTACCTGACGAGTTTAGGGCAACTTGCGGCCCAGTGGCTTCCCGGCCATCCGCAAGGTCAATTGCCACCGCCGCCGCCACAGAGCCACCACCCCAGGGAAGGCAGCCCACACGGACCTGGGAGAACGCACCCTTACCAACAACAGCAGCAAGAATCGCCGCTTACACCCAGGCGTAGCTCCGTCACGACGATGTTTCCGTTGGACGGAGTGGCGTCCCTTGGTGGAGGACTCTTTCCACACACCGGTGCCCTTGATAGAGGATCCCTCTTAGCAGACCTACACGATAGCTTTAAACCAGAGGCTCTTCATGGCCTGTTCGGCGCTGCCGGACTTGGTCCACACCATCCGAGCAAAAAGCCCAAGAAACACAGAGGCGACCCTGATACGCCTCGCAGATGGGGCGATCATGGAAGCCGGGGTTTGCCAGTTGGAAGGCCGAAAGGACAACACAGTGCACCGAGAGGTGGCCCACCACGTTCGTGGACGAACGCAGAGCTCACCGAGGCGCTCCAGCATGTCTGGAATAAGAAGATGACTACGTCGCAAGCTAGCAGGATATTCGGCATCCCGTATAATAGTTTGCTGATGTATGTACGTGGCAAATATGGGAAGAGTCTGAAGTTAGAACAATTGAGGAGGGATTGCACGGGTGAGACAACTGGTGAAGTCGTCATGAACTCTTTGAATAACAACGTCAAGGCACTCCAGCCGCCGTCGCAGATGAGTCATCCTCTCGCTGGTTTGCATCCGCATCCAGGCGACGAGAGCGGATTCCCTCATCATTCTCTGCTCGGCGGTAACCTGCCACAGGGATTCTTCCCGGACTTCGCAGCGGCGGCGTTCCCAGTACCGGTCAGTATGGTACATCTACTTCCACCGAGCGAGCAAAAGGCGTACGAGCCTGCCGGGAATACCGGAAGTGCCGGGGGCGGTGGTGACCTGTCAACGACGCGAAGCAGTCGAACCCCATCACCGGTGGAACACCATCATCATCACGACTCGCTGCAGCCGCAGCAGCCGCAATCGGCGCCCGCGTTAGTCCAGCAAAACGGCTCGGATTAGGGAATGGCCATGTTGCGCGTCGAGGCTAAATACGCGCGGTGAATCTCGTCATCCTTTGCTGGAGGACCACGGATACATTGATATCCGCCTAGAAAAGAATTATTTCCTCTTGGAACGAAACAAAATCCCTCGACACTAGCACACATCCCGCCCTGATGACGCACGTACATGATTGCCCCTACCCTCATCTTCCCCCAACCCCCAACAACCCACCAACAACCCCCACTTTCCCCTATTTCCATACCCACCCTTAGACTTTTTCCACGGAGTCTTCTTTATCCACAAGACTGACTACCATCAATCGAGACTCCGAGAAGTACATTCGACGGATGCTTGTCCCGCTCAGTCCATACCTGGCCACGATGCCCCCCCCCCCCCAGTGTACTTCCTTCATATGACACTCCGTTTTTTCCTTTCTACCAGTTCCATACCGGTCAGCGAGAGTATTAACGTCGCCCGTTTATCCGTCGATCGCGAGACGTCGGGCACGTTGACGGAATCCGATTTCCTTCTGTGGTTTTGGCTTATTACCGGCGCCGGAGGTGCGCGCAACACGCAGACGAAGAAGAAGAAGAAGAAGAAGAAGAAGAGACAGCGCGTAAAAGCTGTTGGAAGTGGAAGGGAATAGTTTCGTTGACGTGCAAGACCGCGACACACACACTGGTTGCACATCACACCACTAATAAATAGTTCCTGCTGCAAGAGCGATGATACCAAATAGTACTGTACACGGCTGGGAGATTTCGAAGGCCGCTGCGAGGACTCAGCGATCATTGAGGAAGCTGAAATATCCCGCTGCTGGCAGGACGAACGGACGCAGGGACGCCTCCGCGAGAAAGTGACGCTAATTAAGTGAGAAACGCATGTACTCTCCGATCTCCTCGTGGCCTATGCACGCTCGTGAGGTAAGAATCGACGATTTCTCAAATACTCTTGCTTGATTCGTCCGGCTGATTTTCTATGCGCGTCTCATAGCTGGTGGTATCGTTTAAACGTCCGCTCACAGCTTTACAATCGCAGACCATAGCAGCATTATTTTGTTACGAGGACTACTTGCAATTAGTTAGAGGCACTGTCTTGATATACACTAGACAACAGGGTACAACAATAGTAGTATTACAAACGGGATCCACAGTATTCCTCGGCGCAGTTTTACTCGCCGAGTTACAGTTTAACATTCCGCCAGCTGGAGGCCGCGCTGAAAAGAGCCGCGTGTTCGTCCGACTCGCGCTACTCGCTAAGTAGACGCGAGAGGCTTCACCGGAAAATAGTGAGACAGGTGGATGTAAAGCGTCGCTCTCTCGCCGGAGGCGTCGGCGTGCTTTTTCCGATTGGATGTCGAGGAGGACCAGCACCGGCGAAAGCGTACTAATCACACCGAATCACAGAGTCACGTAACAATGTTGGAGCTTACGCAATAGAGGCAAACATACACAGAAGACACACAGAAAGACAGAGGGTGTCGCGAGCTTGCCAAGATTCTCCTCTCTTGCTTGCGCCGGCAAAAGGCTCCCCGAACCTTTTTTCACCATCACACACGACTGCTCCGGTTACTTACTGCGTTATTTACACTTAGGGATTGGTGCAATATCCGCGCGAGGATACACGATAGACTGTTTTCTGTAAATAATGTTTTTAACCGTTAAACGCTTCCTCCCGTCTGCCGGCACTCGCCGACCCGGTTCTCTCGTGTTCTTTTCCCTTTTTCGCGTGGTGCACTCGCCCTTTCGCAGACGACGGATTCGCTAACTCGCGAGAAAAGCGGAAGGAAGGCGGGCGTCGCGTCGAAGATAGAGCTGGGTGGTAGTTCGGTCTGTATCGGCATCGATGCGCGTCGCCGGAGGAGAGAAATTTGTGGTAATGACGCGCGTAACCGACTGAAGGGATCGACTTCTGGTCATGATCGGTGTGTCATCGGGGTTATCCGTGTGCGCGATCGCGCGCAAATCTTGGCGAGCTCCGGAGCGCGCGACGCAGGCTTGCTCTAAAGAGGCGAGAGTGAAAATGTTAGGGTATATAGCAGAGATAGAGAGAGCCAGAGATAGAGAGAGCGAGAGAGAGAGAGAGAGAGAGAGAGAGAGAGAGAGCGAGATAGAGATGCGAGACGGAGACGATAAGGAGAGATAGCTGGAGGTTCAAAGACGAGTGCGAATACAAGCGAGATTGAAGTTTTAAATCGTAGACCACAATTTCACAACAATATTTCGACAACCAGACGGAAGCGCAGGGTAACTAACACATCAGGGATAGCCACAGACAAATCTACGATAGATAAAGAAAGAAGCTACATATTAAACTGTAAAAGTAAAGGTAAATAACATAAAGCTATAATAATACATACGATTATTTCGTTAAAGAACTTAAGAGAGCAAGAGAATGACTGTGAGAAAGAGAGAAAGAGAAAAAGAGAAAGAAAGAAAGAGAGAGAGAGCGAGAGAGCGAGAGAGCGAGAACGAGAGCGCGCGCGAACGTGAGCGAGTTAAATTGAAGTAGAAAAAACGAGAAAGAAAACGAGTGTTGGTGAGGAAACGGCAGGGAAGAATGGTGAATTCCGTTATGTCACACCTTGCTACACAGCTAGCGAAAGGCGAGATTGAGAGAAATATATTATTAAAGAATAACTTAAGTAGAGAGTGTAATGACGGAAGAGAGCGATAGAGAGAAAGAGGCAGCGTATGGGTACACGTGAGAAGTAGGGGTGGGATTTAAGTAAATATTAGAGACCACAGGCTTTCAGCCCCAAAATAGCCTGTACAATACAAACTGATATTATTATTGATTATTAATACTATATATTATATATATATATACAGGGTGTTTCAAAAGAGTTTATAACTGCTTCGACGGGCTGTACCGTGGGTCCAGCCTCACAATTCGTCTCTCTATTAACGATTAAGAATTGTACCATACGATCATTGTTTCTCGTTCTATTTATTACGTGTCGTCGTCGTCGTCGTCGTCGTCATCGTCGTCGTCGTCGTTGTCGTCGTCCTCCTCCTCCGGGGATATATGGAATCCGAATTGACAAGAGCTCTCGCCAAAAATTAATAGTAGCTTAAATATCGACTCCAGCAATTCCATTAGCCGACGAAGCAGTGGCAGGAGGCGAAGAGAGTACCGAGCACATTGTGTTTTCCCGCGCGAACACTCTCGCAATCGACGATATTCTCCTCGAGCGAGAGGAACGGAGGGAGGCGCATGAGAAGAGGCCTCGCAGAGGGAGAGAAGGAAAGATTCGAGAGCACGGTGCTCTTTCCGTTGTGCTTTAACATGAACTCCGACAGAAGCAGTACTCTCAGCGGCGTGTATCGGGGGGGAATCCGTGGGTGATACTTTCTCGTAGATTGTATACCATAACGCTTTCGTCGCGGCCTAATCACTTCACCGTGTGTACAGAGACGCTCGAAGCGGTACGACCACGTCGAAAATGGTTTTAACAATTTTTTTATCCACTCTGTTGACGCGAAACCAAGCGAGCGAGAGTGACACGGAATACCTGCTGCTGCTGCTGACGAGAACGCATGAGCAAGAAAGAGAGAAGTTGAGAGCAAGTGGGAAGATGAATGAGAGAGAGAGAGAGAGAGAGTGGTAAGAACGCGGAGTGTAAGAAGCCGGCTGGTTCAATTGTACGAAAGGAGAGGAGCACGAAATGGGGATACTTTTGTTGAAGGAATGAAAGACGTGTAAGAGTACGAGAGTACGATGAAAGGTGGCATGAATGCGATACGTATAGACATATGTGATAGGCACCATGTGCAGACTTCAGTATTATTTTGCAGTTAACGGGGAGGAACGATCAGTAACGCGTTAGTTAGATAATCTTTTTGAACATACTTGCCGCTGTTTCGTTGTGTTTGCCGCTAGCTCTTCTAGCGCGGAGAGTGGACTGAGGGGGTTAAAACAGAATAAGTGTGAACGACTTCCGACTCGGATCCTGATCGCGTTAATTCGACATGCGTGCGTGTACCGTGTCGACGTCGGGCTACGCTCCCTTCGCCGGAAAGTATCCCGTCGAGTCTGGGGGAAAACACGGATATCACGGGAGAACATCCGATTGCGCCTGTATCGAATGCTAGAACGAGAACGAAAGAGAGGGCTGCTTCCGGGGTGGGTGAGAGAGAAAGAGAGAGAGAGGGAGAAGGAAGAGAAACTGTCTGATAGAGGGATGAACGGAAAGCGGAATGAGTGGCACGTACACACCAATATACATTGCAGCAGTAAGCAGCACAGATAAACATACACGCACTCGGTTCACTGTGCATTTATCATTGGCGCGTAATGTGTAGATAGAAAGAGAAGGTGATATGCGCGCGTATCGATTGGTTACTTTATTATCGTACGGAGGAACGTGTGCATGCTATCGAAAACAAGGGGTTAATTTAATTTTAATATCCCCTTCGGTCCGAGTGAACAAGAAGTCGGTCGATAATAATAACTATTGATTCGTTGTTAAAATTCGAATAGGCAGGGTATTAAGAACTACGAAAGGTTGTATTCGAATGATACAGGCTATTTTCATTGGCTAGTTTATCATTGACGTTTGTTTCGTGGCCCCGCCTATTATTCTTATTTCCCATTATTCCTCACGGTTGCATGTAAGATTACTATACTGACTTTCAAACCTGCATTAGGATCGCTAGCGACGTCACTTTCGATAGTGCAATTATTATCGCTCCATTATTATTGTAACACGTTTGTTCTCTACCTTGTTGTTTCGTTCGTTCGTTCAATAATTTACGTACGTTTGGAGGCGTTTGGTGGCGCCCTGATATGTCGTCGATGAGAGTTCAGTATTCCAGCACTCTGTTTACCAGCGTCGTCGGTTACTCTCCTCTTTCTATTTGTTAGCTCTTCTTGTTGTCATCGTCATTTTAATCACTGCCATTATTATTGCCTTTGTTAACATTATTCCCGTGAAGTATCATTCGTTGATTATCGCGAACATCGTTATCGACGCGCAGCACGTTACGTTACACGTGTCAGCTAGTCAGACATGAAGTTTCCGATTCAGCAATGATGAGTTACTATTAAAAATCGGGTGTTTCATGCGCGGCAATCTAATGCACAATTTGCAGAGATCACAATTTCCTCCCACTTTCATTACGGGGTATTATTATTCTATATTCTATCGAAATACGAACTCGAGAGACACACAAGACAAACAAGCAAGGCTTTGATTTTTCCGGGACTCCGAGATGCCGAAGTCACCATCTTAAGTTCCTACAGTATACGAGGACGAGATAGTACGATTATCCGATTAGAGCGCAGAAGTCGAAGAGGGTGGAAAATAAGATGCGGAAGTATGAGCAAGGGAGAAAATGAGAGAGTGGACGATGGTGTGAAAGGGATGGGAGGATGGGGGTGGGATAAGAGAGATGAAGTGTATTACCTTAGTGTCGAGGGAATGAGAGGGAATGACCGAGGGGTTGCAAGTGTGCAGAGGGTGGAAGGGACGCGCGAGAGAGAAGAGATTCGCCTCCGACAAAATACTTATTTTTAATTTGCGTGAGAGAAGCTACACTTGTACATAGGAATCGGGAAGACGCGCAGTCGATTATTTATGCGTAATATATATATATATATACATACACACATATATATATATAAATATAAATATATTTATCGATAATTGTGCATCGCGAGAGCATTGTTCTTCGGATACAACCTTCGACCGAGTGAGACGACCAGAGGCAGTTCAAGCGAGGGCGAGAGCCGCGCTAGACAAAAATTGTATGTATGAATATTCAATCGGATGACTGTGAAAAGAATTTAGCTCATATTATAATACAATATGCGCGTGCGTGCGTGCGTGTATGACTGCGCGAGTGAATGCGATGGATAGTGTATGCGTGAATGCGCGCGGCCGCGGAAATTGTAACGCCGGGAGTGCGAGCGGTGTACATGCGTTTAAGTATAATAGACACAGAGAGTGTCAAGCGTGTATCGAAGAAGAGCGCGAGCGTACGCGCCGGACACACACATTTAGGAATGATACGGGGAATGAGGGAGAGAAAGAGAGTAGAATAGTGAACGAGTATGCGAGAGGAAGAAAGAAAGAAAGAGAAAGAGAGACAGGCGGTTTCTGTGTGGTCGTGCAATATGTAAAGGTGAGGAAGTGTGCGAAAGCTGTCCCGAGTTGGTGCGGCGAGTGCAGGCGAGTGTATCATCGGATTTGCGCGGCCCACTCTCTGCCGGGCGTGCTCTGAAGATGGCGACTCGGCCAGTTTGTGCGAGCTGGTACGGCCTTCGCTCGCAAGCTAGTCTACCGACCAGCGATACTTGCCACGGAGCGCGCGCGCGCGCGGGGAATGCCGCTCCCGGCTTCCCACTGACGAGAGCCTCCGCTAGAGATCTCTTGACGAAATAGGCGGACGTTCGAATATAGGTTGAAATAAGGGATGAGACGAAGGCCGGAGAGGATGATAGAGCCAGGCAGGCGCACACTCGCAAATCACTCGCCGCACGAGCGCGAGGAGGGCAAAAGCAACGCGTCGACGAACTCGACGAAATCTCGCCGCACTAGCGAGCGAGCGCTCGTTGTTGGAGCGGCGCGGTGCCAGCGGTCGTAGCATGGAAACCGTCGGGATGGAAAGCGAGAACGAATTTCACACCGAGGACTACTCATTGTATAAAAACGAAACAGACGCGGTTAAACCAGGAAACAGATGAAATAGTTACTTGCATCGGTTGTGCTGTCACGTAGTTCCTAAATCGCCCTAGCCTCGCTCCCAGCGCATTCAAGGTAAACAATATTTGCACGTGCAGAAGGCGGAGAGACAGAGAGAAAGAAAGAAAGAGAGAGACACGCGCGGCGTTAACGCGTGGTACGGTAAACGGCGCGCCCTCGAAACACGGTGCACGGGCTACTACTACTACTACTATTACTACTACTACTACTACTACTACTACTACTACCGAAGTTGAAGGAATAAGAATGATTGATTAGCCTCATTATATATCCCCCACGTGACTGACCGCTGTTCACTTATTACTCCGCGGGCTCGAGCCCCAGATGGATTATTATTGTTACTGCTCTCATTATTCCTCCGACTCTCGCCAATCCTTGCAGGGGTGCAAAACGCGTGCGTCTATCCACTCGGTCCAATGTCGAACCGTGCCTTGCTGCTTCCTGCTAGCCGAACTTTATTCGGCCCTTGCTCGCCAAGGCAGTTCTACTGTCAGGAGTGCATAATTAAACATTGGCTACTGTCGTCAAGCTCCGGCCGATCGTGGATCCTTTCGCGCGGAGCGCGTTTAAAGATTCACGACGGCTGGAAAGTTGACGCTGCCTCCGCCGCCACTGCTGGTCGTTCGCTTTCAAACGAACGGCCAGCGAGTTCCGGGCGGACAGGAACCATATCCGAAAAACGACTCGGTATTAAACATCCATATGCGCCGTTCGAGCGAATCGGCAACCTTAAGAAGAGACGCCTTTTTTCTAGAGATCGTACGATCTCTTGAAAGAAGATGTTCTTTCTTACTTGTGACCATTTAAAGGCAGCAAGCGGTGAGCAGCAATGCACGATTCGAGAGAGGGCGGTGGTGCGATGCGCGCGGCAACTAGTGATATACATTCCATGAGTGAGATAATACGTACACAGCTATAGACGGGCTACCTAGGGACTTACACATAGGTTTACAAAGGTCACCGTGCCGCCTTTACCGTACGACGAAACGGAGCGCGCCTTCGATGATGGAGAGTAAAACAGGCGAGATAGAGACCGAGAGGAAATGTAATAAGACGCGATCGGCGGCCGGTATGCCGCTGATTTCTACACACATCACACACACACACACACACACACACATATACCGAGTCTCATAGAGAAGAGAATCACACGCAACACCGGACGAAACAGACAGTGTCACGTCGAGAGCGGAACGGATGAGATTGGAGGCAGAATATTGAAAGAGCGCACATCGCAAGAAATATAATATAACGATATATTTATACTAATTACAATTGTACCATAACGATTATAATACTACTTATTATATTATACAGAGCCGCCGCCACCCAGTATATTTTTTACAGGTTTACATTGTATTACAGTTTATAAAGTTTGATATACAATAACAATTACCTAAGCGCGGCGTGGCCGCGGCTTGCAAGCTGTGCCCCGCGGGACGCCTACGATTTCTAGGCGGCATCCGTGGAACGATAAGCGGCCCGGTCCGCCGCGCCACGCTATAACTACAATACCACCCGAGTGTTCGAGGATCGACCAGACCATTTCCGGGCAGCCGGGGCCTCAGATCTCTCTGGCCAATCAATCTATCCGTGAAAGAAAGCGCATTGGTCGCGCCCGAATACATCATACGATCATCATCGTGCTGGCTGATAGGGCTGATAGGCCGATCAGGATCATCGTAAACGCCACTCATATTTAGGGGATGTCGAACGGGTTGGGGTAAAGGGGAGGGGAGGGCAGGGGAGGGGGGAGGGGGGGGTGTGACACAACTAGGCGAGAGCGCAAGACTTCTTTCGTGCCGAACGTTAGCCACATATAGATATATCTATACACGTACATATAATTATATAAATATAAATATATTATATATATACACTCGGAACTCGACTGGAATTAGGAACGAAGGGGACGGCCTGAGAAGGGGTTACAGACACAGATAGGAGTTAGCATCGCAGGGGGTTGGGAGGGGTGGGGTGGGGGGGGGGGGTTGACGGAGACGCATCGGGGAACTAAAGTCGAAGGCCGCGCGGCGTGAAACGAGCAAGACTATCTAGTATATAAATAGCTGAAATCCGGAAGACACTTGGCTGCGATCGGCGGAGTGTAGTACGTGTTGGTACAATCGAGTTACTATCGAATTGCATTCGCGCGCGACAGCTCGCTACGTGGATATATGGGGGCAGAGAAGGAGAGAGTAGAGAAGAGTGTGTGAGAGTGTGTGTGTGTGAGAGAGAGAGAGAAAGAGAGAGAAGGAGCTAGAGGCTCGTACGGTGGGCATATAGGACGGGGTGTTAAAGATAGAATCGGGGAGGGTGAGGATTAGAGAAGAAGTCGGGGAGAGAGAGCTCATGACTCGCAGCCAGTGCGCCGGGGCGCGACCCTTCGTAGCCAGACGTATTCGTTTTCCGTTCTCTTTTTCTCTCGTTTTCCTTTTTAACTATATTAAGAAGAGATGGGAGGACAAGGCGAGACGGGTTTATGGGGTGCGTTGAGCAGTGGAGGGGCGGTGGAGGGGTGGGAGGGGGAGGGGGAGGGAGTGGGTTGGGGAGGAGTAGGGGAGAGCAGTGTTAGGGGAAGTGTTTAACAGCCAGCAGCCGCCACACGTGCCCCCGAAAGATCCTCGAGCCCCGAACACTCGGTGCCGATGAATAATGAATAAATGAACGCTACATGACTTGTGATACGTTTACCGCTGGTTACTACAGAGACTTCCTAGCCGGGCCTACGACAGGACCGGCGCCACTAGTTCACTCACGCACACGATTCAACGTTTATACGGATTTATTACGGATTTATTGATTAATCGAATTATTATGTACGTAATTAAATTAGATGAGGTATTTACGGATGAGACTTAACGACGAAACCAACCAATCCACGTAAAGAACCGACTCGCGAGCAAACAAACTAATTACGGTGTAAGTGCGCGCACGAGGCTAGGACGAGGCTAGCTACCTAAACCCCACGTTCACTCTTCGGAACTAAAAACACGATACACACGTACACGCGCGACCCAATCGTATTCACCCGCCCTGAATAATGAGAATTACTATATTAACCCCAATAAAAACTGTACATACCATTGCAATTCGGACCTGTGTGTTATTCTTTCACCCATCATCGAAACCCATCTTCTTCATTTCCTTGATCCACATATCTGAAATTCCTTCGATCTGAAACCTTGAATCCTTCGATCCATTCTTTTAGAATATAAGACATTTGTATTTCTAATTTTCGATCTTGTCGCTTATTTCAGTCTGAAAGCATTAGAATAACCTTCGGCAATATCTTAAATCTAATAGACCCGTCCCTCGTCAGGGCAGAGCGGATAACGAAATTGCGCCGCGAGAAAACCTTTCCTAATAACTCTCCCTTCGTGTCGGACCCAATAAACCGGCATCGCAGATAATTCAAAGGGTTACGCATCTACCGGGGTCCTGCGGCCTCTGATCTCTTTAAGTCGGCACTCGCTAAACAAGGCCGGGGATGCGAGCGCGTAGCCGCCAGCGATCGGCTGTCACCGGGATTGATGAGCAGCCGAAGCAGTTCCGAAGTAATTATTGTTATTCCGTTTATATAATAAGGCCAGGAGAGCCGCATCGACCCGGGGGATCCCAGGAACCCCGTCTCCGGCGCGCGGCACGCCGACTCGCCCGGTAGAAATCTCCTTTACGAAGAAACATCGGCCAAGGTACGAGAGTCCGCCGGGCGATGAACAATGATACAGGGCGCAAGAAGAAGCAGGACGAAGAAGGGGTGTACCAGCTGAAAACTGGCGGCAAGTGAGGAGATGCTCCCACCGAGAGGCCGAGAGAGATAGAGACACGAGGAGAAAAGGAGGGAGTGGGAAAGGAAGGCAAAAGATCGGAGGAGAGGCGAATCTGTAGGAGTGGAGGAGCATAATTCTAAAGAGGGCCGAGCGAGGAAGGCCGAGTTCCGCGAATTCGCGTAATCGATTCCGTCATGTCGCGGACCACCCGGCTACGGTCCTAATAAATAAGTAATACATCGATTCAGCCGAAAGATTGAGATCCCGGGAGGGCGAACGCAGACGCCAACGCAGATACATTGTGTGCCGGCACTGGTAAACATATAACAGTAGCCAGTGCAAGTGTCCACTCCCCGACTTTCAAGTTCCATTCAAGCGTCGGCAAGATACTCATTATGGTTTTAACACTTGACACTGTTAAAAAAAAAACTGTATGAGGATCTAATTGACACCCTCGTTTCGCATCGAGCAAACAAGGGCTAATGGTAAAGAGATACATGTTGCGGACTCTGCAGTGCGGAGTACCATTTGGTCTGACGCCCGAGGGACTATTCTACTGCGCGCTTCGAGGTGACGCCTGTTGAAGCTACGAGAAACGCTGATGGTGACTTTAAGTGAACACCAAGAGATTTTTATTTCTAATCTTTCATACTAGACTTAACAGTGAGCCTAGAAAGAATAAGAAAGAAGATCGGGAAACCGGTGTTATATAAATCATACGGAAGATCATGAATGTAGCGAAAATAGTTATGCGCCCCAGACAGACACGGGAGAGCAGGCATGAATGCAGAAGATGAAATGGAGGCTAGACCGCGCCGTGACATACTCCACACGCCTGGATTCACGCGAATTTCCACGCTCTTTGCAACAGGCAGCCTCGCAAACTATTTTCACGGCAACTATAAATACGAACATAGGGCGCGCAATATGCGACAAGTATACGCAAGCAAGATCTTTGCAGCTCCTATGCTCCGCTGATTGCTGGCGAATGAGCCAACCGACTTGGTACGCCAGACTTTCTTGCATTGAAGAGACTCTGTCGGAGAAGTTTCTTCACCCTCGCATGATTATCCTAAACACAGAAAATCCTGATATAAATTTAATATTGGAAGATGATAAAAAGTATTAATCAAAGATTAGAGATGAAAATGAGATGAGGAAGTGCTGAAAAATAAGGGGGGGGGGGTCTCGAAAGGTGAAAAGAGGGAGTAGGTAGAAAGATAAAGAGAGGCGTTGAACGGCGGCACATTAAGGGGCAGCATGGGGCCAAGTAGTATAGACGCGGAGTGCATACGTGTACGCGCTCGAAATAAGGTCTCAGGTTGCAGGTGCGACACCCGAGTACCCGAAAGGGACCTCACGTGGCCGGGTGAGATTTTCTTGCAGGGTTATACGGTAACAGTTGGGAGCGCGTAACACTTGGAAGGTGTCGGCGGGTCCTGCAGGCAGGCAGGGTCAGTATCAGGAGGTGGCGGGCGAGCAAAGGCAGAGTAGGTCTTCGCGGCGCAAAGCGTGATGAGCGGGACGCTCGGGAGAGACTTGAACGCCAGAGAGAGACGGCATTCGAGCGAGTTAGGTGTAAACTCGATACCCAGGTGGATCATCGGGACCTGACATTCGAGGCGTGGCCGTGGCTCTTCTCGGCCGTAGCCAGGGGAAAGAATCGACCTGAGCGAACCGAAACTCGCGACAGAACATGCGGTTGTGGCGTAAGTCTTTTCCCTGTCGAGCTCTCACCCGCAACGCAAGCAACCACGCTCATTCTCCGCTGAATGAAGATTACGTAGTCGATGGATATCCAGTGCTACAGCTCGTTTGTAAACTCATCTCTTGGGTTAGCTTCTACTCGCAACACCTAACATCCCTCTTTCACGCTCGAGCATTTTTTCTCCTCGCATCCCTTTTTTACGTCAACAGATTAATTACATGTGGGAAGCATCGCAGACTATGTGTATACTGTGTGTATTGTATGTGGTTGAGAGGCGTCCTGCAATGGAACTGCGGCAGTAGTTTTGCCCGAGCCTAACACTTGCTTTTGGACTTTCGCTGGGTGACTAGGAGAGGGCTTCTGCATACTAGTGGCGATTTGTCGTATTCCTTTTGCGGTCATAAGTCTCGAGTTTCAACGCTTTCTGACCCGCGGCAGCCTTTAACTTCTGAAATGAAAACCCGCCGACTTACTCGTGTTTCGGACCTTTTCCAATCGCGCGCGGCACGCCCTCCACTCTTCGCGAACAAAGGCCAACTCCACCATATTTTCTCAACGCCACTTCATTTTCAGCCACTTGTAGAATAATCTAATATTCGTCCAATTAGAATTGCCAAATCGCTTCGAGTGCCTTTCTCTTCCCTTATTTCGTTTCGATGCCAGTCAACGTAAACTAGCATCGATTCTCGATTGATTCGATTTACCGAACTCGTGTTCTTGCATCGATGTGGGATACGGGTACTTCTTATTGGCGAATTTTTTGCCTGCTGTTCGATAGAGTAGCGGGAAACGAAGGGATGCGCTGAATGAAAATTTATGCGAGGCCAAGGGTTTGAAGGATATCGGCCAGTTATACACACTGGCCCGCAGGCTTTATCCAGATCGTTTACAACCACCCAATTGGCCTTCCTCGCTTCTGGCATCGGAAGGAGCACATAAATATCTGAAAATACCTTGGAATAGGATTACTTATTTCGTATTGGCAGAACTCACACCATATGTCCAAAGTATACAAGTGAAACAAGTATAATTTCTAGACACGTCTCATACACAATTCTAAATTTTATTTAACAAATTCAATAAGAAAAGGAAATCTATAATACAATAAGAATAATTTCCTGCCACAATTTTAAAGTGTTTGTTTATTTGCAGCGCTCATTTGAAGCACGCTGCAGTTTAACTTTTACATTGTAGAAGACAGTGGGATTCCTCGGCGGTATGATTGTCTCGGAGTGACACGCTCCCTAATAATTTCGAAGTATTTCGGCTATTATCCTCGAAATTGTATCCCACAATCTAGGCTTCTCCCAAACAAAAGAGAAGTTTTCGCACGCACAGTTATCAAGCACAATGTTGCGGTTATACATCACCAACATCTTCGGGGACCCCCAGGCAGCAAAAATAACTACCGAAGCAGGCTCAAGTTTTTTAAAGTCAAGCCGTTACTCATCCCAGTTAAGTTGGGTATGAGAGCGAAGTTCGCTTTGTGAACGCCACTGAGAGGCAAAAGGATCGGCGAAGCTTTATGTGTAGATTTTAAATTAACGCCCTGAAAAATAAAAGATAATTAACTCGTGCGGTAGCGGCCTCCAAAAATGCCACAATGCTTCGCCAATCTCGGAGATACAATTGCACATCAAAGTTGGGGAAGAAAGTGCATTGTCCAGTGCATGATGCAGCTCTGTGTGAATCGATGGAATTTAAATCTCCCCCTCGGTTTTAAATCATTTAAACATTGCAGCCGTGCATCTACCGTGAAAGTGTGTCTCGCGTTCGTTAAACTTTTCGACCAAATCCACAGTATATTTCACTGAAGAATGCCGATAAAAATTGTATCCAATCCAATAATGGAAGACCTCCGCTTCTTCTTCGAATGGTTTCACGCACCATTTAATACAGTTTCGCTGTCTTTGGACTCAAGACTTTTACCAGTATAATATTGGGCGGCCAGAGAGGCAAGATTGTGGCAGAGGATGCCAAAGTGGTTACCACTGCGGTAGAAGTTGCAAGGAGGATCTTCAAAAATGATTACCCCAAAAAGGCCGAACTTCATGATGCATCGAGCCGTCACTTGTCAAGGGTGATCGGGCGGTTATCGCGGCTGTCCCCATCAGTAACAACGTAATACATTGACATACCGCGATACTCACCCAGCGGCGAAAGGGAGGAGTGGTGGAAGAGAGTGAGAGCGAGAGCGAGATCACGAGTAAGAGAAAGAGAGAGAGACAGAGAGACAGAGAGCGCCAATGGGAGAGGACCGCAGCGGATACAGAGCACACGCGCACACTTTACCTGGCCGCATGCACACGAGGGAGCAGCATCCTTGCTGTTATTACACGCGCGAAACGCGACGTGAAGCGGCAAGGCGACGAACGCAGAACCGCGCACCACGAGAAGAAGAAGCACACAACGCGGAAAGAGAGTCGGGTCCAGGAGCGGCGGCACCGCCAGCAGCAGCGGCAGCAGCATCATCCCACTACACCAGGGAGAACAGAAGTCTCAGATGCACGCACACATAGGAGAAGGAGCGCGAACGAATGGAGAGACGAAACGATATGATGATGCAGTAGTAGTCGAAGAAAAAGGGAGAAAGCTCAGGAGAGAAGAACGAAAGAGTAGAGAGTGGTAGGTAGTGTTGAGTGTGTGCGTACGAGAGAGAGTGAGGTGAGAGAGAGAGTGAGTGAGTGAGTGAACGTAGGATAGCAAGGGGGAGGGTGGGAGAAGAGGGGGTGATAGAGAGGAAGAGATGCCAGGAGAGGAAGAGCCGTGTGTGCCCGCGTATGACGACGTACGGTCACCCTGCGATCGACTCACGGGAGTAAAGGTTTTATCGATGGTGTACCACGTGCACCAACAGGCAGAAGAGCATATAGGCAGAGGTTCCCACACTGCAGGCCATGATTTATTGGCCTGCCACCCGCCAGACCTGCTGTCATCATCGTCCCATGGTTGGTCCAAGATACTGCGAGCCGTACCGTATATAACTTCCCTTTCTGCACGATCTTCGCGCCATATCGGCTTCTTCTTTCCTCGCACCCCGATGGAACAGGAAGGCCCTATTTGATGCCACTCTCTTAGATTGTCCATCCGCCTTGTTTTACCTTATGCAGACTGATACCCGCTACTCGATCTTGACAGCCATCCCTGCTCGCGCTACTCTAGCCTCTCTTTTCCCGATACTTCTCTTGTCCCCTTTGCCCGCCGCATCGCGCGCGCGCGTCCGCGAGCGCGCTCTCTTATCTGCCAGATCCGACTCGCTCTGACGCTTGTTACGCGAGCTTGATACGTGCATTCAATTTTAACTTACTCACTAATGAGGAGGAATTCCACGAGTAGTCCTATTTCCCTGGGATCAGTGAGCGGTGGTAGCGCTCCATAAGCGCGCGCGCGCGCGCGCGTGCGAGTGCATACAATAGGTAGAATAATTGGAGCAGTAAAGTAACGAGAGGGAAAAGGCGACGTTTGAAATTGGTATGGTTCGTCATCCCCGGCAATAGCCGGAAGTTTGTCGGCTGCGGGGCGCTCTGGTCCGCGCGAGTGGACAAGGGTGCGTGAAAAGCGCGTTCATCCGGGAGGAAACATCCGGGGTATTAGGGTCACCCAAATCGCGGAGCCAAGCCAAGGCATGGCGAGGCGAGGCGAGGCGAGGCGAGGCAAGGCGAGGCGGTAGCGCGGGAGCACGCGAGCGTACACGCTGCAAAATATAACGAGTACATGTGGGGGAGGAGGAGAAGGGTTGAGAGGGAGCCGTAGGTGGAGGGCACGGGATCAGGCGCGCGAGGAGGGAAGGAGAGAGAAAGAGATAGAAAAAGAGAGAGAGAGAGAGAGAGAGAGAGAGAGAGAGAGAGAGAGAGAGAGCGAGAGAGCGAGCGAGCAAGAGAAAGAGTTTGAGGGAGAGAGTAAGTGAGTGAGAGAGGGCGGAAGGGGGAGAGGGGGGTGGGGCGGGGGCGGGGGGAGTGAGAGGGTTCCTTCCAGAAGATGGGGCAAACACGAAGTCGCCTGGGTAGGAAGCGAAGAGGGGTTATTTCGTTTGGTCTCAGCGTGGTTTCTCAGCCGGCAGCTTCGCTCTCTCGCACAGACTGGCATCGTCTACCGTTCGGCACACACACCGTCGAACCCGTTCGCCAGTGGACCACCGTACGAGCCTCGCGGTGTCGCCATCGGCTTTTCCTCCTAATCCTCCGCTGGAGCCGTTGGTACTCTCCCTCGGAGAGAGAGAGCCCGTTGTCATGCGGCGAACCACCCTCCGGCACGGCTTCCTCTTCTCAGCCCTTGTGCCAGTGTTCCTCCTCGCGAGCATCGTCCTCGAGTCCGCCTTCTGCGATCGACTCTCTCAACATCAGCTGCGAGAATTGCAACACTTGTCGCAACATCAGGAGACCTACAAGAAGACCATCGGCGGTCCAAGACCCTTCGGGGCTGAGAAACCCACGCGGGTACAGGAGTTCAATAGGACCGGCGTTCTGCACCCCGAGTACCAGATACCAGCTACCTTGAAGCCCGGTAATGTGTCTCAGTGAGTACCATCACACTTGTTGTATACAATTCTTCTCTTCATCATTAACTTTCTGTTGGTTCCTCTTGTCGATTTAAATGTTGTGCTTACTGTGCTGGTAATCGCACCTCACCGGCACCACGGCACGAATCTCCGTGAACTCGTTCCATCGGACCAAATGGACGAAAGTGTTGGCCACAGAGTAACCACTTTCCGCTTATCGTTCACGAATGTAGAATTTCACTGGCAGGCATGCTGCACGAGCAAGTCCTCGATGGTGCAATGTTCCACGAATAGTAGAAAGCGTGTACTACTGCTAGCTAAAGTTGTCAAGTCTTGCAAATATTAACGACCTCATCACTGCCGAGCCAACACGACGGTATAAGTTCTCCACTTTCCACTGAATTCCATAAGCATTCCTGGAAATGCTTTTTCTGCCACATGACTAATTTCTAATCTGTTATTCTATATTATTATATTTAGAATTTATGATTAGTAAATTCTCGATAACGCAAGACAATCGTCACGTTGCATTTCACGTGTACGCGCTTAGTTAGATGTGCATCGCTTTCAGTCGCCTCAGTGAGCAGAAGCGAAGCTGTAGTAGATTACATTCTCAAGGAAGTGTTAGCCCTTTCAGTGTTGAAGATCCAGATATAACGGGAACGCTTAATACAGCTTACATTACACTCATAGTTGCATCGCTGCATGACTATCTCCGCAGGCGTCACGGACCCACGTCCGGCGCTCCAGTTTAATAGCTTCAATCGATCTATCGGCGATCGAAGCTCTCATGGAGGTGGGCAACAAAGATCGGATAAAATGGCGAATGCCAATCGTTCGCATGAATTAGCTGGCAAGGAAGAGGCCGACTGAACTCGGCTCTAAAATTAAACGGGCCCTCTGGGAATCGAGAGACGTGTGCATTCGCGTTTCCCGGAGAGTTTAGAAACAATTGGCCGGGATTTTGTTTTCGCTCGTTGGCGCGCGGGCGACCCCCCTGTTTATTCGATGCACGTGTAGGCAGAACTATCGAGCGGCCGGAACGTTTATACGAGAACGTCACGCACCCCGTGCCCAGTTTCATCGGACGTTTCGCGGCAGAGAGCGTTTTTATGCATGCAATTCGACTCGTACCGCTTCGCGAGCGATGTAACTCGTCACGTACGCAGAGGGAAGGAACGAGATCGTAATGCTAATCCCGTTTAATTGCTCGCTTGTTATTGCGCCCCTAAGACACGAGGATCCCTGGCTCAGCTTGAACGCAAAGTAATCTCGCTCGGTTCTCATTTAAACGTGCCTTGTTTCATGCTTCTGTTTTATTCCTTTTAGTTACTAATACGATCTATCTCCGTTATGTTTCATTCTTTCCTTAAAGATCGATTGTTTTCAATGTTTAAGTATGAAGAAGTATAATTTTGTAATTTTTGTAAAGGCAGAAACTAGTATAACAATTTATGTGTTAACTTTGTCATAATATATCAGAGCATTAGATACGATTGTTAGTAAATTTCCACGAACCGTGAACATCGGGAAACGTGTCCCGGCTTCATTGTCGCGAATGTTCTCAGCACCCGGCGATGGATACACGCGCCTAATGGCCCAATGCGTCTCGACGCTACGCGTCATAAAGTCCTCTGCTATCAGATGGCTTCCGCGAAGTTCGTACGCGAGACGAATTCTGCCTGTTACTTCAAACACATTCGCGTAAAAGCCGTCCCATCGAAATCACTTTGATGTGCTTGACCCACCACTCAAACATATAAGAGGCTGGACATTGCATCAACCCACCACAGCATTGGAAACATTACGATTTTATTATTCCACCCCTTCATAACAGGGTGTGGAAAGAACGTACAATTTCCCCTATCTTTTATGATGAATTCACTTTAATGCACCGATACATATTTCACAATTCTCTGTCCCTATAAAACCCTATATGGATTTTCTACTTTGTTCTTGTCTCCTTTCCTTTTAGTATATCACACAATTTCCGAACATCCACTTTCCCAAACTTTTCAGTATCAGATTGATGATATAAAAATCATATGATTGATAGAAGAAAGTTTCTTGAGCTTTAACTGTAGAGTGGTATCGTATGAGATCATCGTCATTAAGATGAGTAGGGCGGTACCAGTGACGAGCGACCTAGCCTCGGAGGGTGGTCGAGAAGATAGCGTCGCGACGGCACGCGTCGTAAACGACAGCGCAGCCGGCACGAAGCTGGCTCGGCGAGCTTTTCCAGGAAAGTGGCGGCGTTCTATCTAGTTGGGCCGGGCGCGTGGTCCGAATGACAGAATCAATTCGGGTGGCTGTTTCGTGGTTGGCGGGAGGCGGTCGCCGAAACCAAAATTAGAAGACGGGGGTCGTGGCCGCGCGACCCCAGACGCCGCGACGCCGGCATTGTGTCGGGCGTCGCTAATTTTACAATAGCCCTGTCTCAGTGGCAGCCAAGTGCGAGGAGAGAGCACGTGCGCTGCCGCGCGTTCCTCGTTGCTCGGGCGTCCCGACGCGTCTCTCGCGACTGAGGACGCCGCGCGAGGCGCGTGCGAGAGCGGCTTGAGCCGGCGGCGGCGACGTCGACGACGACGACGACGACGACGACGAGACACGCGGCTTCGGTCCCGCCGCGGAAACGGAACGCTAGGAACCAAGAGCAGGAAAGCCGGCAAGAAGAGAGACAGACAGACTCTGACGGAGAAAGACGGAGAAAGAAAAAGAGTCAAAAGAAGAGCAGAGTCAGAGAGAGAAAGTAAAGGAGACCGAGGAGAGAAAAAGGCGCGCGATGTCGGCAGCCGATGTCGGGTAAACTTAAACACACCGGTCGGCGATCTTCCCCAAAGGCCTCTCTTGTACCAGCGCGATCAAACATTGCGACTAAATATAAACAGAGGAGCGCGCGCGTTTCGCACCACCGGGACTAGACACGTGTAAACCCGGCCTCCCCCCCCCCCCCCCCCACCCACCTCTTCCTTTCCCAGAGCCCTTCTCAGCCCTGCCATTCTCTATCTGTACATTCATGCCTCCCTGCAATCCTCCTGTCTCTCCATCTTTCTGTCAATGCAAGCGCAGCTCGCCCAGAACCGGGGTAATTATTTAACTTGCGGCTAACGGAAATTCACAAGGCGATTGCTCTCGATAGCGGTGCTCTCGACTTCTCCAACGTAGCTTCTTGCCGTTGTAGCATCGGTGATAAACGTAATGATCGCATTCGTATCTTGTGTAGCGTGGAACGACGGGAACTCCTGCTAGTCGACCGGCCAACGGCCAGAGTAATGCTTGGTAGCAGCGGTTGCGGCCGGGACAAAGGCATGCAATTAGGCGACTACGATTAACGCTAAACGTAACGCACGGATTAATGTTCCACTGCTGGCTCGAGCCCACCGCCAGCTGCTTCATGCTCGCACCCTCAATCCCCCTTGAATACCCTCTAGCATGTATTTATTTACATGGCATGTCAGCCGTGTTATTGCTCCCGAGGAGCGCCAGCTCACCGCTGCACTTCGATCTTTAAACTATCCTATCAAAGTCCGAGGAATCGCTTAGTAACCATTGGCTCGGCAAGGGTCAGGTATAATCTATGATAGTACGAAAGTGAAAGATCGGTGAAGGCACGTACTGTACGTGGGGTGTTAGTGACGATCGAATGGATGATGGACGATCTACTCTGTGCAGGTGTAACAAGCTGTTACGATATAATTAAGCTAGTACATTGTGTGTCTGGTTACACTTGATACGTATCGAACATCAATATCATACTGGATGCAGGTAAACTTATTGCAGGTTCTATTACTTGAACCCACGCGAAGGACCGCCTCTCACGTTGCTCGTTAGCCCATGCAGCGGCCCGATATCATGGACAGTCAGTTTCGTCGAGCCACCGGAAAACGATCAGGAAGCAGATGGATCGAAGTGTATGTTGAAGCACCTACCAGCTCTTTGATTCGCTAGAAATATCGCTTTATAAAGTACGAGGCAAGCGTGAATCTTTCCAATTTATCGAAGTAGTCACACGCCACTTCAAGTAGAATAATCCCGAACGCGGCTAAGGAATACTAGCGCAAAGGTCATCTCGTAAACCGGGCTCAGAGTGGTGTAATTCATGAAACAGTAAAATTACGCTGGCCAGTGAAGACTCTCAAGCCGGGATCGCCGCTGTTCACGTACGAGGGTGCCGAAGATCAGAATTTCACCATCCCGGAGACACGCGCCGGACTCTATTGGTTCGAGATCAAATCAGTCGACCCACCCGATGTCGACTTGCAGAAACAAACGCCCAGCACAGTGCTTCTTTACGCGACTTCCAGTGGATTGGACCACCTGCCAGGCATTTACACCAACGAGAAGGAAACTCGACATCGAGCATTGCGATTTCAACAACGCAGAAGCAAACGTCGACTTACCATCTCTTGGAATAAAAGGTAGTAAATGCACATCTCTTTCTCATAACTAACAAAGTGAGGTAGGATTGTCAATTGAATGTATTCTTCTACATTTCTGGGAGTTTGGAAAATCACTTTGATTTCACAGTCATGTGGATCCACATCTCTCGGCGTACTGCTTGGCAGTTACGTCTGGCTCGCAAGCCCATCCTTCGACCCTCTGTGCCGCGCAGAATATTTTACGAGTTCATCCGGCTAACACCAAGGGTGCCTCCTCCAAGGAGAACCAGCATCGCGGCATTCCCGAAGGATTACACTGTGTCAGACAGACAAAGCTTACTCTTCATAGGATGAAATACGATACTACGTACAATTTTACCTTATACGTGGTTAGTAAGTTTTACTTAATTGTCAAGAATTCCATACAAAGCTTCATCAATGAGTTATAATTATATTGCAATAGGTGAACACAAGAAATAACATATCCAATCGAATAGCCACGGATGCATTGAAATTTCGAAAGGCACCAGAACTGATGCTGCGGACCGGCCACTATACCACAGCAAGTTTGCGTAAAACCGACGGTTTCATTAATTTCCGGTATCGCCCGCCCGAAAATACGTCAAGTACCTTTCATATTCTTCCATGCGGTGGTGGCATCGTCAAAGCAAAATTAACTGGGCTCGGTATATTAAGGGTAATCAATCTCTCTCTTCTTATTCTCCCCGTATTTGTTCCCGCACAAGTAGAATCGCTCTCCTGGCCCAAGCAATTATATGACGATAATTGGTCCAGGCTTCAATACGCTAATGAGTTTTTATTAATTTTCATTGAATGCACTGAATGCCTCGATTGCGATCGCTTCGCCAGGAGAGAGAAGTAGTTGGATACGCGTCGATGAGAGTGCCAGCGTTGGCTACGGGAAAGACGTATACACTGCGGATATCGGCCACTCCACAGGAATTAGTACGAGTGTCCGCTATCAAGGTACTAGCAACACAAGAGTCCTCGAACATATTCCCCCAGGTATGTGTTAAGTAACTTTACATTCGCTCAATAAAAGGTCTGATCTATCTGTATCGAAAGCTTCTTTCCTGCCATTAACGCCACTCCTCTGCTTCTTCGCAATTCTGTGTCTCCCTTCAATTTAGCAAAACGTAACACTCAACTTGTTGCGAATTCAATAAAAAGTCCTCAAAAGGATACCAATTCACTGACGCTTGCACTCTGTTTAACAGTTCTTTCTTTAATAAGGAGGTTATTACTTCCTCTCAGGCTTTCCCTAATATCGCTTAGCTATCATGCTCCAGCATTTCTCGTAGTGCAATCTTGATCTTGGATTCCGACGGTAGATACCAATGAGAAGCATACCAAGGGAGTACCGTTCCCTGAGGACCTGTCATGAGGTAACGATAGGGGTAGAATCGGCAGGTGCCGCAAAGTATTGCATTCTCGGACGGGAATTGCGAAGCCCACCGTCATTGGCCAGTGTGACTACCATCCCGGACCAATGTGGTCTTCATCGACGACGGAGATCCGAGTATACGTTTGAGATATGTGAGGAAAAACGCACTGCCCCGAAAGAACGCGCTCTACCTTTCACCTTGAAGCGACTTCAACCGGGAAAGGCGTATCTTCTGCAGATTACCGCACAAACAAAGGGCCAATCGCTATCCTATCCATTATTAGGAGTACGCACACGACGTTCCTGCGCATCTTGATTGGAAAAAATTCCTTTCGAAAGTGGAGCGCGATACAATCAATGAGAATTGTTACGATCACCTAAGATCCATCTCCTTATACCTTTATTCTAAGGATCCGTTTACTTTCCATCGTACTTGCTGGTTACATCAGTTCCTCGATAATACAAATGTATCATTGTACTTCATTCATGGGGTCTTTCATTGTTGATAAGTAATCTGGCGAAAGGGCGCGTTCGTTCAGCCATTGATTTCGCGCAGGGAAACTAGTATTAGGGATTAGTTTAAGCAGATTAGTGACTATATTTTTTACGGTACAAAGAAAAATTGTATCCCGTTATTTTTCGTGGCCCATTCTAGTCTAGTTCTACGAATATCTCCTACATAGTGTAAGAGACTTTTTCTACTACTGGTTCTAGTACAATCGCAGGATGCCTCCTTTCGCAACAGACGCTTGACGCACGGAATATAGTTGTGTGTGTACATACAGTGTAACCTTAAGGAGACTCTAAGATCAAGTGCAGAATTTTACATTTACGGTAACAAAACCTATTCCTACTATACTTGTACAGGATAAGATTTCGCTGGCGAGCGAAAGGCAAATACAAAGGCTATATGCAAATGTAATATAAAATAAAGCCGAGACAAGAACGTGGCGATACATTTATTTGTCCGAATCCAATAGTGCGTTACAAGCAAATGAGTAAGGACTCGGTAAGGTACTTGAGCTTCTCTCCAGGCGAGTCGAGTGGCTCATTGGCTAATAAAGAAACTGCACGTGTTAGCAATGCTTTCCTATCCTGCCCAGGACAATTAGAGAGTTCTCGTAAGGCAACGGCAGTGTAGAGTGACAGCCTCGCGCCGTACGGGTCCAGAGCTGTGGTCGTTTCGATGATGCGCTTGCACAATTCTTCCTTCTGCGGATTGCTCGGCGGCAGCAGTTGTATTAGCGAGTGACTCACGGTCATACACTGCTGATGACCAGCATGCAGTAAACCTGTAAGCCTAGAGAACAAAAAATATGGATCTTCTATGCATGTACATTGCAAGCTTTAATTTCAATTTATCCCTCATCTACGCGAAAGGGCTCGTACATACCTAGACAGAAGTTTGATCAGATCTTCCATTCTCGCGTCAGCCATCACCTCTTCAACGTCATCTTCAAGTCTGGCAGTAAGTTCACCGACCTCTGCAGATGTTAATACTCCAGGACAAGAGTCGCAACTCCATTCGGTATTTAAATCCAAGGGATCCTTCGGCAAAATCAATCCATTATCCTGCGGGCATCTAAGGGTGCCGAGGTGGGTGCCTAGTTCCGTCGGATCCGCGCACCTCTTGCAACGGCACGAGAAGTACTTAGTCTCCATAAGATGAACCCTTCGGGCTCTCGTCGCCCAGAGAGCGTGTGTGTACATAGTACTCAGGTGCTCGCCCCTGAAATATGTAAAGAGTAAAGTGTCCCACTCGTCTTTCACTGGGAATGCGCATTCAAAGTCAGGCACTGTCTGCTCCGCTACAACAATGCCTTTTTACTTAATGTTAGAAATTCTTTTTGACAATTGAGAAAGTATTATATTCACACGCCTGTGAATAGTAGTTTAATTCAAACATACTTCTTTATGGAACAAAGTGCCCTCACGGTAATGCGGGGCTTCCCTCTGTCGTCTATGGAGAAAGTGTGATGCGTATTAGCTAAACAGGAGTGCTCCAGAAGACAGGCCGTTTCATAAATCGCCATCGATCCATCTGGTGGCATCGTCTCCAAAGCATTCACGTCGATTAAGCCGCAAATCTTTGATAAGACATCCTTATAGGCCGGGTCAATGGCGAGAAAGCGTTCGAGGCACTGAGCAATTTCCATCACTTCCATATAAGCTGCGGTACCAGGACCCCTCGAGTCTTCATGGCTCTGCAATGCTTCCAGGGCGGTCCAACGTTTTGATTTCATCTGCCACAGTAATATCATACGTATTACTAGCAAAACGTCGCATCTGAAAGGTAATTTGTTGCTGAACTAATACTTTCCTCAAAGACAACGACCATATTGTCCTTATTCTAATTGTTAATTAACTCCTTCATTTTTGCTCATCGGCAGTGAAGTTAGTAGGGAAAACAGCGCACCTAGGAATGATTTTGGCCTGCTGAAGGAAAGGACATTCCAGGCCGTGTCTATTCTTATCATCAAGACCAGCGCACGTTGACTTACAAGCCGGCCACTGACATCTATCGCATCTTGTATCGATGGACGGGCAAATCTTGCCGCAACCGACGCATACCCGCTTCACAGAGTGCATTGCAGGACCCCAAACCAACGGTGCCTCGACGACGACGATGTCACCGGCGTTTAACTCTCGCTTTGCTAATAAATGTCGGCCCAATTCAGCATTCTCTTGTATCTCCCATACTTGGCAGGAGGACTTGTGTCGTGGCCAATCGCTACTTTGGTGTTCCCTGCTGCAGTAGAACTCTTGCTTGCACCCGCTGCACCTCGTGGACGCGCTCTCGCCGCACACTCTGCACGCACTTGTCTTATGGTCTTCCGTCATCTTGTGTAGTTTTCTCTAATTTTGTTCAGAGTGGTGCAATTGATCAGTGCAGCTTGTAAGCTCAATCTCGCGTCGGTAATCGGGACAATGTAAAATACTAGCACGTGTTTATCTTTTCGATAAATCGTATGAACTATAAATCCTGCATGGTCCCGATGAAGAGAGTGGATCGACAAATGAAGTAACAGAAACTACTAGCAACTGACTTCGCCGGTTCGCCGGTGGGACGTTCAGTGGGCCTCGCGTGTGAGTTAATTTTAGGATACGGGCACACCAGGCTCCCATGGTCCTATTTATATGCTTTTACACTAACTCGTGTCTTCTATCCGTCCATCATACTGCTGCTAGCGGGGAGATTTTCCAACAATTTTTTTTTTCTATCAACGAGTATATTGAGTTCGCTGTCAACAATACATCCTTTGCAAAAGATTTTACGAGCCGCAAGGTAGTAAAAGAATGACCAGTTTTATGGCGGTAGTTTCATCGTTCATTGTGTCCATGCATCTTTTCACTCTTGCTACAGTTTTGTTGTTATCTGTGGTATAATTTCCAAAGACAAAAGGATAATAAATAAAAACAACAGGTATGTCCTTGAAAAACGTTTTTATTCCAACGTGTTATATTCCGACAAACTCAGCACCTTTGAACATTCGTATAATGATCACAATGATTATAACAGTAGAATGACTAAATCGTCAACGTTCCAATGATAGTTTTGCTTCTCTTATAAATACTTTGCGCAACGAATATCCATAAGAACAGTATCGCAATGATATGCACGCCCGCGAGGCGTACGCGCTTTTAGTAAAAATATTAGAAACCCTTATAATATGATCGTGTCGAAAGGTACTCTCATTAGAACGTAATGAATAATGGCTTTGTAGACACCGATATACGCTTCGAGTATACCGGATATATGAGTGAACTATGTATACATGACTGCTTTTTTACAGTGTCGATCTAAACGTTTAACTTCTAATCATTCGATAGCAAGAGCCTCTTCCGGATAGTAAAATAATTATAATATTTTCGATCTACTTATAACAAGTATAAATGTTACTAAACCTCCTTGGCAAACAGCCTCCCCGTAAGAATATGCACTTTACACGGAAGATACATTTCCACAGCAGCTTCTATCCTATTTAAATTCGATAGAAGATTGGTCTACTCGGGTAGAAGGATCACGGACCTTCGCTCATATGTACAAGAATTATCTATCTCCTCGTAAATTCGTTCATTGGCCTGACTACAACCATCGATTGATCATTGACTTTTAACCAGCAATCCATTTGACATTTTTCACGTTGAAGAGGAGCGCGATGTTGAGACCAATATCCACCAGGCACCAATGATTGTTATCGATACCGATAGGCATCCAATCGTAGTCAAATCCATCAACTATATTCCATACAGTAGTATAAAAGGTGTACCAATAAAACGTGAAAAAGTTTTTGCGTACTTTCCATCTGGTTAGATTTCGATGTTACTGTTGCGTTTGATAAAACATGTCAAAAACGATCCGAGTGCATCCTAACGGATTGACGTATCGCGATGTTCGTATCGTTTTTGACCTTGTCACATGCATCGCGTGTTGTGTAATGTAAGCACATCGAAGTCATCAGTTCATCGCGTAGAGGAAATTCTCATGGTAATACGTATGTATAACAACCAGCAGTGTTAGAACGGTATTACGGTAGACAAAAGGATTGATCTCCTCTTTACTTTTTCACTCATTTCATTTAGTGACAAAGGAGAAACTAATAATTGACGTAAAACGAGGGAGAAAATGACACTCCTATTATCGAATTAAATAATAAATACTGTAAACCAACAAAACGGCTACTAAAGAATTCAATTGAGATGTGTTGAAAATAAGTATTTAGTCGACAAAATGATTTCAGGATGCTAATTGAAAAGATAACGAAGAGGCATACATTTCAGGATTACTCACCCCGTTCAGTTTCCAGCAATCACTACTGGAAACTGGAAAGTATCAAAATAAATAATCTTAATCTTAAGATTTCCTCGATAAACTCCTCTTGTGTATAAACAGAATCGTCAAAGAAACAGTTGGCATTATCAAAAGTTGTATCACAAACAATAAATAGATGAGGGCAACATTTCTTCGGTATTAATGTTCCTTTTTTGTGCTTTTTACATTTCCATTCTCGTTGCGCAATGACTTACTAAAGCAAACATTTCGCATGGAATTCCATGCGCCCTTTACTGCACAGATCAGATTGCAAATAATCAGAGACGGCGACTCATATTCATTGGGGACAATACCGTCAACAGAAGATTCAAAGAAGCTAAACAGCGGAAACCAAATACGGGTTCGATTCGAGTCACGCTGCATAAGCGCTTGGTTATTGGCTAACGTATGGTAATAAAGAAACAGTCGAGAAGTTATATAAAAGGCAACGAACACGTCAATGGAATAATGTTCATGCGCGGCTAAGATAAAAAATATACCGAACATATTGAGCATCCAAGTAAAAGTATGCAGGAAGTACAATTGTCTAGGTGTATCTGCAAATAAATCAGCATGTATTAGTAGATTGTCTAGAATAACTAAACAGTGCCTAAAATTCATTGTAACTTACATTCTGTAATGAAGAAATTTAACATAGTCAGTGCAACAGTATGCCCACTGAACATATAATCCCCACAAGTTCTAACACCCTGTATAGACATGCCAGCTCCCCTCCATATAACATATGCCATGGCGATTTTGTTATACAACTCCACATAGGCAGAACTGCAAATAAATTTGATAGATAATCCTGTGAAATCTGTTAAATACAAATCCTGTTACAATGTAATCAACAACTCTACCTAGACCAGCCTTCATCCGGAACCTTCCTTGGCTGACACTGTAAATGTGCACCTGGTACTGATAATGAAGTGATGAGCATTGTAACACATCTCAACAGGAAGACTGTACCAGACAATGAGAAAAAACGTCGCAATAAAATAAACCTGAAATTGATTTGTATATCTTCAATACAATCTACATATATGCCGGATATAAGGAATAATTATCTTCCTTCAAAATAATGTACCTATATTTATGAAAAATAAGCACAATAAGCCATATGGCAAACAATATAGTTCCTGTGACTTCACACATGTCAAATGCCCAAGGAATGTGTGGCACATTGTCTAAGAATATGTCTGGCAACGGGGGATACTTCTTCATGTCAGGCACTCTATCATGAACAATGACCATCACAAAGGCGGTTATCCAAGTAACAATAAAAAGGTATGCTAAACTGATAAAAGCCTTCCAGATCTCAGGTGGCAAATGTGAAGCATGACCATCCTCTGACACTGAAGCTGAATAAAACTCGTGTTCTATAGATCCTTCATTAGTTGTATTAGCACTAGGTAACTGTAAACAGAAAGGAAATATACTTGTAGCATATTCCATTAACTCAAATAACATTAATATAGATAGATTATAGCCTTACGTCATGATGTCTATGATGTGTATAAAAATTTGTAGATGGAAATAGATCTACATATCCCAGATCAAATAGAGCAGCAGCATTGTCTCTTTGAAGTTGTTTTATGCTTATGTACAGCCTCTTAATATCACCAATTTTGTGTATATGTAGCTTCTCTGACCTGAGATCCTCTTCCTTAAGCGTTAGCAGCACTCTCCCATCAATCTCATGATCACAAAACAGATTGACCAATTTTTCGTGACCATTTTCCTTTAGCCACACCGCCACATCCAGTGGCGTCCAATCAGCCACATTTTTCATAGGCATTTTCTTCCCTTTGTTATTTTCCATCATTCCTATGAGAAATACAGTCGTGAATGGCAAGTAACAGTCAGTGTCACATGGTTCACAGATGGATACTATACACACTGTAGAACTGAATGTAGACAAAGGCAATAACAATACGCATAAATACAAAACATGGAAATCCGAGGCATGCACCTAAAAATATCACGGTGAATTATCTCTCGGTTATGTAAACGATGCGAGCCATTAGCGGTAATGCCATAGCAGCAACAACCGGAGCAATAATAACAACGATCAGACGCGCGTGCATCAATAGAAACTGGAAAGCAGTGTGCGTATACACACGCTGAAAATCGCGCAGAGTGATGGTGTTGAGGTTCTAAGTGCGTCTGTACCTAATTGCGTGCATAACGGTATTGGCGTGCACAGTAAGGCCCGTCGACTGGGAAACTTTCAAGTCCATCTAACCCGATCACCACCCAGCACCAACGTGCGGTCTCACTCACCTCACAGAATTTGGATAGGAGCCATCACTTGCCGGATATCACAATGTTTTCGTGCGTTTCTCGTGCATGCTGCTGCCCACACGACGTAAGATTTTTCGTCAGCCTATTGTCAGGCTAATGCATGCACTGGCAGTATTTGTAAACAAATTAATTCACAGAGCAGCATTGATTGGTATACGGTACTCCGTTAGGCTCTTTCCCACTCGTGCTGCGTGGAACTGCATGCAGAACAACGAGCAATTTTCTAATCCATATCGCGGCGCGAATATATCGACAGCCGGAGTGCTGGCTTGCCGATCCTCCTCTCTCAAAGTGGTACACGCTCTTTCCTAATCATATCGGGTGATGACAAATGCTCGTACCCAGTACAGAGAACAAACAAGCCCGACGTCGTCGGAGGTGGTTGGATGGTTGGAGCATGACATGCCTCACGGCTCGTAGCACGCTTTCAAGTGAAGACACACTACACCTTTGTTCCCCCCGGATGCACTTTTACCTTAGGACAAAGTCCTGCATGAAACATGGATTTCGTGATCATTACAGGTCTTAGAATTGTAATGCACGCATCGCATTATCAAGTATCAAGATTGTAGAGCGTGGAGCACCTGCGATACCACATTTAAGCAGGTGGTACGAGCTGGTACCACTTATGTATAAGATACTTTCTGCAACTATACCTTTTATATACAGGTGTATGCGTGCACTTGAATTTAAGTACAAGTGTACTTTCGCATATGTCATAACAAAAGCAATAGGGAGGGGACAGTTACTATATATAACCGAGATCTACTCAACTTATTGTTTTTGCCATTCTTGACTCATATCATTTCTCATGTCGAACATTTTTTATTCTTAAAATACTTTTATATAATTGTGCGTTGGATAATTATACCCAGTCTACATATAGATCGACTAGCCGCACTTATTTATACAGTATATAAAAATACTTGGCAAGCAATCGAAATAAATCAACAAATATGAATCACTACGCGATATGACTCAAAATCTTAAATACACATACCTAGCTCGTGCATGAAAGCTGCAGGGTCCATATAATATAACAGCCTTTCTCGTAGGCATACACAAAATGTAAAATGCATTCATAAAATAATTTAATAAACGCGCACAAAATGACTCACATAGCGATAGTACCATTTAAAAATAAGATCCTCTCGTATTCTGCGTTGTCTTTAATGTAGAAGTAGTAGCTGGAGAAAAATATAGATGGTGCTACATGGGAGTTTGCAGATTTCCCTCATAGATCTCGCGAGCTGTACCAGGATCCGAAGAAGATCTCATCCAGTAGAACAGCCGGATGTCGACTGATCTTCTGCAATCTGGAATCTGGAATCTGGACCAATCTGGACCGATCGACAGATCTGGAATTCTGGACACCTCTATATCCTGTATATATATACATACTTGACTCTAACACAAAGAAGAGTATCTACATCTACAAACACAAAGTTCGGTGGACGCTGGTTGCGCTCGGGTGCGTAGTGGTGCATCGTGCATCGTGCACCGTGCAGTTGGAAAATGGCGGCGTCGAAAAACCACCGTTGGATGGTAGATTCGGGGATTCTGCGTAAAAAGAATGGGGAAGAGGAGCCTCAGGAGCTGTTGGTCTTTGGCTACAGCTGCAAATTATTTCGCGATGATGACAAGGCGAAAATGATTGATCAGGGGAAGCATTTGATACCATGGATGGGCGATAACACGTTGAAAATAGACAGGTCCGTTTCCGTAACCTAGAACAATTTATCATCTAGGATATTTATTCTTGCATAAACCCACCGTACATATACATTTAGAAGAGTGACACACGAACAAAGCTAAGGAAAGTGTGCGGCATACCGAACACACTCACGAAAGGTTCCCACGGACGGTTAACGTACGGATAAGCATTCTGGAGACTGTTTAAGGTTTCTGCAGGTGTCTTCGCCGAGAACGCGTCGTGTGGAAGCGCGTTTTCGCGCTCTGCACAGCCGTAGTACGTGATATCTCGCGACGTCGATGCTTATGGCTGACCATCTATGCAGCAGCAAGGTGAGACACAGCGTAGAGAGACAAACAACAGCTGACAGTTGTAGGTAATACGACTGATCAGTATGGTATGTATTAGTGTATTAGATTGGACCCTGTCAGGGAAGGTGCCATGTGCTTTCAAAGCTTCATATCACTCTCTGGCCGATTCAGTGGTCTTTCATATGAAATAGAGAAATCCTACTCCGATGTATGGTACACCAGTACTCCGAATACATTATAAGTCTCAAGTGCATCTGTAAAACTGTGCTTTGTTTAATGTATTTTCTATCTATCACAATGTTATTGCTGTACCAGAGATACCATACTTTCTTTATTCATTATTTACACAGGGATATGAATGTGGAAATGGATATTAGAATATTGTATTGTCAAATCATTTTGATGTGTTCACAATGACTTGAAATAGCGTTACAAAATGTATAGTTGAATATTAAGTAAAATAAATCGCAAATAAAAGTATAATATTCAGTTTCCTATAATTGTATTCTATTTCAGAGGAATGATGGGATTTGTTTATTATCGTATATTTCAGATGCTGAGTTCATCCACTCACATATAAAAGGGTATCATTTTCCAAGTCTAATTACATTATCGTATGTGTATAGATACGATGGACGAGGCGCACTGGGGGACTTACGGATCTATGAACCACCATCTGGTGGTTACGATCTCCGCACGATCCTTACCGAGGATGAACTCAAAGTCGAACAACTATGCGACGAGGAACGATATCGGTCTCTTTACAACAATGATATTGAAGAATCTACATATCACGGTGAATATTCTTATACATCGAAATCTCGGTTCGATCGAAATACGAAGTATAAATATTTCCGTAACATTATAGAAGCCGAAATAAAGCGATTACATCAAGCGCTTGATTCCGAAAACTCGTACAAACAAGTGCCATTTAACTACAATGAAGAAGAAAATGGTCCAAAGAATGCATGCGAAGATTCTCAAAGTCCGAAGCCTTCCGAAGGTTCCCAAGAAGAGGACCAAGCTTTTGTACTACCACCCGAACTCGATGTGCCAGAAGGAATGTCGCTGGTAAATTGATAAAATGTGCCCTAGAACTCTCGAACGTTTAACAAAATATAAGTAATAAAAATTGAAATGTTGCAGCCGGAAACACAAAAATTAAATGCCATAATAACAAAGACAGCGTTATTCATAAGTCGTCAAGGGGGCCAAATGGAGATCTTGATAAAAGCAAAACAAGCGAACAATCCGCAGTTTTCCTTTCTTTCGATAGACGGGCCGCTACACCAGTACTATAGATTCGTACTCGATGCCATCAAGACTGGGAAGTACAATCCCGAAAAGCAGCCACAAAAAGAAGAATCGGGTACGCATATCATTTTCTATAAAGCAATGTCTTATAGTAATGTTGTTGAAGTTGGAGTTATTGAGTTGAAGTAATTGAAGCAACTTAAAGCAGGATTTGATTACCCACATCTACTTTGATTCTACTTAGTTTTTCTTACCGTAAGTATTGCCACACATTTATGTTAATCTACTCTACTCTGGTGTATGTATAGTAAGTACTCTCAGGAATACATTGTTTATGAAGGTAACAGAATTTTTTAAATAATAGAATCAGAGGAAGGATCGTCGGATCAGGATGACGAACCATATCTTCATCCAAGCCTTGCGCCTTCATTCACCAAAATAGAAGCGGTAAGTAACGCTGTATTAATTTATAAACCGTCCAGAATTTCCTACGGTTACATTAGTTGACTCGAGCTTGTTTCCCAATCTTCAGGCTCCCAGCATACCCAGTATACAATACAAACCATCGGCTGACTGCGCTTATTCAATGTTAGTGAATAAAATCACAGGGAAACCACCGCCATCTAAGACAATACAAGTCACCGAAACACCTGTTCAACCGGAGACTGCACCAGGATATTTTCATCCTATGACTGCTCAAGTAAATATATACTTTTATATCTACCACGGTCTATTGATTCGTATTGTCATTAAATACTGCAATATTTTATGTTTCTAACTCAGAGCTACATTCCGTATGCAGCACCAATGCAATACTCACATGGTCCTGTGATCTACGAGCCGAATGGGCAGATACAGTCACCGCCACAACTGATTCCACCGGCTGCTACACCAATAATGAATGATGTTTCTGTGTGCCAGCCTGTGGCGGAAACAATACCACCGCTGGTACCGTACGGGACCGGCCCCCAGAAACCATTAAGCAGACCGTCCTTTATTGTTCCTCCAGCGGATGTACAGATAATTATTGACAAGATGGCCAGTTACGTAGCAAAGAACGGAAGGGATTTCGAAACAATAGTTAAGAATAAAGGAGACCCTAGATTTAACTTTCTGGAATTGTCCCATCAATACCACGGATATTACGCCCATAAATTAACAATTTATGAAGGTGCAATAAATCCTAAAGTGTTAACTGAAGAAGAGTTATTACAGAAGCAGGAACCTCAAGAAGAAAAACAAAAGAAATTGGAGGAGCTACAAAAGAAGCAGCAGAGAATGGAAGAAGTACAAAAAAGGGTAAAGATGATACAAGCGAAGAAGAAATGCGATGCCAGGGTGAAACAAACATCGGGCAGTAAACAAATCACCACCGTATCTTTTTCAATCAAGAAACCAAAAGATGGAGAAAGTACTGTAATTGAAAAGAGGAATGCTCTACCATTGGAGGAGAGTGACGACGAAATAGAAAACGATAATAGGGACGGAAATTCAAAGTCTGATTCCCCCGAGACCACGAACGAACAAAGCAATTTCATAACTAGTACTGATAGGGACACAGCTAAACACGACAAAAAATTAAAGGTTGACGATAAAGAATTTGTCGATCTCACGGACGACCTTCTTGAGGACTGCCAGAAAGAAATACGAAGTAAACAGGCGGAAGAGAGAATAAAGGACAAGTTAGTCGCGGCAGCACGAGATAAATTAGCTGCAACGTCTAGGGAGAGGCAACTGCAATTGGAGAGAAAAAAGAAGGCCGCGATGTTTCTTAGTCAAATACAAGCTCCTATATTACCAAGACTAGGTACAGCAACAAACACTAGCACTAGGAAAGATGATTCTGACGAAGTTCACTCTTTGCCGTCACCGTCTCTTGAAGAAAAAATGGAGGACACGAAACATAGTGGCAACTCTTTAATGGATAGACTCAAGAGTGCCGATTTGAGTGGTAAAAGATCCAGGCCCCGTTCAAGAAGTCCTAGCAGTAGCAGGAGTCATTCTGATCGTCATAAATTACGGAAAAAACATAAGAAAAAGAAGAACTCCCACAGGAGGTATTCCTTTGTAATTGATGACTATTTTTGCCCTGGCGTATCATGCGTTTATATTAATAACTCTTTTTGTATCGTTGTAGCAGTCATGATAGTCCGAGTAGCTCTCGATCCCACAGACCCAAGAAGACCAAGAAAACCACATCAAAGCATAGGTCACGATCGAGAAGTCCGTCGCGGAGACATCACCATAGTGCGAGACGAAGAGGCAGCAATTCAAGCTATTCAGATTCGAGTTCATCTTGAAACTTTTACCTTTGATTTACATAAGTTCATATTGTAAATTGTACATACATATCTGTATGATTCTGCGTGCTTATTCATGGCTACTTTAATACTACTTTTATGGGAAAAGTAAAGTCCAATTAATTACGTATTTTCCTTATTATTTGTTTGCCTTTTCCATCCCAGAGATCTGTGAATCCATCTCCCTAAATCTAGAGAAGATTACAGAAATCAACACACCCGAACCCGATCATTGATTATAATGCGTAAGAGATAAACTGCGTATAAATTTTCGTCACGTATATCTGATTTCCTTGTTACCCCTAATTCTTTTTGTGTTCTTTCTAGATAAAAGCATTGCCAAGACAACGTAACATATAATCGCGTAAGCAATTTGTAATCACGAAGATTAGCGCGTGTATATCCCCCGTTAAAACTGTGTTTTGCCAATGTTACCACCCATTAAGAACATTGTGAGCATATCGGAATGTTTTAAGCTATCGGTCAATACATGCGATTGATTTATCGGCGATCAACGCCGAGACAAACAAGGAAAGAGCTTTCACAGAGAGAGCCGCAAACAGTGCTAGATCGATGCATCGCACGTCCTTGTTATCGGACGTCCTTTTTTCCAGAGAAACTCTCCGCGATGAACCCTTTCACTACTCCACATAGTTCCATGACGCGTTGATTACGCAATCGGGGTTATCGATTCAAAGATTTCCATGCGTCTTTTGGTCGATCGGTTCCGAGCCACTAGACTAGAGAAATGCCAAGTAAATCTCGTCCAGTCCAACCGTACAATACGTTATGTCTGCAAGCCAACAGGGAGAAAATAATAGAAAGGTGTTGGAATAAAGCATTCTCATGGAAGGTGCCGCAAAAATAGCCACGAAGCAATATCCATGTAGTCGTCCTTTTTACGTGAAGCCAATTGCCTGATAATTGCGTTTAATAAATGGTGAACGCACCCAGGCTATGGGCCACGCGTATGGCAAGATATAAATCTGAGCCTTCTCATTCTCCTGCTATTCGATACGTTTAATTAAACCCACGGGCACATGCCTACTAAAGATTTATTATTGATCGATAGTCCAATCGATGCAGCCTAATAGGTATGATACGAATCGAATAAATTTTCGCGTTAAATCAGAAGCGATATCTGTTTCTTGAGAGCGATTACGCGAAAACTAAAGACTCGCTTATCTCTCTATTTAATTACGTCTGTAGAGAATCTTCATGCTGAATAGGCCGCTGTTTCACGGTCAGCAAAGAGAATTTTCTCTCAGCTGTCGTCACTTTCAAAGAGCGACACTTTTTTTACTGGCACAAAGAACGCCATTGACGGGCAGCACGATATCCTCGCATTTTTCATTCGCGTGTCCGTATGCGTTAATTCATTTACGAAATAGATGTATAGTCTGTCAGTTTCGGCGAACTGACGCGTAATTATATCATTAAGTAGGTCGGTGGAATGCTTATGAAGAATCCCGATAACAATGTTGCAACAATAGAGTACTCTTATTGGGTATCTCTATTGTTGAAAAATGTAAAGTATAATCTACATATTTGAACCTAGCTCAGTCAACTGCCATTAGGCGGAACTCGGGGTTCGATCTCCTATCGAATCTCCCATCATATTACCTCGATATATATATATAAGTTGCGCACGATTGTTCTCTCACTTCCTGTTCTACCTTCAAGAGATACAATATATACACTTCATTGAAAAGTTTGAGATTGTTTTCCAAACTCTTGGCCATTGAACTGGAAATATTGACGAAGAACTTTAATCTGCAAATTAATTGCTAGGGTCAATTCAAGCGTTTCCGAATGTGTTAAAAAGAAATAATCAAAGGAGCGTCGACGTAATCCGAATAAATTCGTCAATTATGATATCTCGTTGAAGCATGCGGGGGACGGGGAGGGGGATTTCTTTGGAGCTTTAAGATTTGCGCGTATCCCCCAAGTGTGCTCTTCTACGGATGCTAAAGTCTTACATACACGTGACCACACTTTGATGAAACGGAGGTCAAGGGTGAATTGCCTCAGATTTATAAGTTAACGCGGTCGATCGGAGGCTGGTCAGTCAGTGTTGCATACTCAATAAGGATCAGCCGAGTTAGACGAAGAAACAGATGTCCGCCAAGACGATCGTAAGTGCGATCATTCGATACCGCCGATATTTAGTGCACGTATCACTTGCTTATTAAATCCTGCTAATTTTAATCAAATTGAAGCTATGATCGCTTTGAAACATACACATTGAATTCCCACAAGTGCAATGACGCTAATCCTGCCTAGAATTTATAGAACTCGGGCTTCTAAAAGTGAGAATGTATGGATTAATCTACATTAGAAATTTGTGTAAATATTCTTTTAACAAAGTGTTGACGTTTTGATATCCCTGTCATACGAAAAACTTTCCTAAAGAAACACCGAAACAGATGCTGCCTTATCACACTGACACAAGGAACGCGCGCTTCCATGGCAAAAACAATCTCACGAATTCCACTGTCAGTGCTGCATCCATCACAATCTCAATGTTTACGTTGTCCATTGTGCTACCAGAATAATGTTCCGCCGCAAAAAGCTTGTGACAAAGACCTTTTTGTTTGATTGCAGATCCAGCCGCAGAGGCAAGCCAGTTTACTGGACCCATCGGAGAAACTCCGACCGGAGCCAGTGTACTCTGGCAAAGTGGAAAGCGAATTCCGGAATTATTCGGTGGACCCAAATGATCCGATCAAGGAGCGTGTTCGAAAGACTTATCTGCAGATGCACACTAATCAGACTGTCGAATTCGTGCGATGTTAGTATCCAAAACTCCATTTTTAATATCTAATACGATTGAAATCAATTGTGCAATCCGAATGAATGCTTGTGCTTAAACCTATGAGTAATAGAAAAGTCCACTGACATACCTCCGAAATCCTACCTGACTCAAGTCGATATGCGACACAATAGAAGATAATAGACACGCGATAGTGATTTTCCCCGAGTGAGTGAATTATCGAGTGGTTTTCGTCTCGGTGAGGACGTACGAGTAATCGGGAACTTCCATTAACACATCGTCTGTTGAAGCACGTTTACGGGAAATCCGACCTAGTTATGCTTCCTCGGGCTGCCACTCAAAGTGTTAACAAATCGTTTCCTCAGCTCGCATGGAGGATTGGCTGCGATTCAACAAGTTCAAGATGAGCGTCAAAGACGCATTGATCAAACTGAATGACCTAGTGGACGAGAGTGATCCTGATTCTAGCCTACCGAACATCGTGCACGCCTTTCAAACCGCTGAGAAGATCAGAGAGCAACATCCGAAAATGGAATGGTTCCATCTGACAGGACTGATCCACGATCTCGGCAAGGTAGGATAATTTATGCGGGTTCCACCGACGCAAATACAATACCGGTGTATACAGACTTACAGTACACAGACAAGGGAAGGGCGGCTGAGTACGGGGCGCATGGCTGACAGTGCTACTGTACTGACTCATGAGAAAGCGAGGAGTCGAAGAGAACGACCGCGAACTTGACACTGCGTTCATCTGATTCCAGATAATGGCCTTTTATGGAGAGCCACAATGGGCCGTGGTGGGTGATACCTTTCCAGTCGGCTGCGCCTGGGCAGACTCCATCGTTTACAGAGACACGAGCTTCAACGACAACCCGGACGGCAAAGATCCTCGTTACAAGTGAGTGTACCCACTCGGCGGAGCTCTGCTCTCCTTGACAAAGCCAATGCCTGCCACCCGGCTTCAGTCGTTACGCGCAGTCCACTTTATTTGCAGCACGAAGTACGGCATGTACAAGCCAAACTGCGGCTTGGAGAACTTAGTGATGTCCTGGGGTCACGACGAGTACCTCTACAGAGTGCTCAAACACAATAATGCCAAGTTGCCTAAGGAGGCTCTAGCTATGATTAGATACCACTCGTTCTATCCCTGGCATGCCGGTGGCGACTACATGCATTTCTGTACCTCTAATGATAAGGAGATGCTTAACTGGATCAATGAATTTAAGTATGTGCTTCATAAGCTATTCCATTGGATTCCACATCGACCTGATCTAACCGGACTTTTTATTCTTATAGTAAATTCGATCTGTACACGAAGAGTGCTGAAGTACCTGACATAGAGAAGCTTTGGCCTTATTACGAGAAGCTGATCGAAAAGTACATTCCTGGTGTCCTGGAATGGTGAGGTCATCGGAGACTCCACGAGAACCCGTCGCACGGCCCACCGCTTGAAATCCGTATCGCAAAACATGAGTACTAATCCGCGGAACTTTATGATCGAGTCGACACGCAGGCGCAAAAAAATCTCAGCCGTGTTGTGTGGTTTATACTTTCCTGCTTCGCACTGCTTTCCATTCGAGAAAAACTCGGCATTCTAACGATATCTCAGGGATTCACCTCGGTAGGCTCACCTGCGACGAGCGTGATGACGCGCTCGCCGTTAAAACGAGCAATCCGAGCAAAGAACTACATGTATGTATTAGTATGTATATTGTAGTAAGTACATAGTGTGTATATCGCGCAGAAAGCTCGTGCGGCGCACGTAGAGCGTACTAATCGGATAATCGGTGGCTGGCGATTAAAATCGCCGTATACATTGGATGAGTAATGCGTCGAGCGTTTAGCTTAGGGGAACTCTTGACTCACCGGGCAAAAGGGGTACCCCGAACGAAGGATTTTCCAGCTCCTCCTCCAAGAAGTAGTTATTCCGTTGCCACGGTTATTAGGGCTAAAACCACCAGGGTTACTTTGCACTTTAAAATCGACGAATCGGGGGATTCTATGATAATGCTAGATACTAAGAACAATCGTGGTAGCCAGATCGATTTGTAAGAATCGCGCGGAAGTAGAATCTTCCCGAGGGAAAATAACTCACGGAACTGAAATTCCTGTTAAATGTATGGCAAATTCCACTTTGATTTTCTGCTGGTTCTTCATCGACTAATTTATATTCTTCGAGTCCAGCGTTGCTCAGGTATAAAAGCAAACACAGACTTGCGCTTATTAACAAGACTGGAATTTAATATCCGGGCGACTAAGTTTATGCTAGTCATACTTCTGCAAATAAAAAGTCTTTAACAAACCTAATGTCTAAGTTATATATCTAGCGAGATGCTACCTGAATAAAGTGGCGCAGTATAAATCGGTGAGGGATATTTACCAGGAGAACGGGATGAATTCCTCGGAAGCGGGATGACTCCGCTTCCATCCCTTTCCGTAAGATCGGATGCCACCGTCCGGTAGCACTCGGTAGGCCACCACCGGGAAGCACTATAACGCGCGTGCATGCGTGGTTTCACGGGTAATCGAAAACGCGTCGACTTTCGAGAAGACCCATCGTGCACCGTCAAAGTCTCGGACTTGAGATCACCGCTTCCCCGATCAAGGATCCGTTCCCACGTGATTAGCTGGCCGGGGACGCAAAACAAGAACGAGATCGTTACACGCCGCAGGAATCTCAGAGTTCCCTAAACTTCGTCCACTTGAAACCCAAAGAGTCACTTTTTTAAGAAACCCAATTAATAATCGATTTAACAAATTCCTATCCAAACAAGCATGAAGCATCAGGATAGGACAAAGAATATTCCAGTTGAATTCTCACAGAATTAAACTTGCCCTTCAAAGAGTTAATTAAGAAAATCATTAACACATTCCAACTCGAATGGCAGAGTAGTCTTAAACGAGAAGACTGCTCTCACGACGGACAATTCTCATTGTAATCCGGGGGATTACCTTTAAACGTCGGCAAGAGCCATATTAGCTGGAGAGAAGCTTATTAACCGAGAAAATCGGCGACCGATCGTTTCGCGGCGGTAATTGTCGGTTCTTCTTTCTGCCCTGGCGATACATCTGTAAAGGTCGGGAGGAAGGGCAAGAAGTCCCTTGGCTGATCTGGGACGCGCGGAATGTAATAAAAGGCCAGCTGCGGCGAAGTTACTCAACCTGAAATGGGGTTACATCGATCTCTCGATGCATGGAGGCGTGTACCCGTGTACTCGTCTCTTCGTATATCCCCTGCGCCCCTGTCTACTCATACGATGACGTTACTCCCTGGTGCAGTCATAAGGAAAATGTCGACTGTTCTCGCGTCCTTCGTCCACTCTCGGTTCTCTCGCCCCTCTCCACACTATATATTTGCCGACCTTAAACAATCATTGCCAACCACTTTTAAAGACCAATGCGGAAGACACCGAAAGACCAATTTACTAAATGAACCGCTGACATTCATTGGGCCGAATTCTAGTGACGAAGGCAGAGAAAATAATCTATAGCAAAAAGCAGGAAGTAATAATAAAAACTCTCGTTTCACCAAGGGAATTTCGGTGCAAACTGTTTTCTCGTAATTAATGTCGACGTTTGCGAAACGTGAGCGAAAGTGACCGCACAGGGTAAAGTGATACGGGGAGAGTAAACGACCGGCAAACAAGCACGGCGGCCAAAAGGATCAAAGTATCGGAACGTTATCCGAATATCTTCTAACACATATACTGAATTCTTTCGCTATACTTTGCAACTATGTTTTCATATATTCCGCTACAGAGCTTTAATCCTAATACCGCTTAGACTACCTGCGAGTTTCTATGGGATCTGGAATTTCCCAGGGATCATTTGTACTACCCTTGGCATTGTTCCATGTCACCCTTCTCCAAGCCAAGATTCTACAAGTCTGAGTAAACATATGGTATACTTTTGCAGGTATACACATCCGATAAGAATTACTTGTTCGTTTGAAAGAACTTGATGCAATCAGTGTGAAACTTGACGAAACATGCACGTAACGTTGGTGCAACGTGGGATCGTAAAACCTTATGACTCGAAACGAAAGCTTCCGTACTACGATATCATTTCATCGGTGAATTCCATGGCCAGAGCTGCACAGTGGAGATTACAGTATCGGAGGGGTCCATTACTCTAGCGTGCCTGTTACAGTTAATCAACAATGACTCCTCTTGCTCGGAGTCCCGTGATTATCACTGGGATTCAATGGGAGTCTACCGGGTAAAAAGTCCCAGGGGCAGTTCTGAGGATCGGAAGCGACTTAGCTGGAATTCCACTTGACTAGGATTCCAAGATAGAACGACAGCTGGGAACGCGCGGCATGCCGTGTCGTAGTATGTAACTATATACAGAGAGGCGAACTGACGGCCTAGCGAAATTGGCTTAGTCATCAGAGCTTAGTATCACGGAATATTACAGGGACATTAACGGGAGCTCACCGGACGATGATAGCCTGACACCCCAACGATACGTAGCGCAGCGCACGAGCGAAAAACGTATATGTCTTCCCGAATGCTCATGAATCACTCGGCATGTGCCTTTTACCATGCAAGCGATCGTCTCTTCCTCGAAAGTCATCGTGTTAAATGTCCTCCGAGTGAATCGTCGAAAATGCGAATCATTCGGCAGCAAGAATTCTCGAGGCACACTTGACTGACTGTCGTCGATGTAGTCGGAGTGGGAAAAGGGGGAGGCTGGTTCGGAAATGCAAATCATTCGAGAAGGAGAATTCCTGACTGACACTTGACTGACTGTCGCCATGTGCTGCACAGTGAGAAAAGCGCCGGCTTTCTTGACAAAGGGGTGGAGGAATTGGCTCGAACCGAAGAGAGAACGCTAGGGGAGCCTGAAGTAACGCGAGATAGAAGCCGTGGCGAGTAGAGAGGGAAACTGATACATATTCGTAAGGTTCACGCGTCCGCCCATGAACGAGAGATGTCGAGGAATGCGGCTTCGAGTAACCGAGGTGTACGTACACCACCTTCATACCTGAGTTTCCGGTCGACCCTTGCGCGGCCTTAAACGCGCATACCCTCTGCGATCCGGTAAGTGCATCGCATACTTGTGGTCGAGGTCCCCTTGTTTGTACGAACACTCAACACGAAGTGCGATGCCCCAGAAGAGGCAACAGTACTCGCGGAGGTCATCGGATAGACCAGCTAGAAAGCAACGAAAGTACTGGATTGTCTTTTGAAATGAAAGAAAACGGAGATTAAAATGGAAAAAAGACAAAAGGATGAATATAGCGTGGGAGTCTTAACTGGAGAAAACAGTTAGCCCTCGTATGTTACGTGTGCATTCGTTGAGCATTCGTCGAGCATTCGTCGAGCATTCGCATTGTACGTTCACTTGAATAGCTACTCGCAGCGCTCTGATTCAAGTTGAGAAAAAGGATTCGTTTCTCATTACTTATAATTTCGTGGCGCTAATGGTTCTAAGAACGTCGAGTAAGCGTCGTGCCAGACAGTAGTAGGTTTGTTATAAACTAAAGGGGGCAATGATGTAATGATACAAGGTTGCGAACTGACCGAGGCATCAATTTATGAATGAATTTGCCGAGACATATATCTCGCTCTAGACGCGTGACCTAATGTATGTACATACGTGCGAGTAGTCCCGTCCCCGGGACACCAACAGCTCGCAGCTGGACCTCCATCGAGCCCAGTACACGCGAATTAAGATTGCCCGCGCGTGCCGTCAGTTACGTATGATGTACAGGGTGATACGAAGACACGTGAGTCAGCTAATTCCAATATTGTCCTCTGGATGTATAATTATCTTGCTCGCTTGCGATACCACTTGCAACACTTCCCCAAAATGAATGCAAATTGCGGAATCTCTTGGAAACACATTTTCTAGAAGGTAATATCATCAATGCAATCCACACGCAATTCGCATCACCCTGTACATTAAAAGTAAACTATTCTCGAAGGGCGTAATGCGCCAGGGATTAAGAACTGTTCATACATGCAGATAGTAAGCTATGAGTTTTATGTGAGAGACAATTCTCGGTGACCGCGCCTTTCTCTCCCCCTGTTCCCGGTAATTAGGCCGTTACGCCATGACTTCCAGTGAACTGAGTGAGATCGCCGTCGTCCACCTCGTGTCGAATGAATTCCTCGCGAAAAACCACCTGTCTCTGCCTGTGCGTGTGTGTGTGTGTGTGTGTGCGAAGGTTTATTGTCACGCAAACGTTCCTTTCCGCGAAAAATGTGGCGAGTAGTGAGCGCGCACGCATGCCACCCCCGCATAGAAGTTTCCTCTAGCTTCTAGCATAACATAGGAGACCACTTCCCCGAAATCGATCGCCCCCGTAATTTCCGGAAGGTGAGTTCATTCAGGGTTTTTGACGCTGTCACGCCTCGATAGCTGGGGTGAGCAATACCAGCCACTATAGACTCTTTCTCCGATAAGGGATGCGGAGGAATTCGATCGATAAAATAGCTTAACCCGAAGTGATTGGTGTAGTTGGGCTCGTGGAAAGTTCTTTCGACGAAATAGTACGGGGATGACATCTCGCTATGAGAGTTGGGAAGCGTGAATGGACCGATGATAAAGTTTTCCTTGTGAGAGATAACCAGCGAGAGGATAGGACGGGGTCGACCACTGCGGTGATGATTATGCGGACGTGCGACACAGATCGAGTTGCGAACTCTTTCGGCGCGTAAAGCCGATGAGCCCTGGCATCGGCGCGGTACGGACCGCTTCCAATAAAAATACTATGCCTCGCAATACTGACTTTTGACCCTTGATTATTCCAATCGCATGGCGGTGCGCTTCGATTTTCTCGTTAACGTCCCACTTAGCGTTCCTTCCGGTGATAACGAAGTCCCGGTTGCGCCTCCACCTTCTAACATACCTCGACGCTTCTCTTGACGCCCACCGGCCGATCATGACTGCATCCGCTATTTCGGAGGTAGTCCACCGCTCTGTCAGTGGAACATCTAAGATGACTTGCACGCGAGTCAACTACCAAAAGAAACCTCTGACTTGTCCTCTGAAACCAAGGAAGATGATTCCATTGGGATGTCGGTAGTCAAGAAGAGATTAGAGTCTCCCTACATTCTAATATCTTCTCATTATCATATTGACTATTGTTGCGCCTAGAGATAGATCCTCGCGTCTCAAACGCTACCGAAACGACAGCTATTAAAAGCACTTGCAGTCGCCTGCGCTTTGATCTTCCACCTCGATGAACCCTGCGAATGCGAGCCCCGCTGCGTTCGCGCTCCGGGCGGGTCCTTTCAACCCTTTACAAATCACAACGTCGTCGTTGGCGGCGGCGGCGGCGGCGGCGGCGGCCAAGTCATCGTCCGAAAGAACAATAAAAAGTTGGAGCATCCCATGCATCGTGTACCGGTTTCTTCGTTCGCAGGTGATCCAAGCCTGTGCTCTCTCGCATTCCTAATTCTCCGGGGCGGGTCGAACACGAGATAGCCATCTCCGCCGCGTGCTAGGATGTCGTAGTGTAGTTGGTGAGAGGAGAAGAGAGGGTGTCCGGTTGGGGTACGACGGGACGAAATGAAGTCGTCGAGAGGCGACTTTGAGGGAGGACGAAGGGACGATGAGGGAGAAAGGAAGAGAGAGAAAGATAGAGATATATGTTGGAGGTGGAATGGTGGTGGTGGTGGTGGTGGTGGTGGTGGTGGTGCGGTGGTGGCGGCTTGCTGCGAGTGGAGTAGCTTCTCTCTTGGGACGGGAGCAGGCAGGCTACGGGGGATATATACGTGGAGGCGTGATGCCGCGGCAGCGAACAGTCGGCGCGCGGCACTCGAAGCGAGCGGTCCGTGTCTGCCCTTCCTCCTTCGTCGACGGAACGAGGAAGAGAAAGGAAGAGGAGGGTACATCTCGCCAATAAGGCGGGAGCAAAAAAAGGCGAAACCGATACCGCGCGATTTCTACTGGACGCACTGACGGATACAAGGAGATCGTGCGTGTGGAACGCAAGCTGGACCGAAACGAGATCGACTGGCGATACCTACCATGAACATCTCCATGAGATCCAGCTACGGCGACAGCAACCCCTTCTTCTCCCCTTTTCCAGCCGGCTCGTGCTACTCCTGGTCAAAGCTATCGGCTTCGTCATCATCGTTGTCACTACTTTCCTCTGGCAAAAAGAAGAAACATAATCGGAGCTCGCTCGCTCCCAGGAATTCCTCGTGGAGGAGGACTCGTGGCGAGTCAGTGGTCCTCTAACTCCCGTACGAGAAAGACCTGTGCCATTTGACTTTTAGCGCGTGTAGAGCGAGGCGCGTGTCACCAAGGATGCCGCGGGAGTAGAGGGGAACCGGCTTTCCAGTAGCGGGCCTCTCTGACGAAACTCTCAGAAGTGAATCGTGATCGCGCGTGCGAGATCGATCGATCGAGATCTCCGAGTGTACTCGGGAAGAAGGGGGTCTCCTGCGCGCTTCACCAAGCTGACTGAACTTTACTCGACTCTCTGAAGTACCGGAGTGCGTGCGCCAGACACCAAGTTCTCTCGTTCCTTTGAACGACAGAACCCACTTCCATCAGAGACACATTCTCCAGGTTGGAATAAAGAAGGTACAAACTTTCTTTGACAAGCTTGTACTGTACTCTGAGAAGCAGTAGCCAGTGGCAGAAAGAGAAGAGAAGAGGTAGTTCCAAGAGTGGAATCTGAAAGTAAGAGCAAACACAAGTCGGAGGTGCGGTGGTGCGAGTGCGAGGCCGCGCACGCCAAAGGAAGAGTGGCTGGCTGGCGAAAGCGGTGCGGCCAAGAAGTAGAAGAAGACGAAGAAGAAGTATCCGGCCGGATCGGCCAAGAGTTGGCGTCCCTGGCTATGGGCAAGCTCCCAACGCTTCTTCCAGGTGGTACTCGCGACAACGACGAAGAGGAGGTCCCGTGCTCGCCAGGCGTACCCGGTAGCGTGCTCGGCGCCGCGCGCGCTCCCGCCGCGGTCCGTGAAAGCGCGCTCCTCGCGAAAGCTGCCGTTCCCAGGAGCGGCGTCCTTGCCGCGTGCAAGGCACCAGCAGCCTTGAGATTGCCGCGGGCTTCGCGAGAGAAACGCACCAGCCGCGATCGGGGATACCGGCCGATTGGAATCGCTGCCAAGATCGCCGGGATCGGCAAGCCAAGCAGCCCCCCTGAGCGCGCCCAGTGGGAGCGCGCGGAATTCGAGATACCGCCGGAGTCTTCGACCTCCTCCTCCTCCTCCTCCTCCTTCTTCACCTCCTCCTTCCTTTTCGAAGCAACCCAGCCAAACGATACTCCTTCCGATGCAGCATCACGTACACCTGACATCGCCGGCACGTGCCTTCTTCGGGATCCACGCTTGTCCTCCGTTTCGTTCTCCTACCGAGAAGACGATGCCTCCTCTCGCGTCAGCCGGAATCTCCGTAGCGACGGCAGCTGGCGTGCAACGGAAAGTGCAGTGTCAAGACACGAAACTAGTGTCGCGTCTTCCTCCACTTTCGAGGGCAAAGTGCCCGGTGGCTATCGTACGGACGAATTTAGCCAAGTCACACCGGCAAGAAACACTTGGAGAAACTGTGTGTCTTCGAGAAGAAGTGTACGTACGAACTTTCCCCGACGAATTGCTCGCGTCGCTCTACTCTTCGGGATTCTCGCGATGACTCTACTTTGCGCGCCGGTTCCGGGAGTGGCGATGCCCTCGCACGATGTCGCCGAGCAACCGCTCGAACGCGCGCTCCTTGAAGGCTTCGAGAATGACTTCGGGGAATCCTTGCAGGATAGTGAAGCCGCCGGGAGCACACTCAGCGAGAATGAACTCGAGATTATCAGACGGAGTATCGTACAGGGCCTTGGCCTTCGGAGGATACCAGATCCATCGAAGGTAAGCATCAATCATCGATGTACATTTATTATACCAAACTTATAAAATCTACCATTAATTAGTCAATGAAAATCATATATTCTATTTGACAAAATTTCAATCAGAAGAGATACAGTTACAGACTCTATAAGAAATGGGGTCGAAATTCCGGAAGATCAAATAGTTCCCTTGCAATGTTTCTCGAGCCGGAAGTCACGACCGGATACAACCAGCTAGAACCGCATGCCGTGCCTTATCGAGCGCGAAAACGTGCCATGGGCGACCGCGTGAAAAGGATTTCCTTATGCCCGAAGCTCTCTCACCAAGGCCGAACCAAACGTCGAAAGTCGATAGTATACGGTGGCCGATACGAATTGAGAATTCCTTGTGGAAGTGCGTTGACGCGCCGTGAAAAGATCGCGTCAGTTTCATTGGAGCATTGGCAGGATCGCGTGTTGAACAGCTCTGAGACTACCTTTCCTTGGAGGTTTCGATTGGTAGTAGCCGTGGTGGATCGGCTGGTGCAACCCTGCCAAGAGTGGTAGGTACGAACCGGGCCTAGTCCGGATCGAGTAAGAGCATACGCGATACGTGGAAGTAATCGGCTCGTTCGGGCGAACGCGCCTAATAGGCGAGCCCGTCTTCTTGCCTCGACGCCTCGACCTCCGAGCCAGCCAGATACTTTGCCGCCAGTAAAATCTCCTCGCAGCAGCTACTCGCTTTCTCGGACGAAGTCGTATCGCCTCTCAATCAAAATTACCCACCTTACACCGCCACCGTTGCAACTACTGCAACCAGCTTCAACAAGGTGGCAAAAGTAGCCGCATTGAAAGTTAGCGATGCCTGATGCACAGATAGCCAAGTGCCAGGCGCTACTTGTGAAACTGTAGCTCCTCGAATTACACGATCCAAGTTCTCTCGAAAATTTGTTACGCTCGTAATTGGCTCGCGCGGAATTTCACTCGAGACAGACTCTACTCGTAACTCTGCCTTACTGCTTAATAGAAAGTGTTCCCCATTTTATATCGTTATCGAAACGTTCCATTAAACAGGCGACTGACAGTTTTTGATCGATCAGTCGGGCTTCGTTCTAACGGAGCACCTAGTACTCCACTGTCCAAGACTGACTACATACATACATACACAACGGTTGTCGGCTAACATTCGTTTGGCGAACGGTTTCTCGGTATCTTCCGGAAACTCCATCTTGTTACATAGAAGGTTCACTTAACCGAATGAAATATTAGCATAGGTTACTTGGAAGGAAACGTAGCGAAAGGGAGTTGGTGAATTAGTGTTGAAGGGGGCGAAGGTAAACTTACCGTAAGAGGAGAAGGAAAAGTGCGTGAAGAACAACCCTGTGTCCTTTCCCAGGACCTCTTTCCTTTCTCTATGCGAGGTGGTTAGTTGATTCTGTCTGCCTCTTCATTGCATCGTAACATTTCAAGCCCGTTTCGCTTCACCGGCGCGCTATGTCTATAACGTCGCCGTTGTTTCGCCAGGGGCTTGGTGACGCGCGACGATACTTTTGTTCTGCAAATGCATCTCGCGTTGCACACCCAGCACGCCAACGAGAACGAGCACGAGAAGGACAGAGCTGCCGAGGAAGGAAGAGTAAGAGAGCGAGAGGAGTTGCTGGTAAAAGAAGAAAAAAAAAGGGAGGACGCCGTTGTTGGACTGGCGATTGCCGGAGCGGCAGACAGCCGTTCAAGCCAGGAAGGCAACCAGCCGGCTCGATACGAGAGAGGTTCCTCTTCGCTCATTGCAATTGCACTCTGAAAGAAGAGAAACCTCGCCGGCGACACGCGCGGAAAGGGGGGAACGCTTGGGATCTATGTCGACTGATAGACCAACTCGCATAATTTAAGCGTGTCAAGGAATACGCGTTACCCGACGCATGCAGACAGCATTCCACGAGGATGTCACTGCGAAATATGAATCCCATACCGATTTGACCTTTCGATAATACAAATGTCGTAGTGCCAGCTTGGAAAATGAGAAACACAAGGTGTATACAACGGGTCGGTGCATGTGTAGCGTCCTAAAAAGATGTTAAACAAAGTCGAGGAGTAGATGTCTGTTGTCTCGGCATCTACAAATGGATCCTTGTCCCCGATGCGATCTCCCTGTGGCGACTACTTGACACTACAGCATCTCTGTGACAAGAGGAACATGATACAAGTGCGAGCAAGGAGACAGTAGCTATTCGAGAGATAAGAGTACTCGAACATCTCTTGCTCGAGCGGCGAACAGCATAATAAACTAGTGCAGCGCTCTTGCACTTGTCACCCCAGTGGGGCAACAACTCCGATTCCCGGCTAATCTAGTTACCAACGTATCTGCTACTGCACCATACGCTGCCACTTTCCTCCTCGCTACGAGGATTGCTGCGTCGAGATGCCTACGGAACTGGATTTTCTACCGTTAACGGTATTATTAGGACCGGAGGAATCAACATAACCCTCCTACGTAGACACGTCATTCTCGATGATGCTACGACTTCTGGCAGGTGAGACTGCTTCTCCAACTCGAGTCAGAGAGAAATAGAGTGCAAGTGAGAGAGAGAGAGAGAGAGAAAGAAATACTGGCGGCTGACTGCCTCTTGCAAAGCCAAGCGGGACCGAGTGCGTATACGTACACAAGTACGTAGTGTCGGGCGCCCGGGCGACCCGACACTATTCATCGCACTCGAGTGTTTTATTCGTCTCGAACAGCCGCGAAGAACTCACCCTCGTCGAAGAGGCGCACACCTCGTCCCGACGCCTAAAGAAATGGAGGTTGCGGCCTCGAATGAAGAACCGGGACGGTGTAAAAGCCGCATGAAAAGCGCACCCACGCGACACCGAGAGTATAGGAGTATGTGCTGTAGATAGAGGGTAGTGCCAATGCATCGAGCAACCCTGTGTCGACATTATATAATACTTTAATTGTATCATGTGTCAGTTGATACAGGAAGTAAATCACTGTTGATAAATGGATGAATGCAAAGTTGCAAAATTCAAAAGGGAGAATATGTCGATGAGAAAGTGTCACGACGACACGGCTGATTTTTATCTATCGGTGTCACCCTGTATGCTTGGGCACCCTCGAAGGGTGACTCAAGGAGACACGGGAGAGTGGCGATTAATGAGGAAATTAGCGCGGCCCTTGCCTGCAGGGCGGTTGTCGGCAGCCGTGATATTGACGGGCGACCGACATTCCAGATCGAGCGACGATGCAATTGGGGCTTCGCATCGAGATCGAGCTGTTAACGATAATCGCCGGGTTGACCACACGGCTCTCAGAGAGACCTACGGGCATCATCGAGCGTACACTCTGCTACTCTGCTAGATGCGAAGGACGAGGAGAAGTGCTCTTGCGACTTTGATCACTGCCTTGGTTAAGTGGTCGCTCGCTCGGCACTCTGATCGGTCGCCGGCCGAGGCCCGCACTTCTCTACTCGGGCAACAGGTGTTGGCAGAGAAGAGCCAGTCGACAATGACGCCCGCGACATCGCACTCGATTCTCAGAAATGAAGTCGTGTGGGTTGAGATGATAAACACGAAATTCAAAATAGACATTACTAACTTCAATTCCATCCTATCGTAGATGTCACTCTTCTGATAATCCTTTCCAATTATGGCAAGATTTAAATTCAGTGTCAACGGATTAGAAGGTGATACGTGACGACTTTAAAGTAACATTCCGATATGTTAGTTCTATTGGTAAAGGTTTGATTGAAACGTAAGTGGCGGGTTGCCACGGAATCTATAATGAATGGAACACCGTGATTTCTGTCATCGCGTTCAACGGTGCGGGGAACAGCTCCGCATACGGAACAGTAGGCATGTATCTGACTATCTGTTGGAAGGCAGTGAGAGCGGTGGGTTCGCGCAACCTGTTTGACGGCTGGTGTCGCTCGGCATAAAGCCGCTACGTGTAATTGAAACTCCAAAGCGATTCTGCCACCGGCAATCAACGTTCGGCTGATCGGCATTGGGGCGTCGTCGTCGTCGTCGTCGTCGTCATCGTCGTTGTTGTCTTCGTCGTGCAAGAGCACACGTCGAAGGAGTCAAGTCTGGGCACACGAGCAGTACGTGCTGCAGAAGGATATCGGTGGCTGGCAAGGCGAGAGAGCACAACACGACCAAGTCCCGCGGGAAAGGCGAGTCGACGCGAGGAGGTCGAGTTCGAGAGCGGCATCGGATTTGTAATAAGAGACGAGTCGTGGAACGTGGGTGGTCTCCCTTCTTGCCCCACTTTCGCTAACGCCCGCTTCCTTCCTCGCACGAGTACGAGCACGTGCGAGCAGCTTTACTCCTAACACCCGAGTGACCCACCAATCCACGTGCACAAGCGGATACTAGCACGTTTCATCTATTATTCCTGATATTTCTACATATTTCTGAAGAATCATTAACAGCAAGAGTGGACCCAAGATGGATAAAGATCGTGCGATGACCGGTTCTGAGAAACTCGCAGGGGGATCAGCTTCGATTGCTCCGAGCATCGACCGATCTACTACGTGTCTCCTTGGTGTCGGCGTACACACGTAGCGCATCGATCCACAGATAGATAGGCGATGACTGGTCACCTTGATAATTGGCTACTGGTACACCAGTCCTCTTCAACAGCTCGTATCGGGATTGAAACATCTTGCTACAGGACATACAACCAATATACTCCTTCACCGCCCTATTATCCATCGATCGTAAACCTTAAAGTTCACCCTTTACGAGCTATCGTCCTTCGAGATACGACGCTTAAATCTTGAGAAGATAATAGCCGTGTACCATTGATATATTGAATAAGGAAGAAACGTAGCGGAGGTCTGCGTTGAATGAGGGGTTAGTCGATGCAATAGAATAACGATAGAGACTTATGAGGCTATTAGCTGTGAGACGTGCCTTGCCAAGGGGATCGCCATCAGAAAAGAGGTGTGTATTCTTTCCAGCCTATCGGCAAGGCGATGTTGAATTGGAAAGTTGCCGACGATGAATAAGCGCTGACACGGCGGATCTCGAGTTTAGACGTGCTCTCTCATACGTCATGCCATTACGTCTTACCTGGCACTGAAACTGGTCAACCTAAATTCAGGATATTACGGAACTGAGACCTCTGGGAAATACCCAAGCGACCCACCGGCAAAATCAGTGTCTTGGCTAGAAGGAGCGAATGACAGTGTTAAGTTCTCAAGTCCGAGAGCGGACGGATCTGCGTGCCGGATCTTCGAAAGGATGCGCGAAGAAGGATGAGACGCGACGCGAGGACACATGTCGCACCGTAAACAATGACACCGACACCTAATCACGTCGACGCAGTCGTAAGTCATCGATAAAGAATAGCTTCTGGATTACCTCGACTCGACGAGAATCCCCTCGTAATCACGTGGTATGTGTTCGCAACGAACGTCATCTCATCTCGATCCGATATCATGTGCTTTGTGATTGGCGTATCTTGGAACGACCATCTCATCAAGGTATTGAAGGAAAAAATTCTTGCATATGCATTGTAAATGTTGCTATGTGAATTTTAACGTATCAACTTTTGTTATTGGACTTTTTCACTGTTGATATGAGTGTGCGCGGTGATGTTATTGGAGTTACCAAAAATAGCATGGCGATTTCTATATTAGTCATAAAAGGTTCGAGGAAAGGAAAGAAATACCCAGAATATCTTTAGCCCTTAGAACGGCACTCTCGATCGGATGCGTCCGTCACGCGGCTTCCAGTTTTCTTTCTTTCATCGGTGATACCAAACTTAGACGCGGCCTTTACGCAAGGGCCGGCGCCACGTTTATTCTGTTTCGCTGCTTCCTTCCAAACTCCGACAAATTTGGAGTTCGCCTAACGGGGCGCCCGCTCTCGTTACTCCTTTTTAAAAATATTTATGCCCGCGGACCCTTTGAAGCCGAGTAGACATTTGGCGGAACTAATCCGAGCGTCGAGATGGAAGCCAGAGAAACTGAAGAGAAGTATTTCGACATTAATGCTCCAGCAATCTCAATCTGTACTACTACATATAAGCGTCTCAAAAGTGACACATAAATATAATCCCATAATTTCCGAGATCAAGAGTTACAAGATTAACTAACACTATTCACTTAAAATCTATGGAATTCATGCCTTAATACAGTGAGAGGATCGTCGTGTTAGCGTGATTCTCGAAACTTCGAAGATTCTTCTTCTAATGAGCAAAGTTTGTTTGCTTAAAAAAGAGAAAAGCATCCTGGTGTGATGGCGGAGCGTGTACTGTTTGATATTTCCTGCCGAGCGACTGGTTGGACTGGCAAGGGCAAACTAGCGCATAATAAATCGTGCCAGATAAAGAGTGGAATGTTTGCGCACGAGGGATATATTTATGGGATTTATACGGTGATAATTCGATGGCGCTTGGTCGCGCTATCGAGCGTTTGCCACTTGGGCAAGAGTTCCACCGGACTCGCCGGCCGGCCGGCCGGCCGGCCGGCATCCACAGCGCGGCCCTCCGAATTAGCCGTCAATCAATCCTAATGAGATTAACATTATCAAGCCGGAGGCTTGAGCAACGATCGGTCGCGCTTAATCCGACCTGTAGCACGTGTAATCGCCGACGACAATTCGTTGTAACATGGACGCATACAAATCTCAAGAGAACGAGAAACTCGGTCCTAGAAATTCTTGCGGCGCGTCCTTTTTCTCTTGGAATTCCCACGCGGCCTCTAACAGCTTCGGACGGTCCATGCGTGTGCCTCTCCGACGCCTAGGATCCCGATTGTTCTGGGCAAACAGCTCCCCTGTATTTCTCGTCTGACGGATGATTCTTCGCGGGTGTCCGATATCCGTGAAGGTGGCGTGAGACAGCGCGCGACACGCGCATTGCTCAAGAAATTACCGGTCCATCAAAGCACACAGGATCGCATCGCCGTCACACAACCTGATTCACAATGGCGCGCGAGTCGAATCGGCGCTAACGAGATTTACGATCGGCTTCGATTTTGAGAGAAAGTCGCGCCTCAACGTCCAAGCTCGCCGCCACTTTAGACCTTTTATTGCGCGCTGGAATGCCAAGCGAGTGGCTGCGTTAATCTCACCGAGCGGACCATCCTCTTTAATATCCTATGTTTGTCCTATCTGTGGGAAAAGATCGTCCCTCATAGACAACTGTGAACTCCTCTTTCTCTCGGCGATTGCCACGGGATGGATGGTGCTCGTCGCGCCGCTCCAGTCCGCCAGACGTACCTCTGCGACACACAGGGAGAAAGAGCCGAGCCAGATATCAAAGGCTTCCTACAACCCGGAAGTAATCGGACCGACGCGTTCCATATAGAATCAGCATAAAAACTATACTTTATCAATTTCTTATAATCCACTCGACTTCTAAATACCGTCGATAATTATTTCGACGGATTCATCATTCGACCAGTGAATTATTACATCGTCATTCACGATAGCTACCGGCGACTTAACGACAAAGGTTCGAGACTGGCAAAAAACAACGATGCTCTCCCCTAATTTGATCTAAAGGCCGACCTAATTTGTCACTCTCGCGCTCTCAGCGTGGACGATTAGCGAAATGTCAGGCGGGGAAAGCGAATTTCCTGAGTAATGTGGGTCAAAGATTGTCCGAGTTCCGGGCGCAAATGACATTAGGCTTATTAAGTTCCGTGGCGGCAAAGTGGGGGCTTAAGAATGCGAGTTCGTTGTTGAATCGACTTGCGAAAGAGTTTTCCCTTGGATCAACGTGGGAGGCCTGGCCGCCCGTGCGTTTGCGTACACGCATTTCGCCGGTACATTGTTGCGCGATGCATTCACCAAGGACATCCACATCCCTCTTAAGTATGTTGTAGATACTGGTGGACGACGTGAGTAGTCGGTCGGTACACGTCTCTCCTCGCACTCACTCCCGCCGAGGAGGACACAAATAGAATGGAGATTTACCCGAAAGATTTACGTGAGCACGCGCGCCTTCGGGGAACGCGCGCACCCGCTGGCATTCGCATCAGTGGTAAAGGTAATTCGTGATATAACGGGCTCCCACTGATCGCTTACGCACACTTTAATTAAACGGCACTTATATATACCTGTCGCTTAATTCCACTGAAGAGCGACCAACTTCCCAATCGGTTGAATTCGTGAGAATCTACGCGCTTATTCTATTAGGCTATTGAAACCGGTATCGAGAACATTATCATTATTCGAGGAATCATTGGGAGTTCGATGAGAGTTCATTTCCCGTCTCGACTTCGCCGAAATACCAGCACTCTTGCTCTTCACTCTCTCACTCTCTGTTTCTCTCTATCAACGATTGCTACTGATCCGGTGGGGAAGAAGGGCGGCCACTGTGTATATGGAGCAACGTTCAACATCGCCACTTTCGCGAACCAGAGCAGTGCTCGCCACAAATTTATTTTTGCGCCGCCGCTTACGAGCACACGCCGCTTTCCCGACCCGGAAACCCTCCGGATTAGAACAACATTCAGCTTCCTCCGTTCGCGAAAGCTCGAAAAATTATCTCCCACTTACTTCATACAACCTTCGAGTCTACGGACTTGATATATCAAGCCCCTTCAATTCAAGTTAAAACTTCGGTCAATTGATTAATGCCAAGGAGGCTTTATAAATTATTAGAGTACAAAAAAAAATGGTAACAAGTGCAAATCGGCGAGTTTCATATGATTCGTATCAGTGGACCATGATAGGCGGTACTCCGATTGACTCGAAGGCCCCAGAGATGATGGTTAGGCACCCAGTTAACGGAGATTGAGTGACCTTAACGAGAAGAGGAGTCAAGCGGTCATTGAGAAGTCAACTATTAAGACGACCCTTGCAACGATTTACCGGCTGCTCTACTATTAAAGCAAATCGGCACGATAATCGATTTGCACGGGACGCCGCGCGATTGACCGCATGAACCCCGCCGTGAAAGCGATCATCATCGATGTATCTCACCGCAACTCCCATTTTTCTCTCTCTCTCTCTCTTTTTTTTTCCTCACGATGATTCGAGAGTTTGTCTGGTCACCGGCGGCGTGTCTGCGAGAGCGGTGGCTGACCGGGCGGGCGTTCGTTCGCTCGTCGAGCCGGAACTGGGCCGGTCGAGTTAACTGACTTTAAAGACGACAAATTAAGCGGGTCGGTGAGGGGCCGTGGAGGCGTTCGCGAATGACTCATGTCTCTAGTGCGTCATTGTCCTCTGGGCTACTTGTTTCGGCTATACTCCTTCCGGCGAACACCCGACTATTAACATAATCATGATCTTTCGAGAATGACCGCCGGCCAATCTAGATTAACCGGTGAAACTCGAGGAACAGACCGCAAGGATTTCGCGAAGAAATTCCACTCGCGGGAACCAAGGGCTTTATAGTTCCCGCTCACTGCTTTCCTAGTTTTTATCCCGTCACTGAATTATTACTTCGTTACTAATGACTGGGCGGCTTGCTGAACAGTTTTCTCCCGCCTCCTCGCTCCGCTTTTTAGCCGCTTTCAATCCAGCTCTCAGTGAAAAATGTCTGCCAGCCTGACGCCGCGCCGTGTCTAGAGTATCGTACCATTCCAAGAGAAGCCTTGTAACATCGAGAGAGTCTTGAAAATAAATAGTTGTAGAAGTGCTGCTGTGTAAAGTGAGCTTGAAAGAAGAGAGAAATAAGACGTGGTGGTGCAGTTTTACGAAAGCCTTCTTTTCTTGTCAGTTCTTTCTCTCGCTTGATCTGACTTGATGCAGAAGCAGGAGAGCACCTCGTAGTTTAATCGCGGTGGGCCGCACAGGCGATCCCGGTTAATTTTACGAATCCTACCACCACCATCACCATCAGCAGTCCGCCCAACGTCTGGAGTTTCTCATGGAGCAGAGCATGGAAAGGCCCGGAAAAAAGTAGCTGGTCTCCCTCTCGCACCGCTTCTAAGCCGAAGAAGCTCTCTGTAGCTGGCGGTGGTTGGCGGCCGTCGAGAAAGGGAGGCTTGAAAATTGCAATGACGCTCGAGAGGAAAGTAGCGCGCGCGCGCGCGCGGCCGTGCGCGATGGGAAAGGCAGAAGGTAGGAAAAAAGCCGGCGGAAGAATGAAAAGAACGGGGCGAGAGAACTCTACCCGGCTGAACTCTGACTAGGCAGGGAGAAAGAGCTGTACGAGAGTGAAAGAGAGAAAAGGGTGGTAGTGGCGCGGACGGTGCCGCGCGCTGCCGGAAGGAAGGCGGCCGGGAACACGAGGAAGAGGCAAAATAAAAAGAGGCAACGAGTCATTACGTTAACTAGAGCGCGCGCGCGCGCGAGCGCGAGAGTGTACAGTCGTGGTGGTAGCCGCTCGAATCACCGGCGACGTCGTGACCCCAGAAAATTAGATAATTTCGATGTCACCCTCGCGCAGCAATTATCGCGCGCGCGGCCTTCCTACTCGCTTCTCGTACGTACGTCGGGAATCAATTAAGCGGGCCTGAAAGTTCAGGCCCTCACCCGTCCAGGCTACTACTCATCACTGATTTTACACTCGCTCTTCACACCATTTCCTACTGGTGAGCCAGCGATACGGAAATCAGAGAGATATGTACGCCTTCTCCTATCTACATCACTCTAACTTTGTCTACCACTGTATCTCTTCTGACACTTACTTCACATTCTTGATGATTGATCAATCATCAGTACATATTCGTGTTTGCATACACCTTGTGGAATGATTAAAGTGGCAAATTGTGAAAGTTGTCGTAGCAGAGTTTCTTCGAGTTCATTTGGATTCGGGCGATTTTTAATCAATTATAAGAGTAGTCGGTGACATGTGTTAGTATTTGCATAAAGCAAGCCGGTCAACAATGTGACGAGAGACACGGCCTTATGCTAATGAAGGGAACACCAAATCCAAACCCATTCACGTCAATCAGCCAGCACTAAAGTATGGTCATCCTCTGGACCATATGAATAGGCTGCAATGAACGACACACACTTTCTCAATCCTTGTGCATTACTACCTTTCAGCCTCGTAATCGTCAAATTTATGATCGTACGTTTGATTTAACTGTAGAGTTATAAAAAACAGAAAAAAAAACATCAGGAATTCTTTCTGTTCTGTTATAGGCGAACGTGAGTCAGGCGGAGTACGAGAGGGCACACAGAGAGTACCTGAGCAGAGTGCAGCAGTCGCAGAGCCAGGAGGAGGAACACGGGGCCCGGGAACGCAGGAGCCTGCATGTCTTTCACGCCACAGGTAACGCAGGATTTATCAAGATCGACCTAAGCGACTGCAACCCTCTTTTGTGCCGCCCTGGTGTCAAATGTCGCGTCGCGAAAATTAAGGCTCTCGACAACCCTCCGTCGCTCGACTCGACGCCCTCGAAAGCCACCAACCTCCTCCTCCTTCCTCCTTCCTACTTTTTCACGCTCCCCGTATGCCGTCAATGAGGACCTTACAAATGTCCCAGGTAAAACCGTGCGCCACTCAACTTCCGACTAATAATACTTCCTTCCTCCCTCTCGAGTACGCGATAGCCATGTGCAACTGATTCCCCAACGTTTTCGAGCCATTCCAACCACCATCTTTTCACACCCTTCATCATCTATGTTGAATGTTGAGAAATAAAACAAAAATTCCAAGGGAACTCGCACTGTCTTATCCAAAGAATCGTACGATAGATTATGTTCTACTATGCTAGCAAGTGTATTGTAATGTCATTGGGCTTCGTACGCGGAAGACTTTCAAAGATATAGAATACTCGAGTTACAGAAGAGCCGTGTAGAGCCAGAGGCATTATCTTGCATTGCTCTCTTTCGATCGTAGCATTCCTGAGTGTTCCTTGCGGTGGGTCTTACAATGGTAGGCTTTGAAACGAACTAGATTATACCCTCGGAACGGAGTCCGCCACCTTTCGACGGTAGTATGTATCTACTTACGTATAGCGATATGCCCAGCCCGGAAGGCGAAACGTAGATGAAGGAAAGCTGGCACTCAAACGGTGCTGGATTCGCCTATTGTTGGCTGTTCCCGCCCTTAACGTTTCTACCAGGAAGACTCTTTCTCACTCTGGAGAAAGGTGCGTCGTTAGGGGCACAATGCAGAGCGGCGCGCAACCAAGGATAAGATTACTGCGTCGCGATACGTGTGTGTACCGGAATCGCAAGGAAAGGGCAAACCCCGGCTAGAATTGAGACGGCGGCCTGTGCCATCGAGTGGACTCGATTCTTCCCTGAAACCTGTCTGAAGTGGTACTTCGTCTGGTGCCCCAGCTAGACGAAAGCCGACTCACCACGCTCATTCGCGCTCCTCGCACTCATGCGTCTCCTTCGTGATGGCTCGTTCTGCGAGCTTCTTCTGCGAAGCCCAGCCGGCGAGCGAACGAACGAACGCACGCGCGCGCGTGTACATCTCTTATTATGAAATAGAAATTCCGAGCGCCATTGGAATGCCGGGCGACGAGTTCCTCAATGCAATAAGAGCTAATCGCCATGAAGAAGTCTGCCTTGCCTTATCCGTAATGGGTGTTTCGCGCGCTACTGCTCATCGATACCGGGGCACTAACACACGCATACTTCTCTACCTACGCAACACTGACCAACCAACCGAAGACAACAACATGATAAGGGGAGCACACTCTCTGTGGAACGTGAGAGAATGAGAGAACGGGCAACAACCAGTCGCTTTCGTTCGGAAAGCGCAGTAATCTGAGATGCGCGTCTTCATGAAGTTCCCACCGATTTATTAAGTTGTTGATTCTACTATTTCTAACACTCTCCGAGTGGACGCGGCCCTCTCTCAGCCTCCGTGGGAGTAGGTAAAGAGGCGTGAAAACAGGAGAGCGGTGTTTACCGAGCAAGGCCTGTATTTACACCTAAGGGCAACGCCGAAACGCGATCCTGTCAGGTTACACACACGCTGCAGGCTTGAATCGAGCAGAGAGAGAGAGAGAGAGAGAGAGAGAGAGAGAGAGTGAGAGAGAGAAGAAGAATACGGAACGATGTAGTATTTCATAACGGGGAAGAACTCGTCTCGCGATATACCCCGCGCTAGGAGGTCTCACGCTCGTGTAACACATCTGACTAATAGAGAAGTGAGCGAGCGAGTACCGAGAGAGAGAGAAGGGAGAACGCGTCGTTTATATCGCATTATTACCCGTGAAATCGTGAACGCGCGGATGCCTTTGGTATGATCAGCATGAGCGCGCTTCCCGGAAAAGGGGACTCGAAATATCGCTGTGGATACCTTGCGCGTATGTGCTGATAGAACGCAGCGTTATTTTTGGCAGGCCGCAACTATAATTGGCTGGTGCGCGCACAGAATAAACCAGCTATTTAGGATATCGAGTGATTCGACGTGGCATTCTCGCTCGGTGACGGGCGTACACTTGCAAGCACTGGCTTCGCCCCCAATACGATGGCCACCCAAATGCCAGGAATACCACGGTACATTCATCGCAAGTTATTATGCTACTGGTGGGGAGTTTTTGTATTTAACATTTCAGTTCGATATATTTTAGTATGATATAAGAGCTAAGATCTTCCTGATTAGCTGATTTGGTCAGATTTAGACGAGTTTGTCCACTTTTTTCAGTCTTCCGTACTATTTGAGAGACTGCAATTTAGTGGAGAATATCCTCTTGCATCAAGGAAGAAGTGATATAAATTCCAGAGTCCTAGCTCAAAATTCATTTTTTCGCAAATTTTTGTGGGTATACCCCTTCAAAAATTTTCGATTTTTCGAAGGTTCTGGGACTTTGGCGAATGCTTGATAAATTGATTGTTTAAGTATAAAAACGGATAGAAAACATGAAACCAGTGGCAGAAATGCCGGAATTGTACCGAAAACACATGGAAAACCGAGCCTGAATAATTCATTTTCGTGGTTTTTCCCATGTTTTTCATACTTCCCGACATTTTCCGGGGCTGAAATTTGGTGGGGAATGTTTTCTTGCATCAAGAAAGAAGTGATATAAATTCCAGAGCCCTAGCTCAAAATTCATTTTTTCGCAAATTTTTGTGGGTATACCCCTTGACGAATTTTTGGGCCAAAAAATGAACTTTGGCCTGGGGTTCTGGAATTTATATCACTGTTTCCTAGCTAAATACTGAATCACTTCCTGAAATACCAGACCCTGAAACGGTGGGGAAGGGTGGTTCAAAAATTTTCGATTTTTCGAAGGTTCTCAGACTTTGGCAAACGGTACATAAATCGATTCTTTGAGTATCAAAACGGATAGAGAACAAAGAATGAGTAGCAAAAATGCCGAGATTGTATCGAAAACACTTGAAAAGTTCCTCCTAATTAATTGATCTCTGATTTTGCAAGAACTGGTTAGTCGACAAGCGCGTATGAGATAGCTCTGATCAATCTGGATAGTATGAATGAACCAACGAATATCAAGCAAGGTAGAAAAGTACGAGTGAGAGAGAGATAGATAGGATGAAGGATGGACTGGCACGAGCAACAGGACAGGTCCGAGCACGTGCTCTCCTTGATTGTATTCCCGTTCCTATTCTCAGGATCGAGCCCGCCGGGGGAAAATAAACGGGGCCGGATAATCGTACGCCTACCGTTGTAAGCCTGGAATGCACCAGACCGGCCTGGTGAATTATTCGAGAAACACTGGCGATCGCAAGATATACGAGCATACGTCCAGGCACGGATTTTTCTACGATTTCGTATGCGCGGCCAGAAATAGCGGGTTTGGCTAAAAAAATGGAGGCGCGCGACACGAATTTAGACGAATGCTGTTTTGGGACGCTAATACCCGTGGGAGACAACTGGTCGAACTGGCCAAGGACTAATAGCCCTTGGTTAGGATATTTTAGGAATTTCTTAGGTAAAACACGTGCTTCGTATTAAGACGGATCAAACGTGAGCTCGCGAGAAGCTGCTGACTGATCGTTAGGTAGTTTCACGGATTGTGCGTGCAACGAATGCTAATGAAACCGGAGCTTAGAAAAGTCGGGGGGATCCCGCGTGTCTCGTGTTACGACTAAATGCTTCTCACATTCGCTTCGATCGTTTTTCCAAGGAGGCCGAGGTGTTTTCGGTGGTTTATGATGACACATAGAGGTGCCGATCGTCAGCGACGCGAGACACGGCGATGCGACGCGACGGGACGCGCCTGCTCTCACTCTGTTGAGAAAGTTGGTACGGCGCAACGAGCGTAAATAAGAGATAAATGTAGCGGGTTGTGTTCGGACATGAAACCTTGTCGATTGGCAGCGCGAGTGAGGCGTCAAGGGAAGCCACTCGCAATGGAACTATCGAACTTCACGGATGGAATGTCGATAAATTCCATTAGAAAAGATTCAACGGGCGCCTCGTCGGCGGGCCGTCAACCACGAGGAATTCGGGGAAGCCTGCAGCAAACTCTCTTCACGGGGCGGTCGTTACCGATATCTCTGGCGAGTCTTCGCTCCCTTATCTCTGCCAGTTTCGTCGTATTTTCGGTTTTCCGACAGATTTATTTCGCCCTGAGCGTAACACGAGCTACGTTGCGACTCCGCACCGCGTTAGCTGCTGTAATCCATTGGTGTCACCTTACGGAACATTCGACTTCGACTCGTTAGTTTACCACGCTGGCTGACCTTCCCCGGAGCTCCTCGGCAAGAGGCAGGCTCCTTCACGATAGGAGAAAGCGCGCATATGGTGAATTACGAAAGTACGAAGCTTCTTGAAGATGTCACTCTCCTCGACATTGATGTCCTTTCGACAATCAGGCCGATACTCGAACCTTTGCCTGCCATTCAATCTCGGGGAGAACAAGTATGCGCGCATCGGGCCTTAAATAAGCGCTTACGTCCAAGACGAGCCGTGCCGAGCGTTTCTAAGAAACGCTGAAGATATCGCGCTTCACTTCCGTGCCTATGACTTAAAAGAGTTTAGCTCCGCGGAGTTTTTAGGTGCGAAAAGTCGCGGCTTCTCGCTCATGCCTGTAGCAAAAACCTTTCTTTCGTTCCCAAAACTACGTCATCGGCGGAACAATGACTGGTAACAGGACGTTGCCAATGCGAAGAGTAAAAGCGTATCTCGGCAATTATGAGCGCGCCGTGCTAAATGGAGACGTTTGCCTCCCATAGCTATGAAAATGCGCCTGCCACCACCACAACTCCACCCATCCCATCCCATCCCCACCGCAATCCTCTGGTATGGTGTACTAATTGCCTTTACTAATACCCTTGTTTGTGCTTCTAACAAAGTATGCTAAAGAATGTGAGAGAATGAGAAATGTTTCATAGGCAAGCGGTCGTAACAGCCGTGAAACCGTAACTTCGAAAATTATGCCGAGGACAATAGTTGCGATAGACCTTGTCCGTTGTAACGGTTTGTAACTAAAGGAACTAATTGTTAACTCTCCTGCTACCGAGCGGCCGAATACCAATTGCCCGAGAGTAATTCAAGGCTATTCCATTTTCATTTACGTAATACCTTCGTGTTTCCTATTGCAGAACATCCTGGAAATGGGTCGCACGGTGTCGCCGAGCGAAGGTGGGGACAATATTACCGTCACTCCTTGTTCTTCCCCGTGGAAATCCCCGGCGAGGATGTGTCGGTGGATCACGCCTCATTAAGGCTCCTTCTCGACGGTCATCCTGACGAGCATATGGACCTGGATGCTCTGATATACCTAAGAATGCCTACCACAAGAGAGCTTATAGTTAAGAAAAGGATCGAGCTACACAAGCCTCGACATTCCAAGTGGCTCGAATTCGACTCGACCGATGCAGTCTCTGCATGGTTGCAAACCAGCAACGAACATCTCAGACTCGAACTAGAGTTTCATAGGAATGGCGAGCCAGTGCCGCGTAGCTTCTCCACGCCAGTACTGAACGTGTTCGCGAGTTCGGAAGCCAGCGGAAGAAGGAAACGTTCCTCGCCCGAGGAACTGATGTCACTGCACAAAGGCCGACGAACCAAATGCAAGGGAGAGAGCAAGAAATGCTGCCGACACGAGCTAACTGTAATGTTCAAGGACCTCAAGGGCTTTGAGTTCATTGTTTATCCTAAAACATTCGACGCCGGCTACTGCAAAGGTCGATGTCCGCCTAGGTACAACCCAGCTCATCATCACGCTCTCCTACAGAGCCTACTGTGGAAGGAGGATAGGAAGAAGGTGCCCAAGCCGTGCTGCGCACCGAGCAAGCTCGATCAACTTATGATCGTTTACTTCGACGAGAAGGACGCGACGGAACTGAAAGTCTCTTACTGGAAGAATATACAAGTGCTCGAGTGCGCTTGCTCTTAAGGGGCCACGTTACGGAGATTGAGAGATGAACGAAGACTAGAAGCTCCACGAAAAGCCTCAAGTTGGAAAGTGTGAAGGGAGAGGAACAGTCTCTACCATCGTCGAGGACTCACCAAAGAATTGTCCGAATAGCGGTTCAGTGATGCCATAAATCCATCCTACCTGTGAAGCAGGTCAAGGGTATACTCGCTATCCGGATTGACGCTCCATACAAACATGGAGTTGTTAGAGTATACCTGCCTGGACTATGCACGACGCTCTCGTTGTTTGGATTTTTTTTTCTCAATGCCAGCTGATACGAAAGCGTCACTGAACTCAGGCCCCTACCTGTGGGCCTCGCATTGACTGTGATACTAAAATATCTACTTCTTGTTATTCCTTGTAATAGTCGCATTTTGTATCATTTAATGTTTTTATTACTTTGCGCACTCGGTTCGACAAAGGATGCTGGTGCGATTAACCGTTAGCAGCTCTGTCGGACAACAGAGTGACTCCGTGCGATTTTCTTAATTAGGACAATCACAATCCGTATATCGAGACGCAGCAGTTATCGCGTCCATAGCACGTATATACTCTAATTTATTTAAGACCGTCGAAAAATAGATGATGCTGCCTTTATGCAGAGTACGCGTCAGGTACCGATCCTTTTGTATAATGCGATATTTTCGCTTCGTAGACACGCCTTTTTATCAAGGTTTCGTTAGTTCCTAATAGCGTTTATAACATTTCCGTCTTCAGTCCTCTGTCTCTCTTTAATGTCTTTATTCTGTTTTATGATCGGTTTAACGTCACGATATTTTGTATTGCCAGTAATTGAATGGTGATGCTGCAGACAAGCGAAGAAGCACGAGAGAGCGAAAGTTGTGCGCGCATATCGCGCTATGTATGAAATATAACATCTGCGACAAAAATCATTATCGCATTCTGTGGAAATTCTTAATGTTTGCTGCTAGTACGATGGTACTATCGGTAACGTTAATGTCCAGCATGCACAAAAAGCATTGTAACTCCACGTTACTTGTATCTTCTAATCAATCATGAGTAATGTAATAATGAAATAAAATTTATTCGCTATTTATAGCAAAGCCACAAATATATGCCTGATCGGTTTCCAAAAATGGTCTCCTTTATCTTTTATTTTCACACCTTTCTCTTCTGCCTTCTTTTTCACATAGTCATTAAATTGCACTCACGTGCAAGACTTCTATGTATTGCACAACGCAATGGGCCTATTACTACTACTATGGTAAGGGTTACAATCTTACGAATACAGCAAAACCTCAAATACCACAGTTCGGGGTTATCGTCGCGCGACAGTAATAAACTTTCGTTGGGCGTGACGTTGCTCACCCCGTTCGAGTTCGAAGGTCACATTACGTTATGCAATCAAAGACAATTCATTCCTCCTTCTTCATAGCTTCGAATGAATTCAATAGTTGTAATTCATGAGAGATATTATAACACAACAGCAATAGGGCTAGAATTTATGTACAATATTCTTGCAGCTGGAATATTGCTTTAACTTTCAGGGTATGTCTTATTATAGAAGATGAATTCGCTCCCTTTTGTATGATTAATTCGATAGAGAATATCGAACTGAAGCAACTGAATGTCTGTTCGCACAAATTGCGACATATAAAAATAGGGGGAATTTGGAAGGTAATAAATAATATTTTTATCTTCTGTCTGTCTTGCCAACACCTCTCTTGCCCGTGAATAAGTGTTTGGGCATTTTGTTCCCGATAAATCGATCGGCCTCTCCTTTGAGGCCCTTCTTGGCTACCTTCTTTTTCAGAGCTTTGTGCGCTATGTTCTTCAATTTCGTCTTCATTTGATAATCTTTCACGCCCATTTCATCACGTCCTGGTCTGGACACGCTTCTGGCTCTCGACTGCGACACGGATTCCAGGCGCATGCGCTTTCTGGCAGGCTGCGACAGAGATCTTGACCGGCCTCTCGTTTTCGTGAAGTGTGCCTAAAATAAGATATCGTGCAATCCTAGCTGTAAAGCCATACGACGTTCTGGAAAATTCATCTTAATTGAGGACAACTTACATTTTCAGTATCCTCCATATCGAGACCCAAATCTTCCATTTGTTCTTTCAATTTCGAAACAGATCTGTCTCTAACACGAGCGGTAGCTGTACGCGGCATTACTGGTTTCGTAGACTGTTTCTGTATGCGTGCTTCATCTTTCATGATTGCCTTCTTTTCACGAATTTGCTTCGCTAACTGCCCAATTTCACGCATAGTCTCTGACAACTCCGGCATCTTATAATCATACATGCCAGCTTCTTCCCTGAGCTGTTCCTCTCTCTCCAATGCATTGAGTTTCTGTAAAGAGCAATTATTGTTTGAAGTATTTTAAACATTATCAAAGTAATTCACTAAAGGTCTCAGCTTATTTTTGCCAAACAACAAAAGTTACTTACATCAAATATTTCTGGGTCAATGTAATCAGCGATATTACGGCCTTCCCACATTTCCGGTATAATGTCGAACTTCTGTTCTCCTTCGATGTCGTAATTCTTTTTCAGATCAAGCACATAATCATCACCCATTTCCTCCTCAATATCCTTTTCCAACTTTCGCTTCCTGTCCATCTTGGCAGCAGCTTCCTGCTTCTTTTTCAGAACACTTTCCGGTATACAAGGTGCTCGAACTTTACTATCTCGTGGTACTGGTTGAGCGACGTGCAAGCGATTAAGAAGACCTTCCACCTATGGTATTCATATTTTATGACAATTGTTATCAGCTTCGACGAATAAATAAATACTATATAAGAAACTATACCTTTCTCGTTCTCATTTTTTGATCTACACGGAACGCTAACAAACGTTCGCATGCTTGAAGTTTAACATCCATTACACCAAAGTCTGTCATAGTACTCATTTCTAGCAAAGGTATATTATCGTCCTCTATGGATTTTAATAATGCTCGTTTCTCCGACGGTAATTCATCTAATCGCAATACGTCCACTTTATTCACGACTACCGTTAAAGGCTTATTAGCGAAGAGTGGCTTAATGGATTCAAATAATTTCACCTAGGAATAAAATTTTACTTCATAGAATGCACAAAATGTTTATGAAAATAGCAATAAAATCTATTCTAACTTACCTGCTCTTCTAAAGTATGACCACATTGCTCGGATACATCACAGAAGTAAAGCACAGCAGCTCTTAAATGAGCAAGTGCTGTTACTGCCTGCATTTCAATTACATTTCTCTCCTCCAGAGGATGATCTAAGATACCTGGTGTATCAACTACCTGCCATCTTAAATACTTATAATCAGTGTGTCCAACATATAATGACTTTGTTGTAAATGCATATGGCTGCACTTCAACATCAGCTCTAGTAATCTAAATGGAAATAAGACATTTTATTTTATCTGATAGAAGCTGCAAAAGTGCTGGAATACAACACTTACTTTATTAATGAAACTACTCTTGCCAACATTTGGAAAACCACAAATAATAATAGTTCTTGTATATGGATCAATGCTAGGCAATCTAGCTAAATGTTGTCTGACTTGCTCCAAATAAGACAAATTAGCTGCTTGCCTTTTCATAATTGTTGCCATTCTACCTAGTGCAGCTTTTTTCAGTTGTTTACAACGATATAACGAATCGCCATACTTCAAAAGTCTAACATAGTCTTTCGCTACGCTGTAATCATGAAGGAATTCTTTCTATAAATGCAATTGAAGACTTGCGGCAAATCATAATTATAGTGAACAGTTAACACAACATCATTTGCCACATACTTGTCAATTAAATGCCGTGCTGTGTTTATCTGTCCCAGAGCCAATTTATAATGGTCCTTATCATACAGAACATTCATCAAGTCTGCATAGAATGGATGAACGTCATCGAGCTTAGGAAACTCTTGAATTATCTGTGAGAGCCTATCATGGAAATTCTGCTGCGTGAACTTGACTTTGCGCGTATAAAACGATCGTATCCTCGTGATTTTGTAGTTCTTGTGAATAACTGTCGGAGTTTTTCGTTGTGTTTTCGACAAGATAATGTCGATGAAATCCTGTATGCGAAGTGGAATGAAACATTTTTAATAACACTAGTCAATAAGGATGGCTTATTCAAGTGTCACACTGGGATTAGCTTGAATTTCAAGAAAACCATATGAATTCTATGTCACTAACCTTGGCGGTCGGTACGACCGCAATTTTCTTGAAATTGTACATGCTCATCTTGAAGTTGTTAGATGAAACTTTTGCTGTAGAAAAATGTCACGTTGGCGGATGACCAAACGCGCCTGGTGTACACACAATTACTGTAATATAAACATACAGCTTTGGAGCACGTTTAGATCAAAAGCACATGTTCGCGTACGCAGTAACGCAGACAACGTCAGTAATATAGACGCGGTATATAGTAATACATAGAGTAATTACTCGAGCACTGATTTGCATCGCCATCTGTTAATTTGAGTCGCACGCTACCTTGCGGCAACATACGCGACTCACGTTTGGAATTCTGAATCGAATATGATGAAACAGTAACGTTTTCATTCGACGTCAATTAATGTTGAAATAATGAAAGAACTAAACTGTCTCCCAATTATTAAGTTTGTAGAAGTCTCCTAAACAGAACAATCTCATCATTCAGAAGATGCAGGAACAACGACGAAGGCAAATCGTGTATATGCTTAGGGAGCGTTTATGATGCGACGATTTCGACAAATTTATGCAATTTTCTTGTCACGTAATAGGCTATGAGAAGCGGCCAGGGATCGTGTAAATGATGATATAAACGAAAGATATCTGTAAAGAAGAAATATTTTCGGTTTTTGAGATCTGTTGTTGAGGAGAAGAATCGGCAGAGGAAGAATTATTAGAATTCTGAGAGGAACTAGGATTGGTACGATTCGCCCCGCCATCTTGAGTTCTCGTGGATAAGGGTTCATGGAAAGGAGGGAACTGTCAGTGGATGCGTATTAATATTTGTGTTGCGCGTATATCTTTCCCTGCTCAAAGATAGAACTTTCCAATATGAACGGAAAAGCCGATGGAGTTCACGCGATGTTTGATTGAGAAGCTAACGTCCGTCGTGTCGCACGATAACAAGGCTTCTAATGAATTGGCTTCTGCAAGGTGCAGGCCGCACGTAGTCGTCTCGGTCCCCCGAGACTTCTGAGACTTGATATTCCTTAATACTGCTGTCCTATAGGCATTCTACCGAACATTCTCATCCCTTTCGTACGTGTTGAATAACAGTCCGAATTCACTGTGCGCGAGTGCTAAGACCACTCTACCCGCAACTGTGACAATTCCAAATACAGAGCAAGAAAGGTCGTTTGTCTCCGAAGCTGCCAAACAGGTATATGCCCGCCCTATCGCGCACATCCTCTCAACAAGTCGAACCTCTTACTTTTGTCTTCGCAGGCGCGATTTTTATTTGTTACGTTCAAACCCCGAGCCTTCCCTTGCTATTCTACTTTAAACGCATTATCGTGCGGTGGCCGTTAAACACTAAGGTGGTTTATCGCATAGCTTGAAACATTACGTCTTATCGAATGCCTTCTTGTTTCGTGTCCAGCCAAGGATTTCATCTCCTATAGAGAACTATTAGAATATTAAGCTAGCTCTGTGTACAACAATCATATTTAGCAATAATGCGTTCAATGTATTGATACACGATCGTAGAAGAAGAGACACACTTTCGCACGTAAACTATAAATGTTACGACACTTTCTCGCACGTAAACGGCGCGTGTTTTCTATACCGTAATATACACTATGTTGATGAACATTTGGAAAATTGTCGTTTTCCCAGAAGATTTCAAGAGTCTGTCATTATTCAACATACCATTTTGTATGCGCAATAAAATGCTAATTAAATGGTCACTTGTTTTTCTTCTCCTATATTTATGACTGACCGTACCTTTCCATTGCAAATGATGAATCCTACAGTAACAATCATTTAATGCACTACTGTAACCATGTTTTCCTAATATACAAAGAACTAACTGTTCTGAAATGAATTGTTCGTTATGCAGAGCATAAACTCAGGAAACAGATGTTATCGCAAAAGGCACAATGCATCAATCCACTGATATAATATAATGCTGATAGCTTTAGAAACATGAGATTCTCAGCCATGCAAGACAGTGGATGTGAGGTAGGATTACCTCAGGACCAATTCTGTGACAATATGGATGAACTCATGATGGCTACAGCGGAAAATGTAGAATCAAAAAGTAATACCATGGAACAAGGTCCCATGACATCCAATCTTCCTTTATTATTTGCTAATGGGTATCCTACATCATTGGAAAAAATTACACTGGTACATATTCAAGATCTTTTCTGTATTGCTTGAATTCTATGGAGTTGGAGGCTATTTAAAAAATCAATTACAGACTCAATTGGAAAGATTCATTACTTTCATGGTAAAATGCTCATTGGGTCATGACACAGTAAAGGAAATAACTCAACCACAGTGGTGGCCAAAAGAAGTCAAATTTTCAAATCCACTCACTAGGCCAAAAAAAGTTACAGAGGTAAATTAAGCGACTGCTTGGATAAAATATTACAATCACAAATAATTGATGATTATTTCAGACTTGGATGGCCAATTTGAAGAAATTAGTATTTAGATGTTACACATACCACAGGAGCGAATATTTATTACGCTTCTGTTCTTGTCTGGCTCGATACCCCCATGAAGAATTAGAATATGTTGATCATTGGGATTCAACTACTAGTTTATACCATAAAAGTACAGGGAAGTTGTTGGTCACATTTCGCAATGAAAACTTGGTTTGTATATTGCTTACTACTTCAATTACCGTATGAATTCTTTAGAACATATTTGCATGAATGATTGCGCTTTTTTCCTAAGAACTATGATAAACGAAACGAAAGTCCACGGAAAATGTTGTTGTCGCATAATGGAACAGCATCAACGAGCAATAAGGCGAAACAGCAACTGCACTCTCTAATTATTGTAGAGCCACCGATCGAGGATATTTATTTATGTGACAACTGCGACGCTGAATTTACGGGATTGGAAAAAATGAAGGTAATACCAATGGAACATTGCGCTGTGAAAGGCAGAAAAACCTTTTGTTCTACCGACGCAACTTGGTACCACAGGAACATGAACGGATTTGCTGCGAGCAAGAAGCGGGGTCCAGTGTTGAAGGCAATAGTAATTCACGGCCAAATACACCAGAAGTATCGGCTACCCAACCGGAATTGCAACAAAATAAGTTTTTGGAATACTTCAGTTTGGGTTCGTCGAAACCAGAAACAAAGTCGGCCGAGCCAGACACAAGCACCTTAGGCACTACCAGTATTGTCAGGAGTACATCGCGACGACTCCGTGGATCTATCAGCTTTGTAAGATGTCCGACAATTCCGTTTTCATCACCGGCTGGCATGTTGCTGGCAAAGAAATCGAAAGCAGTCATGACAGAGGATACACTACAAGAGCGATTAGAAAGGGTGGAGAGACATTTAATGGCACCCCCCTTGTGTGATGCGAATCGGCCAAGATGGATGGTTGGAGAGACTGAACGCGATAAATGGACTATAACACATAAACCGAATCGAGATAAACCTCCGGATGACTATGTTCATGAATACAGATTTGTAAATTCGGTTAAGAGAAAACCAAGTGAGTACTATTGCCTATTATCCCATTATTTTTCTTCTGAACAATCGCAAGAACAATGTTCTACACATCTACGAGTCAAAGGAAACAAAACATCAAGGGAATCTACAAACAGGATCTTTACTGTTCTACATAAACTAACTCTTCTTTCAAACAAATCTCTCTTTGACAAATATCTAAGTTACGTTACACATTTTTACAATTGCGATTTGTTTCTTTCTAGCGCTGAGCATAAAGTCGCAATTGTTGTACATTGTTTGTCGACCTGTTTATGTTCTTTTGACACGCCTGACTGAAGAACAGTTGGAAGAATTAAAAAGAGATCCTTCAAAATACTGGTGTCCTATTCAAAAAGTTTCAGCAGCTAGACAGCAGTCTCAAAAAAGAAAAGAAATTAATGAACACGTGCATGTATCGACGAAGCGTAAGGCACCGGAAGATGAAAGCGATACGGTCGCAGAGGACAGTGGAATGATTCCTGTTAGACTGTCTGTAGGAGCCCTAACCGATCATCAAGTGGGGCAAAGAAAACTCAATGAGAGATCGACAAAGACAATGAAGGAAACCAGTGCAAGTTTTCAGCCTTCCAAAACGATTGCTGTGATAGACCTTTGTTCTTCGGATGAAGAAGAGGATCAAAGGACTGCTACAGCATCGGACGAAAACCGAGATCCTTTGAATAGTAGTGATACCGATTATAAAAAATCTTTAGTACGAAAACATACGCCAACAAAATTCTATACAACGCCTTGCATTTATCCCACAGACTCAAGCAGCGACTGGCTTTCAGGCAGTGTATTAAACGAGGATCATGAAAGCTATACAAACAGGTATCGAAGTACTGTTACACTTAGCACGTGCGCGCATATTCCGCCTATTCTGCGACCTGCACCTTAGTTACTCGCAAACTGAAGAACATTATTAGATATAGCATACATTGTTTGTTATTATATTTATTGTTTGTATACTACAGGAGATGCTACGGTAAAGAATTTGCGGGCAGTATTATGAATCGTTGTTTTTTGTAACAATACCTTAAGACCCGCGGCATACTGTATTCGAATCGCTTAGATATATTAGAAACATTAAAGGTTTATATAATACATTGTTTTGTCATTTCCATTGAATTTTAAATTTGTTCTTAAGGATTTATATTATATTAAAATCATGATCTAACTGCTACCGGTTTAGAGATGTACAATAAAACAAGGCCCACGCCCTTTTTATACTTTGTGTAATGGACGTAAAAAGTTTATACATGGCGTAGATTTTATTGGAGCTAAACATATAGCAAATTTTCTACCGATCGTATTAAGACAAGCAAAAAAAGAATAAAGCTTACTTCGAAACACACTTCTTGTATCAAACTGTAGTTACTTCCATAATTTAAAGATTGGTTCACAAAACCATGGTGTTGGAGTATTATCTTCCATGTTGCTCGATTCCATTAAGAAAAAATCAACTTTTCTATTTACAAATGCTATGTTGTACTGAAGAGTTGTATGGCACAGCATACATTTAATCCTGCTTTGATTTCCAAAATTTTCCCATGAGTGAAGAGTAAAGTTTCTCTTTCCAATCCATTCCGATCCGCTGCAATGCCAGTCTTTTCGTCGAAATATTATAAAGTGGACCAAACGCTAATGCCATTGCTGTACATGCCAAACAGATTACGTTGTAAGGCATACTAAAATCGGGCGTTGGGAGACTTATCAGTAACGATTCTGTTCGAAGTTGTACCAAATACCCATCCCGTGACGCGTTGAAACTGGAACAGAATTTCGCATTGTAGAAGACGATCTCTTGTTTATTATAAGACACAATCCCTAATAAGACAAACCTGGAAGTTATTGTGCTCCCGTCATGTGGTAAGGCCGTGTAATCTCTGGCAATCGGCAATAAAGCAGTGGCAATTGCAGGTCCCATATAAAACCCATGATTAGCGTCTGGCGGGTATTCCTGCCATTTAAGGAACGTATAATCTATCTCGACTGAAAACTTTGTAACTGAATGTGGCGGCAATCGCAAAATTAACTCTAAATAATACGGATTTGTCCTTTCCCTTCCTGGCAAGTAGCGAAGCGCCACTATAAGAAAATAATAGATTCATATTATTGTGCTACACATCGCAAAATACTTGGAAATACTTTGTGACTCATAGAAATGTACTAACGTGGTTTAATTTGCTGATCACCGCATGTGATTGAAATTGTATGCAAATATACTGACAAATACCACGGGATATTCTCCAATAAAATAATATCAAGAGGCTGCCAGTAATTATTGTACAGTTTAGTGACTAAACAACCTCTCTCTTGACCATACCCTGGGCAAAGAAAAGTATGTATGAATGTGCCTTGTACTTCTGGGTAAAACTAACAGAATCCTTTGTTATCGCAACATACCTATAATGTACCTATTCGCACTAAAAATAGTGGGATGATTAATTGCTATTTTGTTTGTACCACTAGGAGAGACTGCTACATTAAATATGCCCTTGGCAGAATGAGCTCTAACATCATATATTGCTATTTCATTTCTCTGACCCCCTCTAAGACTCAGAGTCTTTGCACTGGGTGCTGGTGTTAGCTCATACAATTCATTTCTATTATTGGTTGAAATATCAACATATACATTACTTAGTGTAGCAAGAGGACACGCACCCTTTAGGCCTATTCCAAAAAATTTCCTAATAGACCAATCCTGTAGAATCAAGATAAAATTACTTTCACTAAATCTTTGTCTTTGAACTATAGCCAATGAAAACTGAGCTCTCGATAATTACCTGTGACCCCTCAATTACAACATCATATATTAAAGACACTGTCTGTTTCAATTCCAATGATGTTTGAGTACATGCTTCATTCCTACATATTATTCTAAAGTGTACTCCAATAGAATGATAATTAGTACTATGAATTTGTGCAGAGTTTAGCAATGTGGCTAGGCCTTTCTATTAATAAAGAAAATAAATACTGTTATAGATAACCCTAGTATACTTAATGCAAAATATATAAGATACATGAATAAACATACTTTAGAATCACATGGCAGTAACTTTTTAAATGGTGTTAGATTCTCGGTACAAGCAATCTCTCTTGGCAGTGATGAATACCGTAGGTGGGTTGAATTAACAATACTATTATGTACAAGTCCCATAGGGCGAAAACTGAACTCAGGGGATAGGCTATTCAGAGGAGTAATAAAGTTCAAAGAGGCACAGAATAATCCTGCTAATGCATTAGTGAGTCCCTTCCATTCCTCATCTACACTGCAATCCCAGAAAGTATAGTAACTCTATAATAATGAAAAGAGTGATTAGCTATAAAAGAGGTGATCTTACTTCTCAACTTCTTTCTGAAACCATGCTGAAAGCTCAGCACCTGGTCCTGCATCATGATAAGGATATCCCCATTTCTGATAGTCCCACAAACCTTCGGTTAAAGTTAAGTGCAATTCGTCGACTTTGTGACGACTGATAATCTCGCCCAGACCCCGTGGAAATAAATGGGAATGTTGCACTGAAATATCATTGTAACATTCAAGTAAAACTTACAAGTCGGCTAAGACGTTACTCTTTTCAACAACGAAACTTACGGGTCTCCGGCCTCTTTGACGTCTCCCATGTTGTGGTGAATTGAAAGTAAGCATACACATGCTTACTCGGCAAAGGTTTTAACATTAACTCCTCATCGAAGAAATCATTGTGTGATGTAACGACATTCCCGATACTGACAATTACGAAAAAGAATACGAATATTTTACAGTCACTCATTATCACTCACGACTTTCTCGAGCAAAGTTGCCCGGCACCGAGTGTATTGTAAATTAAGCGTGGTGTTGCATAGATCGCGTGATCGCATGAACAGCGACCTTACTTTAAATTTCAGGGTTGCGACTGCCGACTAACTTCCCACTTCCTCGTGAATCGAATCTCGCAACTTGTACCAGAAATCAATAGAGGAATACCCTTCAGAATATTATACATTTGAAGGCCTATTCGTATTCTGACAGTACCCGTCAAGTTCTTACAATTTTACTCGAAATTTCATTACATATAGAATTCCCGCGTCAAATAAACGAACCTACTAAGCTGCAAACGAACAAATGGAGCCTGAAGAGAACGACATAATTCCAAAGCCGAGTGGCAGCATTCGCCCCGACAAGAATCCTGTCATGGATTACGACGAAGATAGAGTAAGGTTAGAGTTGATAGGCTGCGGTTTACGAATTTCTCTTAGTTATTGTAGAAACCAATTAAATAAACCGATAATAGAAAGCCGAAGTCTTCAAGGACACTTGTTATCTGCGCGTTTCCTTTCAGCTTCACGAGATGACAGCATCCTACTCTGAAATATCATTCGACTCACAATCATCCCCGCCGGTTTCGGAGCTAAGATCTCTCGTGGAGTCTCCTGATTTTGACGGTGCCAAATATTTGACCGACAGCCTCGAGAAGATGAACGAGGGCGGTACGAGACCGGATCAATTGAACTTGAAGCACAGAGAGGAAAGTCCCACGGACGACGATGATCTCGATCCACCGAGTTATCGGAAAGCGATGGGATACCTCCAACTCGAAGGAACTGTGATGCAAGACGGTGATATGGTGCTGTTTGTAGCAGAGGACTTAGAAAACAAGATTAAACTGTCTAGTCCAGTGACTAAGAAAGGAGAAACACCTTCCTTTCCAGGCTCAAGAAGCTCTACACCTTGTTTATATAGGCAAGCCTTAACACCCCAGTTACCTCTGTTAGACCATAATGTATTAAATGAACTGGAGATGGAAGCAAGGAAAATTGCTACCTCTGTTGATGCACTCACTGAAAACCTTGCTGCTATATTGCACAGTGTAAGAATATTACTCAATTGCTTGGCACCTTATTTCCTAAGGATAGGAAGATAGGAACAATCTAGTATGTAACTTTAATTACAGGCCTCAGCTCTCACAGTTGGCTGCTTAGAGACATATAGAGATGCAGTCTGTAAAACCTGTGATGCTGTGGATCATAATATTAAGTCAATGTACCAACTGATGGCAAAGTGCGAAGAACTATCAAAGTCAATGGGACCTATATATAAGTTAGCTGAACAGATGTAAGTATTAGAAGGCATTCTTCTTGGCTGCTCTATTAATAGTGTTTTTTTTTTCAGAAAAGAGATGAAGAGAATGTTGGAGCTATTCGAGAGTGCAATGAACATGTGAGAAATGCGCAAAAGACGCCATTTTCGAGTGCATTTATCTTTCTATATTTTTTTAAATGAAATTTAATACCGATTACTTAAAGAGCAACAGAAGTAGAATCTCCGGATATCCTGTTGGACAAATCAACGAACGTATGATATTTGAATTGTCATTATTGTTTTTGTAAATATCAGCTACCTATATTAACTTAAGTTAGCACGATTGTAATATACTCCTCGGTTCTCGTGCGACTAAGTAGCTAATAAATACTCGCTGCGAGAATGGGTTAAATGTTAAGTAAAGTGTTGTATATGATGTTATATTTTTTCCGATACTTACGCGATGTTAGCGTATGACAAATGACCCGCCTTAAAATCGCTGTTGTTCCCATGGGAAACATGCACATTGTATAGAAATATATTGTGAAATAAAGTGTTGCGATTACCTTATCATCGATTTTTGCAAACGCTCTTGCAACTTCAAGTATTAGAAATTGATGAGGGAACCGTTTATGTGAACATATCAATCTGCGGATATGACTGTATGTTAAATAAATCTGCAAAAAGAAACATTCAGTCTATTTAACTCAAAGTCCACGGCAGCATTATATCCACTTAATTCCAGTTTCTCCCGGTAACAGAATGCTGTCGGTTGTTCTACAGAATATCACAAACGAAAGAAAGCCAATGGTTTAAAAGCTAAATATTCTCCATGCCAGACGCACTTCATTTACCGTATAAATCCCGGAAGACTTCCTATCATAGCCATTCTGTCATAATACGCGCCTTCTTTACAATTATGATACACAATCGTAGAACTTCTCGGAAGAGCTTTGATTGCCAGGCGGCCGAGGGCGGTGCTCGTTCAAAGATAATAGTGCGCGTTATCACAATGAACGATGGAAAGTAGGATCTCAAGGGTAAGGCAGTGAATTATACGCGAATGAAAATTGACGGAGCGGCCAGAGTTTTTTTCGAAAGGCCCGAAGCGGCAAGATGAATTCAAGCCGACGGAGGAGGGTAAGATAAAATTGCCTCGAAATGATAGGGGTCCCGTCCACTTTGTAATCGCGCGGCCGACCTTAGAAACTCGAGGAGGATATCGTGTTCCAAGGAGTGCATTAGCGGGGATGCGGTACTCGTGTCGCGGCCGCCCCGCGTTCACCGTCAATTTTGTCACGCAAATACTTCTAGCCGCATTGCATCACGTCAAGGCAGACGTAGAAGGGAGAGCGAGGAGAGCTGCTTGAAACGAAGGGCGCACACGTCGTACGCGTGTAAGTACTATAAGTGTGCGCGCCAGTGTGGTTGTATGCGTTGTGCGTCCCAAGAGTTTTTCCTTGGCGAATTTCTTATCTCTCCTTGATTTCGCTCAACCGCCATCTCAATAAGGCCGGAGGCGAGCCACGCCAGCCAGGCCATCCCCCGAGAGAAGGAGCTCCTTTCCTCGACTCGTATCTGCTTTATTATCGTCTGTTTTCTTATATTCACGTATTACCCTTTCAGAAAGGCGCCTTCCGGAAGGGCGGCTCTTTCATTCTCAATACACCGCCCGCCCCGCTGGATACGATGCGATACGATGCGCACGCGAGAGAGCTGCCCCACGGAAAATTGTATGCACATACCTACCACCTGTGTACCTCTTCCGTACACCTACACCGGAACCGCGCGTTTTTCCTTTCTGTCCGCTTCTCCCTACAATGCCAGCGGCGCGCTCGTCGAAAGAGTGATTCTTCGCCCCCGCGGCTATTGTAAATCGAGGCCGGGTAAATAACATTATCAAAAAGCGGCACGCAACACCGGTGGGAAGAAGAAGCGCTCGTCCCCACTCGTTGCCCGCTCTCTCATATCGTCGGATTCTGCGAATGTTGCCCGAGCCGGCTCCAGTCTCAACACTACGTCAGCGCGCCTCATTTACCGCATTCGGGAGGGCGCGCGCTCGCCCCGTAATTATTAAAGCCGCGATGATTTTAATCTGGCTGCTCTGCGCGCACCGTGGAGCCGAGAGCGGGAGAGGAACAAAAAGGAGAAAGAGGGGGCGGCGATAGCGGACAAACACCTCGTTAATTTATTCTCCTGCCTCGGCCGCCCATTGAGGATTCGCGCGTGTATCCTGCGTGTATCCTGTACATATCCCAGCCTCTCTGTGTACCTACGAGTGTCCGTCCCTCTCACTATAGTCGTGTCGAGTTGGTCTGCACTCGTTCATCTCTCTCTTTCTCTCCTACGAATCCAACACACCAGCCAACTCGTCGGGATGGTACTGATGGCAGCAGAACCCGGCGATGGTTCACGGTCGCATCAAAACGGGACCGCCCTGCCTCTACATCTGCCTGGCTGTCGCCCTGTCGCCCTGTCGCCTATGCCCTGCGCCAAGCCCGGCGGCGTTTGTTCCTCCGCGTTTTATTCACGCATTATGCGCCGAGCATTGAAATTACGTTCAATGCCGCTACACGCCGGCCAGACACAGTGGCCATTAACTATTGTTCGGCCACGACACTCTTCCAACCTTGTAACCGCACAGTGTTTCGGCGGCGCATCACGCTTTTCGACCGATCCCTCATTGCCGCTCGTCTCCCCCTTTATCCACCAAGTTCTAACCAACCCCCACGCATCCCCTGCGCCACAACTATCAATATGAGCCGCCCAGAGAGAATAATAGCTTTTCGGTCCTTTCATTCGCTCTGGATTCTATTTTAAAATACAAAGTTACCATTTCACTTTGATTGACATTTTCGAGTGTCTACGTGAATACTGGTTTAGTATATTCTCTTGTTGGAAATAAGAATAATTTCAAAGTGGTTCGTAAATCAGTAAGGTATCGAGTTGGCAAGGTTTGAGTTAGGCTTGCACGCTTCAGCGATAGCGCGCATAATACTATCTGCTGCGATATCCATCACAGTCAGCCTCGTATATGGTGTACTATCTCTCGTTACCTCGTCTGAAAACTGATTCGTGTATCTACTGCGAACAGCGATAGCCGAGCATACTATCACGTACTTTATCCTTCTTATAATAAAATGCATATTTCAATGAAAAAATTGCATACAATATAATTTTAATTGTCAGTATCTTAGGAAAGAGGAGATGGACGAAAGAATTAAAAGAATTTTAAATTGACGGAGGATCATAACTGCGGAGGTTAATGAGGAAGGTGGTACTCTTAAGTGGAGAAGCCTTCGGCGTCGGCGGCGTTGTATAGTGGCGCTTGGCAGTGCGGCAAGGGTTAAAGAGTATCGTAGGTGTAAGTCGGGGCAAGTCGGGCTAAGAAAGGTCACATCGGAAGTGGTTAGGCTACTCTAAGTAAACTAGTCCGGGCGTGGAGAGCGAGCGAGAGACACGCGTGAATACACACGTTCGCACAAGAGACATAGTCGACCGCCCCTTCGGGTGGCTCGCTCGTCTATCCGTCTGCTCTCTGTAAGCGTGCATAGCTCTCTCTCCTTAGCTCTCTGGCTGCGCCTAGCTTGGCCTCTCTGGCTTCTTGAAGCCACCGCCAAGGAAAGAAGCAGCCTCACACGCCTACAAAAACATAGTGACTAAATAAAAGATGGAGCACCAGATAGCCGGCTCGTTTGTCCGCCTCTTTGCGCTCTCTCACCCTTTAAGACGTCCTGCCCACCTTCCATCCTTTGACTAGCTAGCCGTGCGTGATGCCAGATTCAAGCCTGCAAGTGCAATGACACGCTGGCTCTCGTTAACAACCACTACGACCTCGTTTCATCCTACCTACCTACCATCTACCGCCACTTAATTACAACTACCTTTTCCTTGACCCTGTCCAATTAGCTAAACTCGCCAGTCGATCACCGATCTGATACAACTAGTGACCGATCGCCAAGCTTCACTAACTTGCTCGGACCAAACCCGCGTAACTTTCGACTACTGTGTTTGCCAGTGTTGTGTAACCGTTTATACGCTTCGCTAACCAAGGCTTGAACGACACTCGAGATACATCGATAACCGAACTCCGGTAGTTAACGGATGGTCGAACCCTTGTGCACGTTGGTGGGGTAGCGAACACCGCAAGAACTATGATCGACTGGGTTCGTCGAGAGTGAGTACTCTCTTCGAAGGGGGTGGTGTATACTCCTTCTGAGCAAAGTTACTCATTCAGGGGACTTTGATCCTGCGGCTCTTCGCCGGGCTCAGGCTTCTTTCTTCAGGAATTAGCAGGAAGGTGAGGTGAGGCGATGCGATGCGCGTTTCCGTCGAAGTGGAAATAACTAGAGGGGGTAAGTTGGGTGTGGGTAATGCCGTGTCGGGGTGCGTTCTTATCTAAGGTTCCAGCGGGAAACGCGGAAACGAAATGAGACGAATGAAAGCGTGACAGTGTCGAGCGGCTGTTGGTCGTCGAAGGTGAAGCGGAGCCGCACGGTTGGCGAGTGCTCGTTTCCGCGGTAAGCACCAACCTCGCACGAGCGTGTGCGAAGGGTGAGAGAGCGCGAGATCGCCGGCTCCGCTCGCTAAAAAGGGATAAGAAGGCAAGAGAGCGAGTGAGCGAGCGCGTGAGAGGGAGAGAACGACAGAGAGGGTAAAAAAGGTAAACTAAAAATGCTTGGCAGATCACAGGCCGCCTAATTAAAAAACTCGTCGTCATACGAAGCCCCCTTTCTGGAAGCGGCTCTCTTTTGGCTAAGAGCCGCTCACTCGGTAAAACCTAAGAAACCCGCCACCCTCTCCCTCAACCTCCTTTCGCCGCTCGTTCTCTCCACCCGCACCTTTATCTTTTCCTCTCTTGTCTTCCGTCGCCGGCTCGCCCTCAGCCCTTGAGCCCTCGCGGAACCGTGTGCAAGCATAGGTACACATCGTTCTCCTAGCCAATGAGTTACCGCCCTGTCTTTCGAACTTTGTAGCGCACACAGCTCTCCTTACACCCCCTTTCCGACTGGAGCGGCGTCGGCGTCGGCGTCGGCGTCGTCGTCGGCGGCGGCGCGGAGATAAAAATGTACGCGCCAAGGGGGATCGACGTTTCGCGCGCGCGAAACCCCCTATTCTCTTCACGCTCTCCCTCTGGAAGGACGACAGAGGGGAAGCCGCCAAGAAAAATGCCTGCCTTTCGCCCAGTTGAATTTCCCGGCAGCCGGAAAGCCGCCAAGTCCTTTAATCCGATCATTGATAAAAGTCGCGCGTCCTTCTACCGTGCGATCCTTTTATATCGTTAAGCCTATGTATCCTTTTCCTTCCTGTCGCACCCTTCGACTATTACACCTATCTCTTGAATTTGCCTGATGCGAAGGAAAAAAGTCGTAATTTCATTGACACGTTCCGCATGATCCGTCTAGTCTTTCCACGCCGCCACATGCATCGTGTCCTACTGCTTTCCCCAAGCTTTAACAAGCCCTATTGTTTTCGGTATTCACTCGCTCCCGCTAGAACTGTCGTGGGAACTTGAATAGACCATATAGTACCAACGGAGTGGGGAGGGGCATTTCTGGACAAGAGCATTTACCCCCTTGATCGTTGTGAATTCCTGTTGGCCTTTCTCCGCGCCTAATGCAAACCTTGGCAGAATTACCGGCGTGTGCGAAAGACGAAGTTTAAGGAACCTTGAAGAACCGGCCAATTAAATTGCGATTCGTAAATTAACTTTGGTAATTATGAGTGGGCTTCGAGAGCGACCGTGCGCCTCGATGAGGAAGGGTTGCCAGGGTGAGCGAGTACCCAGGATTACAAACGGGACGGCGGGAACTTCACAACTTTTCCAGTCGCTTTTTACGCAACTTTTCTTGTTAAGATCGTGATTATGAATTTTCGGTTTGATCGCTCATTCCACTACTATGCCCGCCCTTCTCTTTCTCACCCCTAACCGCCCTCCCCTCCTACCCCCTTGCACGAACCCTAGGACGTATTTATTTTTACATTCGCAACGCGATTATACGCCCGAATGCTCACCGACTTTTTCCCCCAATGATGGCCCTTCCGAAGGGTTGCACGATACAGAACCATCGAGTAGAGTGAACCGAACGGGCGGAGAACAATAAATTATCGGCGATCCTTTCGACTTGAGAAACCGAACGATCGAATCTGAAGTTTAAGGAACTACTACTGTCGTACTACGAAACAGGTGCTATGGGTTTTCCCCAATGAAAATATCTTCGGAATAGAGCGCTTCATGCAGAAGAGGTTTAGATTGTGAGTGAAATTGGCAGTGGCCTGTTATAGGTGGATGGAGAGCGAAAGCGGCAAGGTGTCCTGGAAAGGCAAGGTATTGTGCGGCGAGAAAGGAAAGAAGGTCCTGGAATGAGGAGGTAGAATCGGACAGTATGCACGGTGCATGGCGCATCGTAGAGACAGGAGGACGATGCTCGGCGTCCGGCAAGCAAAAGCAAAAGAGACTGTGGTTTCTCGCATCGTTCCATCTCTGTTGCACAAGAGCAGTGGTCCTTCTGCGTCCTTGCTACTTCGTCTCTCTTTTCTACCGCGTGAGAGCTTGCCCGGCTAGCTTTCGCTCCTTCTTTGCTATCCCTCGACTTTGCCGCCTCGGACGCCGCATCTTTCCTGAGCCGACGCTTTTTCAGTCTTTCCCCTGTGCGCTACCACCTCCTCCGACTCCCACTGGAAGCCGCGTACTCTCATCCTCTTTCGCGCCAAAGTACATTTACCAAGACCACGCCGCTAAACACCCGACGTAACGAGTTAAAAGTAAAAAAAGGAAGAAAAGAAGACAGAGGAAAAGGAGAAACACACTCGGAAAAGGAAGCGGTACATGTTGCGGTTTTTAATATCGCGCCCGCTCTCTGATGCTCGCTTACATGGATAAAATGGAGTTTTTCACTCGCCCGAGTCCAGCATCAGCTGAAACATCTTGCGTCCGTCCAACGATCGTCGAATCAAAATAATTTTTCTATACCGAGAAGCCTTGACGATCTACTGCGCAGTTCGATAAAGAACATATCGGGTTCGGGCTTAAAGGGAGGTCGCGATAAATTAGGCGAGTTTAGGTCGGCACAATTGTCAGCGTTATCTCGATACCGATCGCCGGGGCCTCCTTTTTCAAAGTGAGTCCGACTCGATGATGAATCGGGAGGGAGCGCTAATAATGCTCGGAATTACACGACAGAGCACGCGAGCGCGCGCGCGAGTTATGATTACGCGGGCATACCTGGCCTATCGTGTTGTCAGCCTTCGAAACGGTACTTAAAAGCGTCTCGCTCTCACTCGCGCGAGTGTCTTTCGCGTGCTCTCAGCGCTGGGGCAGTTCTGCTCTGCTCGTTGACCGCCGGTCGTCTCCGCATGCTACGAATACGAAGCACGGTGAACGAGGACGCTCGTCCTGCTCCTTCTCGCGCTCCTATCTATGCCTTGAGAGAGTCGATTCCCTCTTCTCTCTTCTCTCTCCGATCCTTACATGAGAGCAACCCAATGCAGCAGGCTGCTGCTGCTGCTGCTGCTGCTTTCTGTTGTATCTTCTTTCGGATCGCTTGGCTCTCGCTCTAGCGCGCTTTAGAGACAGAGAGACACGCCTCGACTCGTGGCGCGACTGGCGTGGTCGTCGCCCGGCCGGCCGGCGCGGCAAGCGGCGCGCCACGCTCGACACCAGCTCAATTCAGTCGACGCCGAGCCGTCACGCGTGTTGGCGGTCTCCCGCTGCTGGTTCGTGCCAACGAGATCCACAACACTTTCGTATCTCTCAACAACACGCTTCTTCTCTTACAACTTGTCGAGAGAAAACATCAGGCACGACAAACCAACTTCTCTCTTTTCCATATTAAGAGAAATCATTAGCGAGACTGAGAGAAAGAGAGAAAGAGAACGAGAGAGAGAGAGAGAGAAAGGGAGAAAGTGGATGATCCGATCGTAGGATAGATCGGAGGGGCGCGCGATCCGTGCGGAGGAACTGCGAGAGCGCAATGCTAGATCATCGGGGTGATCGGGCTGCCGCGTGTGAGTGCTGCGTTCTTTTCTTCTCCGTTCGCCCGCTCGCTCTTCTCTCGGCCGCACGCGCACCGCCGCCACCCTCGCTCGCGTAATTCGACGCGCTCGAACAAGTGGAAGAGGAGTGACCAGTGCTGCGACTGTGACTGCGACTCCTTTCCTCCGTCGAATTATTCTCCCCGGCGAGAGAGCGCGCGTTCGCCTTGGCAGCGCGCGGCACCCTTTGTTCGCCGGCGTTTGCGAGAGCTGACCTTACTCACAGTGTCTCTCCCTGTGCCCCGGACGGCCACCGGCTCCACTCTGCTTGCCTGCTTGTCCTCACTGCCCTCACTGCCTTTCTGAGATCAGCTTGAACGGTGAACGACGTCCTACCAAGCCCAACATCGCCAACCTCTGACTTCTCAGTACTGCGAGATGGACTTCGTAATATTGAAGGTAAGATCTCTCCTTTAACCTCTGTTTTCCAATCCTATCGTCTTTACCCGCCACTTTCGAGTGGCGCTACGCTCGATTGCAACTCGCAATTGGAGCAGCGCGCTGTATCTACCAGATACGAGGGATACCTAGTCCTACCATACGCGCGCCAACTTGTTGAGGGTTATCGGTCCTTTCCCTCGGCAAATATTCTATTGTGTTAATAATCCTGTTGTTACGCGAGGAGTGTGATCGATTGTTTGCTTGGACTGCTTGATTATCAAAGGTAGGTCAAATGATTAAGTATAGTTACATTGGATTCTTTGTGAAATGTCCAGTCAAAGACTGTCTGATGTAACCTTGAAATTTCTATGCATGGTAGACTAAAGTTAGCATTTGTATTAGACTAGTATTAGTGCATTTTTCATTTGCAGCGGTTTTAATAGAGGGAAAGGGCGACGGTGAAGGCTAAAATTACGGTCGGCTAAAGCAAGCGTACCGGCAAACCGAATATTTATCCACTCGTGGGTTCTAGAGTCATAAGGCCAAATGGCACACAGTAGACGACACCCCGGAACTTCAGCCGGCTTTTTGAAGCGCGGTGCTCTGTGAAACTGGCTTAACTTCCGTGTCTCTGAATATTTTGTGGCCTGTGAGCGGAGTGTTGTTCCGCGCGTTGAATTCTCATTTCCAGAAACTCACCGTTGAGCGAGGCCAGACAAATTCGCAAGGATGGAACGATTTCGTAAGAGTCGAGTCCACAAACAGAAACGATCTCGTGAAAGTAGTACTCGTTAGGTAAATGAACTACTTCTCAGCTTTTCCTGTAACAGCGAGCACAGGTCGAGTCGAGGTTCTGCCTGGTCTCTACTTGAAATTAACGAGGGCACGAATGCATTAGAAAGAGAATTACTTTCGTTTTTCTCGATCGTTGGGCGAGCATGAAGATTATCCCATTAATTAAAAGCCACTTCAGCATTGCAATGGCTCCAACAGCGATCGAAAAATATAGCCCCGATTTGTACGGCAAGCGCGCCGGGGCGTTTCGTGGGTTTTATTTAACCAGAGATAGAACCCGACGGTAACCGTCAGATTAATCGGCCAGATTCCACGCAACATTTGTTCCTCAATCGGGATATCAAATCGCGCTTCCTCCATTCCCCATTCCCGACGATCCACTCTCCTCCCTGATTTTATAGCAAACCCTTTTCCCCATTAGAACCCCTGCAGTAGAAAAAGAGAGAGGGAGAGAGAGGCCGAGAGCTAGTCCGGGAAGGTGGGGAAATCGTTGCAATCAATTAGGCAAGAGAGCAGTGCGGAACTTAGGATAGCAGAGTGTACGTTCGCTCGGCTCGGATCGCCGCTAATTTGCGTTGAAAGCGGAAGCTAACTTTGGAAAATGCAATTGTCCTGTCTGCTGCTTAGTAAGTGGATAACAATGTCCACTAACAAGAACGCGCTGAATTATACGGCCGGCACAACCGTCTTTGCGTTTCGCTTTAAACAGGCCCGACGCGCTACTTTAACCCTTTGGACTGGCTCGCTGCCGGTTCTCGAGCTCAGCCGATCGACACAGTATTTCGATCCTGCAAGTTCTACCCGAGTGCAACCCGACGCCGGATTTCATGCGAATGAAATACGAGTTCGCGTGTCTGTGAAGGTACCTAATCAAAGCCACTCTACAAAAAAAGAAACGATCTTGCCGTTTTACGAAGGCGAACGTACGAATAGTACTCATGAAATATTACCAAAGAAAAAGCACTAACATATAATCTAGATTATATAATACGTATTACTTGAAAAACGATCTATGACAGATTTAAATATCCTCTACATTCGTTTTGACACTTTATACATTGTCTACAAACGTACGATAATTCGAGAAGATCGGGAATGCAATTTCCAGGAAGTTACGATACCCAAGAGATTTTAATACAAGCAGCGAAGTCGTCGACAGGTATTTCTCGCGCACGATTCCCAACGATGCAATGGAAGCGATTGTCTCGTAAAGAGGCTGCCTCCGCTCTGTGTTTCGACCTACGCGTTATCGTCCGAGTGGCCAGGTATACGGTAAACACTGATAAATGGATTCCCAGGGAAGCGAGGAAGGCCTCCTTCGATGCAACCGCTCAGCTCGCACGTCGCGTACTAAAAGAGAGCTCGGAGCGTGCGTTTTGAAATAAAGATTTAGCCAAGCTACCTGCCTCTTCGAAGCCCCGCACCTCATCCTGCCTATACAAGATATATTTCATCCTTTTTCGGATATCTTCGAGCCTCGGTGAGATAACCCAGCGAGACGTAGGAAAAAGCTAGGAAAATCTGGCTGGGCTGATTCGAGCAGGGATTTTCATCTCGCGCTTCAACTACATGCTTTCGAAGTTTTATCTTGGTGGTTGGCATGTGCACTGCCTGCCCACATTTATCGCGGCTACCACTCACTTTTGTAAATAGAGAGACTTCAAAAAGCCCTGCAAGAGAAATGCCCAGCTGTCTCGAATTTGAAACGGCGCTTCGTTCGCTTCTCCAACGTTGGCTGGTTGCTCCTTTCAAATCTCGCAGACCGCGCGCGAGTTCTCTCCGGGCGGCTTTGTTGCTGGAATTACCGAGTTATGAAACTAGCACGCATTTCTCTCATCGCCAGCGTTAGTTTATTCGGGGATTGGTGTACTTTATTATCGACGAATCACTTGGCTAACGAATAAAGAAGAATACGATAAATACAGCAGTGGTTCTGATTGAACAACTACGAATCTTTTTACTCCTGGCCTCGAAGTTGTAGTGCTTCTGAAGTACTAAGAGTTATTCAAGGTATTCAGCTGTCCCCCCTTCGTCCCATTTCTCTTAAACTATTTCCATCCACAGTCTTCTTTAATTGATCTAATTTCGCGCGGTGGAGTCGAGCTGGCCGCTCAAAAAATTAATTAGGAAGAAAGTAATGGCACTTGATAGTCATTGAGGGAGACGGGACGCAAGTATTTTTTGCTAGGCCGACTTACACTTAAACTAGCCCCGGTGCACCTTTAAACGGGGCACCTACGAGGTCGCTAATGCGACTGGAGCCGGCTCGTTACACTGCCGGTTATTCATGCGAGCACGTGCTTAAGTTCTAAACTCCGAAGCATTACGCGGCCGCGATAGATGTAGTCATTAGGTAAACACGCGGCTTTTCGCAATATTTCGAAAATAGAGTAAATCCGGGCATTAACGCCGAGAGAGGGACTGTGAGCGGCGACGGCCGGTCGCTCTCTGAACGCTCGGTGCCCAGGCTAAAATGAGATTTACCCCGCCTAGGTACGCGCTGGACCGAAAACGAAGTACCGCATCAAGTACTACAGTCGTTTCGGAGTTAGCCCGCTTAGAGTACGTATTCCCGGGTAATATAAATGCTGGCAATCCTTCCTGTCCCGGTAAATTGGGAGACGAGCCCTCTCTCATTCGCTCGAGGAGTGCGTCCATCTTCTTCTTCTTCTTCGTCCTCTTCCTCTTTCTCCTTCTCTGCTAGCAAACGCGTAAAGAGAGCAAATAGGAAAGACTGGCACGCGAGAGCGACCAGCTTCACCGGGAGCTGCTCGTTCATCTTCAGCGACCAATTTAACGTAATAAATAAAAGATTGACGGAGCCGGAGACCATTAGCGGGAGCGTTCTCCACGTTATTGATGCTCTACTTAATTTCTCGGATATTCTATAGAGGCGCCGCGCCGCTCGCTTTTTCTAGTCAATCTCTCTTCCACTAAAAAAGCCACTCCGGTAATGTACAGTCTTCGATGTGTTCATGACTGAAGTTGGTATTGCTGAGATCCTCGTGGAATTGTAAGTCGATGAAGAGTAAAGTGCAATAAAACGATCATCGAACTTTCTCGAGCAGTATTATTAGAATATCATTAGACGCTGGGGATGTATTAACGATAATTTGGTAGCGACCGGTATAATTTGAAGCGAAGGGTCTCAGTGGGCTCGCAAAACGTTTTCAGTATGGGCCGAATGGCTCGAAGGTTTAAAGCTTTGGTTCGGACAAGCAGGGAAGGAAAGCGGCGGCGGCGGGTATGTTGGCAAGGCAGGGCGAGAGCGTGACTCGGAAATAGCGGTTCCTCGTTGAGGAGAAGCCCCGGGGTGTCGCTAAAATGTTGCAGCGTGTTTTCAAGCGTACTCAAGTGCCCGGTGGATGGGCGCCGATGGGATGGACCCTTCAGCGACAAAAGAAAAATGCGTCCTAGCATGAAATCGCCATCGCTAAGCTGCGACCATTACGGAAATTATGATGGTAATCTTCCCAACGGAATTCAGGCGCGTTGACGGCCACACCGGAATACAAGTGCGCGCATTTCAGAGACACGCACGTATACACATTTCTATACGTAAATACATACTTCCCTCTTGTCGACGAACAGTCTACCACCGACAGACAGGCGCGCGCTCCCACTGTGCAACGATTTGCGTGGTAATTTTCATTTCATTATTTTCCGCACTCCTGTCCCTTGGTCGGCGGCGCGGCGCGTCGCGTCGGTGGCGGCAGCTGCGGCGAGCACGAGCAAGCAGCCCTCGTTAAAACACTTCGCACTCCTCTCTTCACAATGGCATCGCAGCCCAAATTACGTCGTGCTAGCTTGGATTTCCTCGCTCCTCTCCTCTCGTTAAACAGAGCTTCCTTCCTCATATTTACTTTCGACTTAATGTCACATTTTTTTCCACTTTCCTTTGCTGCATATCTAACTTCTCTTCGTCTGTCGTAAGAGGTAATTGGTTCCCTTGCAAAAGCACGCGCGCGCGCGCGCGCGTGCTCTGTCTTTCGCTTTGACGTATCCTGAATTTCCTCGGAACTGCCGAAAATCGAAAAGCTCTCTCGTTTGCCAACGCTTCACTGTTGCACAAGGAGTACACCAGCCAATGCAATCAGCGCGTGCTTTCGGCTTCACTCGGGGCTACGTTTCCTTGTGCTACAAAGCTTGGTGGTGTCTCGGTTCTTTAGGTGCGCGGTTCTTGCCGCCACGCAAGAAGGCAAAGGGGAAATCTTGTTTCAGGTGGTAGGGCGTGGTAATGATTAATGAAAGGCATTAAGAATGCGAGGTAACAGGCGCGTAAGCCCTTCTATTGAAGAATAGAACAGTCAAAGTTCGTGCGGAAGACTTTATCATCCATTAAAACCTTATCATAACTGTTAGTTACAAAGTTGGTATTATTAAGACACGAGTAACGCAAATAGAGAAGGAAAGATGAGTGCCAGTAATTGGACCCAGTTTCAACAGTGCATATGATTCAATTAGTTATAATTTGCCTTTATCAAGAACACCGGCGACACGCCTTTCTTCTTCGCTCGGTAATAGCCTGGCTTGCTGTATATTAATTACTCGGTGAGTAGCAAGAAAGGAGTCCTTTACGGGAAGAAGAAGCCTCTCTTGACAAGGATCCCGCGAAATACAATCGATGATATTCAACGTGTCGCTTGGTCCACGAATGGGAGGTGGTTCAGTTGTCGCGCGCGTTTAAAGATCATTAATTTTCGTCTCACCATTCCATATCTTGGTGAAGGGAAAGAGAAATAGAGTGAGAGAGCCTCTCCCATTAGCGAAGAGTAGATATTGGCGTCAAAAGCATCCGTTTCATCAATCGATCACGATGCGCAGACCTTTCCCTTGCGCAAGACGCGTGACGTGGCCCACAAATGTTCAACGCCAATTGTTCCGGAAGAGAAGATTCCAAGCTTGCGGAGGAAAGCGGCCGTGAAACACTTACGGGGAAAGGAAAGAGGTGGTCGGTTCTCAGCTTGAGTGAGAATCGCATATTTGCACGTAGTGCGTACAGGTAAACGGATTTGGTTGCGGAGGGGCGACTGGGGACCGAGTGCACAGGAGAGACGTCCTCGTCGTCGCTTTAATATCAAAACGTAATTTAAATGCATATCGTGAGCCCCAGCTTGTGCCGCACCAGGGATTATCATAACTGAGCAATTATCGCTAGCCTGCTGTAGCACAACCAACCACGCACTTCACGCCTAATCCTTTCGGCACCTTTGATCAACCATGGCGAAAGGCTCTTTCGCAGCTCTCAAAGACTCGTAGTTTTCCTATCGCGAACTACATATGGATGACTAATCCCTTATATTGATTCGTGTAGGTAGAAAGTTTTTGCACTCGGACTACTTGGAAGAGACCGGTGGGCTTCTAGTATGCGAGCGATAAAGGGATTTACTCTCCGCAGAGGCTCGCAGTTGATGCCAGAGCGCAGCCACTTACGGCTCGGAGAACCACTAGAGTGCTGTGTCTCGAGCGCGTTACACACAATTCCTCCTCCTCGGATTTCCCCTTTCCTCAAGGAAGCCAGTGGAACGCCGTGGAAAGGAAGGAAGGAAGGAAGGAAGGAAGGAAGACGCGTGCGACGATATACATATACTATAGTGTATACTAGAGACGCGTAGTCAGAGATTAGCATCCTTGCTCGCTCTGCAACGGCTTTGGGGAAGCTACGGGATCCTCCTTCGTGGAAGATTGCTCCGAAAAGTAGCACCCACTTGCGAGACCACGAGAGCGAGATACTGGCCATACGTATGCACATACGTAAGTGGAATGCATAATGGCTCTCGCAAGTCCTACTGAATTTACATTAGCTACAGCGGCCTGGTCGGACCAACCTCTGCCAGCACGCGCCATTCCCATATACACACGCATTCCTCTCCTTCCTCTTACTTTCTATCTCAGAGCTTATCGCAGGAATTATCACAGACCGATACCAAAGGCGATTACCAATCGTTTTACGAACCCGATACTTGCTTGTCTTCTGACAAATTAGCAAACTCGACCCAATCAATTTTGCTGGTGAATTGTTTCCCGTTCTTATTGAAGGTGTCTGAAAAGGGGTGGCTGAGGATTTGGTCATTGGGATTGAGAAATTATTAGAAAGTAAGAGTAGTAGTGATGGAACGATGAATTCAGTCACTCGCAATTAAGAGCGGACTACCCTCTTCATTATTGTGAATCGCGCGAATCGGGCAATCGAAACAAGATAGAATTGTGGGAGCGTATCCGTTCAATTAGAAGTCCTCATCGTTGTCGTTGTCGGCCGCGCGCATCAAGATCCAGGAATAAGCGGGCTGCTTTCCTCCGAATTCCTCTCTGTCTCTATATCCGCGGGAGCGAGGCGAATCCCGAGCCTCGTTAATTTCGTTTGTACAGCTGGTAGTGATTACGGGTGCGGGACGCCCGCCGTCGGCGGTCGTCGTCGTCGATGCGATTCCCGCTTGAATCGAGCATTCCCGATTGACTGACGTGTTCTTGCCCGTTAATTGTCGACTATCAACACCGCGAGAATTCGCACATCGCCGGTTTTGGCTGGTTGACGCACGCTCCCTGATTCTCCCTTTTGCTCATCCCCCAATCTCTCACTCTCTCACTCACTCTCCCTCTGCCACTTGTGTGATACGGTGTCCAACCCTGAGAGTACTCGTGTTCGCGCATCGAGTGTGTTGCGCGCGATACTTATGTGTCCAATTAGTTCGGTGAAACGCGCACACACGCATGCACGCACGCATGCCATGCTGCTGGGACTGGTGGATCCTAGAAAGCATCATCGTTAGATCGACGCCGGGCGACGATGAGGAGGGAAACACGCGCGAAGAGATTGTAAAAATTGCTCGACAACCGGGAATGACGGAAGTGTTTTAATTTTTTCCCCCCCGACGCTCTCTCTTTCTCTCTCTTCGCTCTCGAGATAATTGCCATTTGCGCCAATAAAGATCGGATCTCGAGCTATTCTTCTCTCTTCTCTTCTCCTTTCCAACGCGCGCGCGCGCGCGTGGTTACTCTTTCGCTTTCTCCTTCATCTGCTTCTTTCTTGCCTCTGTCCTTTCTGCCTGGCCTCTTCTTCTGGCCCTTTCTCCCGATCACTCTCGGTGTATCCGCACTTAGAGCGCCGGTTAACGACCTCCGCGCGCAATCCTCTTTACTCCGCTTTACTATCTCTCGATAGATCCGCCGCGAGAGATATTAGTAAGGATTTCTTTAATTCCTACTAAGTATACGTTGGACATGAACGCCGCGTGGCACTTGTGATATTTTTAATCCTGAATAGCACGCAATGTCCCCTTTTGAAAACTGTGGCCTGCTTGACGCGCGTCAGCCCTCTTGCATGAGATCGGCATTGCATCCGTTGTATTCTCGAGTAGCGGATAAAGCGGCACGCATTCGAGAGGATTGAATTGAGCCGATCGAGGTCTCGATCGCCCGGTGTCCGATAGCCGCGCTGTTTAAAATGCCGAGTCATTCCCATTGATACTCGACTTTTTAGTGAGCATGTATTTCCATTCGACCGATGTCCTCTCTCACGTATAACGGAATCTTACCATTGATTCCTGTCCTTTCTAACCGTTTTGATATTCAAATAATACATTCAAAAATTGGTGAAAAACTGAATTTTAATCTTGGACTCTAGTTTTTATTTTCTACATGAAATTTTCAAGCCTGGAGAAAGTAAGAAAATTTCAACTATCTATCTTCGCTGATTTATCCAGCCGAAGTTAAATCGGAAGTCAGGGTTACTCAATTAACCAAGGTTCCAGCACTTTAAACGATAGGTACGTTCTTGGATTTTAAGATAAATTCGCCGACTCGTGGGAGGAACTTTCCTCGCCGGTAGTTAAGAGACTGAGCTCCTGCTCCTCTCTATTACTGTCTCGCGCAGGAGAGAATGGCGGTAACCGCCCGGAGGAGAGTTTAAGTTCGGCAGGATTACCGCGGGAGCCAGAGCGAGTGCAATCAGTCGCTAAGGCGAAGGTCCGGTTGATCGCAGTTGAAATTCACGCTAGTTAAAGATTTCCGGCC